>OY740717.1:49964740-50519740 GCA_963513945.1 Hydrotaea diabolus | reverse complement strand
CTAAGGACATCTTAGAATTTTTCAGCGGCAGGTTTTCACCTATCGTATATGTCGGCGACTTTACGAGCAAGAGATTTGTCTCTAAGCCATGTAAACACTTCGCTATAACAATACATTAGCCGTTCCAAGCTGGCGATAAACAGTAGGTCCCGGTCAGTGAGTATAAGAATTGTTAAATTTGCGGCTTTTATGCCAGTTAGAACCCAAACCGGGAAGGTACATTTATAGTATATCAGAACTTGAAGAGATTTTTTTGAAGAGATTTTTTACCAAAAACAAAATAATGTACTGAGTTTCATCGAGATCGTTTTATATTTGCGACTTTGCTTACAAAAATAGATGGACAGACCAACATCTCTAGTTCAGAAAAAAATTCCAGTAAATCGGTATAACTTTTAATAGGTCTAATACACTTTTTTCTGCAACAATGAAATTTCGTGACGAAGCTGAATATAACTTGGGCTTTATGATGCGACCTAATGTAAGGTCTTAACCCAAATACTCAGAAACATTGGAGTTTACTTACTTACTCGTGTATTAATGCACACTAACTTTAAAGATTTGTCTAAAGTTCTTGTCTAGGTCTACGGGCCATAGGGACCGAAAATAGGCTAACTTGAACAATGGGCAAGTCGATATTAAAAAGAATGATCTCTTCTTATTTACGGTATTTTTACGATTTGGCTGAATAGAAGTCTCAGAACCTAAAAATCAGGCCCCCATTAAATATGGACCCACCACCAACAACTATATCACCTAGTATTTTCAATGCCATAATGGAAAGATACCAATGGTAAAGAGTATAAAAGCTGCAGCCCGAACATTCGAGTTATCCACTTGTTTGTATTATAAACCTCAAATCTTATTTTTTAATATATGTGACACGGCCTATGAAAAGGTGGCTATGACTCATATTTAACTTTGGCTTATTATGATGAGTCATCTTTAACTTTGACTTATCTTTAACAGCTGTTTCTCGCAATTTCATTTTTGAGTAATAAGCCACCTTTTCATAGGCCGGGTCACATATAAACGAATAAGAGTTGTTCGCCGCGCTTAGCTTTTCTTTTAATAAAGATCCTTGTTTTAGCAAGTTTTGTTTTTTTTCAAAAAAAATTCCGTCTGGTTTTGCGTTCGTGAAGTTCGTCCAGGCAGAACCTTATATGCCCTCCCTACGCTACTAAAGCGCAAATAAACATAAAACAGATTTGTAGCCACAAACGAAATTTTTTACCAACCGAATGTTGGTGGTTGCACGTACTATCCATCTATTCCATCTACAACCGCATGTTGATTGGGTACACGGCAATTTTTAGTAGGGAGGCAATTTTTGAAGAGTCGAAATATCGGTAACATTGACTAATATGGATTTTTACTGGAACTGAGTTTGTACATGTATTGGTTGTTGCTATATATTATTGGCTATAAGAGCTCTTTGAATTCGGTTGTCAATACCATGAGCATTTGTTAACTGAACCAACTGATGGTTAAAGTTTATGAATTTAATTTCTATATTTAGCGAAAATAAATATAAATAAGAAATACATTTTATATATAAATAAAAAATTTATTCTGTTATTTGAATTATAAGCAAGATTTTTTTAAAACTTGCTTTTTTACTTTAGAATCTCCTTAGTAGGGACTTAAATACCGTAACACACATTTTATGCTGTAAAATAAAAAGAACTGAATGTTTTTGGACCAAATACTTTTTAATATACGCAGAAAAAAAGTATGGTTACTATATGGTCATGGCAATAATAATATGTTCGTCGCAACCATATTATTGCTTTCTGAATTTTATTGTGGCAATAGTATGATTGTCGCAATATTAATATTATTGAAATGTAACTATAGTATTATTACCAAATTTAAAAATGAAAATATGGTTGTAGCAACAATATAAATATAGTTGGTACGACAAAAGTATTGTTTTATGGGTTTTTTGTTAACAATAATATGCTTACGGCAATAATACTGTATGATGGTTATTTTTTTCGTTTCAATATGCTTTTAAAACAATGTTATTGTTACGGATCGAATGCAATAATAGTACTTTTTATCAGAAATTACTTTTTTCAAACAAACTGCTTTGGCTTTGATTAGCTGAAATATATTTAATAAAAACGCTTAAATATTTTAAACTAATTTTTCTCCTGTTAAATAAATCACTCCTATTATTTAAATTTAAAGTATTTTTAAATAATTTTTATAATTCAATTCTATTGTTGAAAACTTAACGCAATTCTTATAAATAAGTTTATGAATCATAGTATGGTTGAGCGGGATCATACTATGGTTGCACGGGTCATAACATGGTTGCGTGTGAATCATACTATCGTTGTGAAGATCATACTATGGTTGTCTGTAAAACATACTATGGTTGTGAGGATCATAATATGGTTGTGGGTATCATACTATGGTTGCGAGGATCATAATATGGTTGTGGGGATCAAAGTATGGTTATGTGTGAATCATACTATTATTGTGAGGATCATAGTATGGTTGAATTTGAATCATACTATTGTTGAAGGAATCATAATATTGTTGTGCCACAACCATATACCCAAAAATAGTATGATCCTCTTCGAATATTGTCACCGCAACCATACTTTGTTTCTGCTTGTATATTGTATCAAAAGGTATCTACTTATTCGAAATGTCCGCCTTTTGCCTTAAGACGCACTGGCCAATCGTCAATAGCTGCACAAAGCTCGTCCATTGGTCACAGCTCGAACCAAAGCAGTCTTAAGAGATCCAATGTTGGGGTATCTTTTGTGACAAACCTTGTCCTCTACAACCGTCCACAATTTGTAATCCAATGGGTTCAAATCTGGACTGTCTGAGGGCCATTCTTCAGAGGAAATTAACGCTGGCAAATTGTTTCGAACGTTTTAGCCTTATGGGCCAGCGCAGAATCCTGCTGGAAAATCCATGGCTGGTTTTGGAACAGGGAATTGTTAAGAAGCTTCACAACAGCTTCCAAAACGGTTTCTTGGTAAACTTTGGCCGATGTTTTGACTCCTTGTTCGCAGAAATGCAGGTCAGTGACCCCACCAAACCTTAACTGAAGCTGGGTGATGACCCTTTTCCACCCTTGGGATCAGTTCAGATGCTTCGTTAGATGATCTCGCATTCACTCTATCATTTTGCTTGTTAAATTTTTCCTAAGCGGTAAAATTGTTTTCATCGGCGAACACAATTTTTCTGTGCAAGTTATTAGCGTGCTTCACCAAAAGACGTTTGCATTTTTCAATCCAATTTTTTAAAGCCGCAGTCAATAAATGTCCGGTACGTCGTTTGAAAGCCACAAGTCCCAAGTCTTTTTTAATGTTTCGACTAATGGACTTTTGCGTGATATTCATTCACGGAGCGGATTTCTGTGTATTCTTGATTTAACGGCTTTGATGACATGCGGTGGAACAGAGCGTGGGCGGCCCGACCGGGGGCGGTCATTTAGTAATTTGAACTTGTTGCCTAGTGTAATGTGCTATAACAGCAGCGAACTTAACGGGGTTTGATTACTACAACGAATTTATTTGTAGTCCCCACCAATTTTTGGTACGGCGGTGTTGCTTGGTTGTCGTCACCACCAGTTGTGCCAACCAAAAGTTTTACTGAATTCGGGTGGTATTGTCTGTAATAATTGTAATATTGTTGTAGCTACCATCTTTTGGTAAGACGAACCATGTAACCATCAATATCATGGAACGTGGGTGATTGCAATAGAATGTATGTTTAGCCAACCTAGAACTTATAGTTCGAACCGATTTCCAACCGATTTTTTCTTTGTGTGTACATTTTTTTGGGACCATAAGCCATTATCATGCATAATTTCAGTATTCCAGGTATATTCGTTTGACCGGTATTATGCTTTCAACATACACACAGATGGACGGACAGGCAAGGCTAGAGCATCTTAGAATTTAACGACGATCAAGATTATATATTAGGGTGGGCCGATTCGTAAGGACACAATTTGTGGTATTGTGCCATCGATTTTGATTTTGGCATGAGGATAAAAAAGTTCCAAAACGACATTTCAATAAGCTCATTTCAATTACATATTTCAATTGTTTAACTTTTTCTCAAGTTTTATTTTTAAGGTGTTCTTAGTAGATAAAAAAATATTTTTTTTCAATATTATCTTTCCAGTACAAATGTACATTGCCACATACAATACAATATAACACATGAGCGCGTGAGAATATAAATACTACTGATACGATTCTCTTAGTCGTTGTAGCCAAAAAAAAAGTTTGGCCGCCTTGAAAATGCGTTTTTAGAAATTTGGTAGTGGAGCTTTTTTTCCTCATGTCAAAGGCCATCGATAAATTGATGGCATATAATCGATTGCTAAATCGACCCACCCTAATATATACCCTTTATAGGGTCTCCGAATAATCCATCCGCCCTTTGGGTATACAAAATTATTTGAGTAGGCTGTGCCTTAAGTTCTCAAAATTTCCCAATGAATTTACTTTCGTCAGTTTCGTTTCAACCAGTTTCGATCTTAATCAACTCGAATCTGCTGTCATCGACTCGCACAAAATGTGAATGAAAAATTTAATGCTCACTTTTTTCGCCTGCTATGGTGGAATTAATTAAGATAACGACGACGGGGACGACAAAAAATAAAGAATAACACGCAAATGACAAGTCAATTTATGGCTATAAATAGCGACGACAACAACAACAACAAGTTTATTAACCCAATAAACTTTAAAACATAAATCGAGTCAATTTTTTGAAAATATTTGTTTTTATTTTAAATCCAAGCAAACTGGCACACTTACATGCAAAATAATAGCACACCCAATTACCAAAACCAGCTACCAAAACAAACTTAGAAAAACATTTGATAAAATATCATTAGGTCATACGTAATAGGACAGATAGGCGGACAGACAGACGGACGGACAAAGTGTTAACATGACAGCAACCAAAAAAAAATTCAATGCAATGCCAACAATCAACAAAAGTGGCTTAAACAAAATTCAATAAAAATAATTTAACACTCAGAGTACAAGAACAAACAAACACACGGCATAAACCTGCATGCACATGTGCTGGCGTGTTTATGTTCAAACAATATTGTCAACATTACCAAATAAAGTCAACGCAAGTGGTGGCGGTCTTAACTGAAATGAAATAAAAGCCACTGAGGCAGGCTGGTGATAAATGACTCTGCATTGTTTGGAGCTGGAGAATTTGGCCAACAGATAAAGGTCGGCCCGAACGTGCTACACCACACTCGTACACACACCCTGACATTAAAGCCAGTGGAAGTCACATTTACGTTTAAGTCTGTTATGCAGGCTGGCTGGCTGGCAGGCAGGCTTGCCGGTTTTCCCGCATTCAAGTTGATGTCTCGTTTTGTTTTTGACTACGTTTTGTTGATGTTTTAAGTAAAAGTTTTTGTCGATTTGTTTGTTTTATTGATTCGTTTGTTTTTGGGGTTTTCAGGTGTGTGTGTGTTTATGTTTTTTTTTATTAAAAATTAGTAATTCTCCATAAAAGCCAAAAACTAAACTGCCTTTGATTTCATCTCACACAGCAAAAAAAGCTGTTTAACCAGCATGTGTTGGAAATCACAAAAGCGAAATCATTTTTGTCAATGAACTTGACTTTGTCGCCGCTGCTCGCTGTCATGCCGGAGAAGCATCATTTTGAAAAATATTTAAAATGTATTGGAAATTAATTCAATGTTAAGGCAAAGCAAATCGCGTGATTTGATATGAATCACATATAGTTTTTGGTCTTATCAGTTGTCAATAGGCTACACTCAGCGAAAAACTACTGTACGAAAGCGGGGGTGGAAGTATGTGTATGGCATTGTGGGATGTTAGGGTCGACTAAAGGGACTGCTATATGGAGGGAAGATGTGAAATGGTCGATGATTGTTTATTTAGGTAAAATAGTTTTTGTTACAGTTCTACTTTATACATATTTTAGGAGGGCGGTTCGGAAACTTCTTAGCCTAGCACAAAAAGCGCGGTATAAACAGAAAAAAATTAAGTGTTTTGGAAACTTCCATCTCTGCTATGAACACATGTTCAATTTTGTTTCGATCTGGCAACTCCTTCATATAGAAACAGGTGTTCACAAAAGACGCATCCGCGATTTTTTTACAATGGAAAAATTAGAAATGCGTGGCGTCATTAAATATTTACATAAAAAAGGTTTATCGGGACAAGAAATTCATAATGATATGGTGAATGTGTTAGGTGAAAGTGCTCCTTCATATGCAACAGTAAAAAATTGGGTTGCTGAATTTAAACGTGGTCGTACAAGCATTGAAGATGAACCACGTAGTGGACTTCCAAAAACAGCAACAACAACAGAAATTGTAGCCAAAGTGCATGATATGGTATTAAATGATCGACGAATAAAAGTGCGTAAAATAGCTAAAATCATGGGCATCTCAAATGATCGAGTCCATTTAGTTTTGCATGAAGAACTACAGCTGAAAAGGCTTTGTGCAAGATGGGTGCCGCACTGGTAAACAGTCGACCAAAAACGCATAAGAATAAACATTTCTCAAGCATGTTTGGATCGTTTTCAGCGAAATAAAATGGATTTTAAGCGTCGTTTCATAACTGTTGATGAGGCATGGATCCACCACTATACTCCAGAGACAAAAGAACAATCCAATGGACTGAAGCTGGAGGAAGTGCCCCAAAGAAGGCAAAAATAATTCAATCGGCTGGTAAGGTTATGCCAACGGTTTTTTGGGACTCCAAAGGTATTTTATTGATTGAATATCTGCAAAAGGGTAAAACAATAAATTCAGAGTACTATTGCAACCTTTTAGATCAATTAAATGTACAAATTCGAGAAAAACGTCCTGGCTTACAACACAAAAAAATAATTTTTCATCGAGACAACGCACCAGCGCACAAGAGTGTTTTAACAATGGCTAAAATCAACGAATTAATGTACGAGTTACTTGACCACCCACCTTGTTCTCCTGATTTAGCTCCCAGTGACTTTTACCTGTTCCCAAATCTAAAAAAAAATCCTTGCTGGCAAGCGTTTTACCTCAAATGAAGATGCAATTACAGTTGTAAACCACTATTTTGAAGACCTCGAGGAAAACAATTTTAATCAAGGGATAGAATTGCTAGATAAGCGTTGGACTAAGTGTATTGAAGTTTCAGGAGATTATATTGAAAAATAAAAATATTTTTGAAAAACTAACTATTCTCTTTCATTGATAGGCTAAGAACTTTCCGAACCGCCCTCGTAGAGATGGTATAAATGAGAAACCTTAGTACATTATTGAAATTAAGAAAAAAAAGTGTGAAAAATAAGGAGACGGAAAGAATTTAAAAACCTTCATTAGAATATGCCCTCATGGGATATTAAAAACAAGATTTTTAATATTTGTGATTTACAAAAATTACATTAGTGATTATTTAGTTGGAGTTGTATAGATTTACGATATAATTGTTTTCGCTTAAGTTACAAGCGTTTTTTAATTTGTGGGTAATATTTATAATTCGGTTGTGAATATATTCGACACAACTTAAATCATGTAGCCGTTTTGTGCTAAAGTGCCACGGTAAGTAAATTCAACATCATTTTTAATATATTGTTTTGGGAAATTTGAATTTTCCGAATATGAGTCTTGTCGCAATTACCCCACACAGGGCAAGCATATAGAGCAATAGCTTTTTTTTTTAGTATGACGATATTGTTGGAAAAATTTAGCTCAGACTTCCTATTTATAATAGGATAAAGTAATTTAACAGCTAAATTATATTTTTTTACAATGTGATTGACATGATCATTTAAAGTCAGACGTTTATTTAGAAATACACCTAAATATCTGACAGAGTCAGACCAGGCAATTGCTCTTCCAAATTCCAAATATTCAGAGATTAGAACCGGGAATGTAACAAACTTTTCTTTTCCTTGTAAAAAAGAGGGCATGTGATTTCTCGGTGTTAATTTTAATTTTCCATTTAAATGAAAAATCAACAACCTTGTCTAGAGAAGCTTGAAGGCAGTTTTGAATGCTTTGGGCTAGCAAACCAGAACATACGTAACACTGCTGAATCATCTGCAAAGAATGATTATGTGCAATGGTTCATTTGAGGAAAATCATACATATATAATAAGTAAAGGCCTGGGCCTAGAACAGACCCCCCGGGGCACACCGGCAGGAACAGGAAGGCAATCAGAAATTGAATTATTAATTCCAACACTAAATAAACGCTGGCATAAGAACGATTGAACTATTTTAATTAAATAATTTGGAAAAGTCAGTTTCAGCAATTTAAATAATAGACCGTCGTGCCAAACTGTATCGAAAGCCTTCTCAAAATCTAACAACACCATAGCCGTTGAATTGCCCTGCTGAAGTTGATGGTTAATATGGTTTGTTATGCGCTTGACTTGATGTGTTGTGCTGTGAAATGGTCTAAATCTGAATTGTTCTTCAGGGATTATTTTCTTGGTATTTATAACTTGCCATAATTTTTCTTTAATGACCCTTTCGAATAACTTACCCAAATTGCTGAGTAAGCTAATAGGCCTATAACTAGTAAGCAAGTTAGGTTGTTTTCCAGGCTTTGCAATTGGAATGACATTTGCTTTCCTCCATATTTTAGGAAAAAATTGCAGTTTTATGCAATCAGTAAGACTTTTTTAAGATAGTCTATTAAGCCGTGAGCAGGGGGACTCTTTTTTTTTAAAAAAAAAGGCAAAAATTTCAATGTAATTATTTCCAACAATTTTGGAGGCTTTATTATACGAGGGTTGCTATGTATATTTCTGCCCTAGGCAAGACTAATTGTTGCCTGGCGCCATCTGACATTTCCATTGGAAAGTTTGACATTTTTTAGCATAAACGTACTCAAAACGTTTTGACGTACGACCATCATTTGTGTTGTTTACAGTGCCTTGTGTTGTTTACAGTGACTTGAAAAAATCAATTTGGCAAAAAAATGGAATTAACTCGTGAACATTTTCGTGCGATCATTTTTCACAACTTTCGGCGTAGATTATCACGACAAGAGTGCATCAATGAACTTAAATCTTTCTACAGCGATAAAGCACCATTCTATAGCACAGTGAAAACTGGTCTAATGAATTCAATCGTGGCCGACGCTCGCTCAAAGACGAAGGTCATGAAGGTCGTCCAAAAACAGCCGTTGTGCCAGAGAACATTTATGCCGGGCGTGAACTGAATATGCAAGATCGTCACGTGACATACCGTGAGATAGAGGCATTCTTGGGCATTTCTTTCACCAGCATACATTCGATATTGCATGAACACCTGGCCGTAAAAAAGGTTTGTTCTCGTAGGATCCCACACAATTTGATAATCGCTCAAAAAAAAAGGCTCGTGTCGATTGGTGCAAAGAAATTTTGAAAAAATACGATCGCGGTGCTTCAAAAGACGTTCATATGATCGTCACAGGTTACGAATTATGGATCTATGCGTATGAGCCCGAAACAAAACAGCAATTGACTGTGTGGGTCTACGAAGACGAGCCAAATTCAACGAAAGTTGTTCGTGGAAGAAGCACTTCGAAGCAAATGGTCGCCTGTTTCTTCGACAAAACTGGGCATGTGGCAAACCGCTTGAGCAACGTTGGACTGTCAATTCTGAGTGGTACACCACAATTTGTTTGCCTAAAGTTTTTTGGTTGTTGTATGTAAAAGCACAGAAAATTTATAATATTCAAGTATGAAATACGTAAATATGACAAATGTTTAAGCTTGTAGGTCTAGCTTCAAGGGTACCGCTAGACTCAAAGTCACCCCTTCACTCGATTTCTGTCCGTCCATCGGTCCGTCTGCTATCTTTCTAAATCTTGTTTTCAAACTACAGGTCGTAATTGTTGTCCGCTCTTAATAAAATTCAAAAAGTAAGTTTTTTGCATAAAGGCTGTTGACTTTTTTGAAAATCGCTTAAAATTTAGATACAACTTCATCATTTGCTTGCTCTAACCCAGTAACATTTCAGCTCTTGCTAGTCAATTTTTTAACGACTATCCATCCACAGTTCTGCTTTAGCTTTGCATTTCAAACATTCTTCGAAGCCTGCATTTCAATGCACTTTAATGTGTTCATTAAACGACTGTTTTTTTGTCTTCTGCCTAAACTGTAACATGTCCAGTCAAGGTCTTCGCTCAATACGCTGCCAGTTGTTCGAACTGTGTATGAGCGACTTCATTGTGTTCGCTTTTAATGACCATTTAATTACAACGTAATTTGTCCAACCATTTTCTGGTGACCTCAATGACCACCACCAAGCCACACCGCAAGTTTTTCAAATAAAAAAAAAAAAATTCAATTATTCTGTATTAAATTCATTTTGTGCTTTATCGCACCATATACCCGTACAAGCAGACTTGTAAGAGTATGTTTACTCAATTAGAAGAAGAAGCAGACGAAAATATACGTCTGTCATCAAATATACCCAGGCAATAGATGGTGCGAACACATATGACAATACTTAAGGGGCTAATTAGATTAACACACCATTGATTTTGTTACACCCGAAGAAAATTTTCTGTTGGCCGTCAGGCCATTCTCGAATCACCCGACCAGTCTCATTAAGGTGACATCGCCGCATTCTTTCGGGCTTCTTCTTCGACCCGTAATTCCTTATTCACACAATTGATGAAGGTATTAACTGCACGCAGAGAAAAAACATGGTTACTACATGGTCACGGATATAATAATATGTTCTCCGCAATTAAAGTATGTTCGTCGCAACCATAGCATTGTTAACTGAATTTAGTTTTAACAATAGTATAATTGCTGCAATATTAATATTGTTGAAATGTAACAATAGTATTATTGCCAAATTTAAAAATGAAAATATGGTTATAGCAACATTATAAATATAATTGGTGCGACAAAAGTATTGTGTTTTGTGTTTAATGTTAACAATAATATGATTACGGCAATCATACTGCATGATTATAATTTTTTTTTCATTTAAATATGTTTTTAAGAACAAATGTTATTGGTACAGATCTAATGCAATAATAGTACTTTTTTTTTATCGAAATTGAAAATTTTTTAACAAGCTGCTTTGGCTTTGTTTAACTGAAATATTTTTAATAAAAAATCTAACACTTATTTTTTCTATTGTGAAATAAATGACTCCTATTATTTGAATTTAGTGTATTTTTGAATAAATTTAAAATTTAAATCTATCGTCGACAACTTAAACAAATTCTAATAAATTATACTCGTATTGGGGATCATAGTATACTTGTGTGTGATCATACTATGGTTGTAGGGATCATAACATGGTTGCGTGTGAATCGTACTATGGTTGTGAGGATCATACTATGGTTGTATCTGAAACATACTATGGTTGTGAGGATCATACTATGGTTGTGGAGATCATAGTATGGTTGAGTGTGAATCATACTATGCTTGTGGGTATCATAGTATGGTTATGTGTGAATCCTACTATTGTTGTGAGGCTCATAGTATGGTTGTATTTGAATCATACTATTGTTGTGAGGATCATAGTATGGTTGTATTTGAATCATAATATTGTTGTGAGGATCATAGTATGGTTGTATTTGAATCATACTATTGTTGTGAGCATCATAATATTGTTGTACCACAACCATATACCCAACAATAGTATAATCCTCTTCGAATATTGTGACCGCAACCATACTTTTTTCTGCGTGTGCCTCCCAGTTTCTCTCACTGCTCAGCATCGTGTCGATGTCAGCCTTACGCCTATGTGCATCTCTAACTGTGTTCCTATATAGGCGAACCGAGGACACCAAAATGTCACGTGCTCGGCTGTTTCTTCATCGGTAATGCATGCTGGGCACATTGGGGATTCATCGTGCCCAAATCGAAGTAGGTAAATTGGGTCAGGTTATAGTTTGTTTCTCCAAAGTACGTATGTCCTTGCTAGCTTTGCTCTTTAGTATATTCTCCCATAACGGAGACCCATAGAGAATAACCGAGTTTGTTACCCGTGAAATCAGGTTTCTGCGGCTCTGTCGTGGTCCTCCTACGTTTGTCATCATTCTGGCGAGCGCATTTGAGACAGCGGTGGCTTTTTTGCACGTGTACTCCTTATGACAATTAAAGTTCAGTCTATCATCTACCATCATACCGAGATATTTTATCGCCTTCTTCTATAATATTTCTACACCTCCCACCTGTACCGCCATAACCTCCCGTTCTCCCTTGCCACTGATGAGGACAGCCTCAGTCTTATGGTCTGCCAGCTCAAGGTTTACCGAGCTCAGCCATGATTTTATCGTCCTTATTGCCACGTTCGCATATATCTGGACTTCCTCCTTCTCCCTTGCTTGGATTAGTATTGCAATATCGACTGCGAAACCCACAATTGTCGCCTCCTCCGGTATTGTTAGGTTGAACATTCCATCATACATAACGTTCCACAAAAGGGGGCCTAAAACAGAGCCTTGTGGCACTGCTGCCGCGACATTGTACGATTCTGTTCCACTGTTCGTCTCATACCACAGCATTCCGTCGGAGAAATAGTCTTAATTATTTTTACTAAATAATCCGGGATGTTTAGTCTCCTCAGCGATGCGACAATGTGGTCCCAACCCGCTGAATTAAAGGCGTTTGTAATGCCCAGAGTGATAATGGCGCAGTACTCAACAGTATGATCCTTACAACTATAATATGATACTTACAACAATAGTATGATTCACACGCAATCATGTTATGGTCTCTATCCCCCTCAACGATCTCCAAAATTATGAATTAGGATTGAGTTATATTGTTATTTAAAAGTAAAAATACAAATTAAAAATAAAAATGATTTATTTAACAATAGAAAAAAACCGTTTGAAAAATTTATAAAAAAAAATAATACAGTTGAAAAATCCAAATCAGTTTGGTTTAAAATTTTTTAATTTACAGATAAAAAGTACTATAATTGCGTCAGATTAGCAACAATAACATTGTTCTAAAAACTATATTAACCCTCTAGTGCCCAAATTTTTTTTTCGTAGAAAAAAATTATTTTTGAATTTATTATGTCTTCAAAGTAAAGGTTTGTTCTGGAAAAAATTTTACTTTTGCGCGAATCGGGTTTTATAGGACTAAAACCTTGGACCGCCTAGAGGCGGCTTTGGGAAAGTAGGCCAAAAAAAAATTCAGTAACAAAATTTTGTTGTTTACATGTTTTATTATAAAAGAAATAAAGAAAGACTCAAAAAAAGAAAAGAAATTACAATTAACAAAAAAAACTCACGTATCCATAAAAAATTAACTTAACTTTACAAAAATACAAAATATTTGTGTACAAAAAGGACGTTTACTTATTTATGATGAAAATCGTAGAAACAGTCTTTTTGCTGGGAAAGGCACAGGTTTATATTACATTTACGGCATACAATTTGAGTTTCAGAAGTGCAACCAGGAAGCTTACAGGTTTTTATGCCAGCGCGTGATAAAAACATCGGAAAATGCTCGACGCCATCATAACGTACATCATTAGGCGGTATGAAAGTTTTCTTCCCTGTGTCTTTCTTTTTCTTTTCAGCAACTTGTCGTGGGCGGCCTGGTCCTTTTGACTGAGATGTAGTTTGTAGCATACAAAGCACGTATGCGACCTCTGATCGGAAGTTTGGCAGGTGGTATTTTGCATTATTAGCGTCGGGCATGTTGATTCGGTGGAATAAAATGTAAGCGTTTACCATGGCTAAATCAAGCATATGTGTAAATAGTCGATTTGTGTATTTTTTGCTCTTTACTGGAATTTTATATCGACCAATAAGTCCGTCCATTAAGTCGACGCCACCCATGTTGCTGTTATATTCGTGGATTACATTGGGGCAATCTATGTCAACGTACTTTTTTTCTGAACGAACAAAACGTGAAACCTTACCTTTTGAATTCGTTTCATTCAGGAAAGGCTTTGTGCCTGCGTAAGTCGAAGCAAGTCGTACTGCCTTATTGTCCTTCCAAACCGTCAAAGACATTTCGACTCCTGATGCAGATCTACAAAATTCGGTAGAATATCCACGCACTTGTTTCTTGAGGTCGCTGTCAGTTGGCAGCTTACAATTTGGAATGCGATTCGAGCGAATAGTTCCCAAAGAAAATATTCCCCGGGATTTGAGATATACAAGAAGGGGAAAAGAAGTATAATAATTGTCGAAGTAGATAATCTGGTTTTTGAAATCCGGAACGTTGCGTGACAATCGAACGACTACATTTGCTGACGCACCAAGATCTGGTGAGCCAGTTTGCACAACGTTGTCTCCTGCGCCGCAATATATCTCAAAATTATAGCAAAAGCCGAAGGAGTCACACAAATTGAAGAATTTCACTCCCCATTTGTGTGGTTTGTCTGGTAAATATTGTCGACGGAAAGTCTTCATCTTCGTTGCACACATTTGTTCATCCACAGATAAGCTTTGGGTCGTCGGAACTGACTGAAACTTCTCATTGAAGTGATTCACGATAGGTCGTATTTTGTATAAAGGATCGTGGTCGGCAGAATCCTTTGAGGGCAACTTACTATTGTCATTGAAATGCAAATTGCTTCGAATTTGTTCAAAGCGATTTTTTGACATTGTGATCTGAACTGTTCCAAACGCATACTCACCCCAATATGATCGAACATTTGGGTAGCGAAAAACTGACATAAAAAATAAAATGCCAATAAATTGTCGAATTTCTAACTTGGTCGTTGAAAACGAGTATTGACATCTTTTTGGGCAGCATACAAATTTGTTTGCTGAGTAATATGCTCAATGAAAGTATCATTCAAAAAGTATTCAAAACACTTGAATGGCGTATCAAGCTTTTTGAGATACTATGACAGCGACATATCTCTGCGTGTAAGCGTAACTTGAGTTTATTATTCATTAAGACTTTGACACATCCCTTATAGGAGCTTAAATACAATATTTTAATCTCTTGCATACTTCGGCTATCTCCACAACCTCTTGCCGTTCCCGGCCTTGTGCAGTCCTATCCGTCTACACGTGATCGGCTTCAATATCCAGGCGAAGCTAACGCGCCATTTAATATGAATGTGTCCAAAAAGAGACCTAAGGTTTAGCTTAGTTGGCTGGGCCGGCCGGACAATTAAACAAGTGCAGCACGTCATCTGGTCTCCGATGGTGTGCGTCACATAAGTCCTGAATGTAGCCATCAATTCCCAATACAAATGAAGGCGG
Source organism: Hydrotaea diabolus (assembly GCA_963513945.1). NCBI lineage: Eukaryota > Metazoa > Arthropoda > Insecta > Diptera > Muscidae > Hydrotaea > Hydrotaea diabolus. The sequence goes on along the minus strand of OY740717.1, from coordinate 50,504,579 downwards.
CTATATCATCCATATACCAGCTGAGTGTCTTCTCCTCTGGTGAAATTTCCTGGGGAAGTTTCCCTACAACTACATTTACTCTGTTACTAGACACAGCCGCTGCAACTTTATCAACGTGAATGTTGGTCAGACCTGTCTGGTAGATAGGATAATCCAGAGGTTCTCTTTGTAGCGCCGGACCTTTCTCTCTCTAGATCACACCTGGTCTGCTTAGGCATCGCGCTTATGAGATGGTGGTTAGGTTGACAACTGCGAAGACACCCACGCAGATACTGCTGAGACAGCAATAAACTGTGCCTGAGTACGGTTCCGATCCTCTTTTCTTTGTGTTGATATGTTTATATTCTCAGGACAGCATTCTGGCAGATCTGAACTGCATCATGCTCACGTTTACCGACCACACCGGCACTCAATTCTTCGCCACTGACCGGCTTATCGCTTTGTAAGAGGTCAACGAGGTTTTTTTTATCAGCTCCCCATGAGCTGCCGGCTCTCATTTTTATACCCTCCAGGAAATATTGGTCGAAGCCCTTATAAAGTATATATTTATGTTATTTATCGTCGTAAAATTCTAAGACGATCTAGCCAAGTCCGTTCGTGTGACTGTTGAAAGCACGATAGCGGTCAAACGCATGAGCCAAAGTTCCTAATGCTAGCTTTTAGTAATAAGCTGTTTGTCCAGGGGCATAAAGGACTATGATTAGTTTGGAAAAAAGTTTACATTTTTGAGTATTTGCCTCAAATTGGTATTTTTAGTTGGACGCACTAAATACATGAAACGAGTTTATAGTTGCTGGACTGTTGGATAATGCGGCCCCAAAAACGTCCCGCTCGGGCAAAACGGGTGATTTGTAGTAAACTTGGACACATGGGTATTAAAATGTAAGCAAATTTTGCTATCAATCTAAATACATGACACGGATTATGAAAAGGTGGCTTATGACTCAAAAAAAATTTTCCACTTTTTTTTTGGTTTCGATAGTTTTTTAGACGCTCTTTTACGTGGTGAAAACTAGAAAGTCCTTACTTGCTTAGAAGTGTACTAAAAATGTAGAGAAAGAAGAGCACAAATGAAAGAAAAACAGAATTTTATTGAAAATCAAGAATCATGATAATAATTGAAATTGAAATATTTAAAAACAGGATTGAACGCTGCAAAATCGATTTTACCAAAAAAAAAACTGTTTTGCACAAAAAATATTTATTTAGCAGTATTAAGTAGTTTTCTTCGTCGCTATCCTTGCTGAAACCTTTGAAGTTGCTCGTTTTTTCGAATCTCCTTCTGGAGATAAGGCCTTACGTTTTCTTGATTTGCTGTTTCTCGCAATTTCTTTTTTGAGTCATAATCATAAGAAATTTGAGAGTTTTGGCTTAGATTAGGTGCGGACTCATGGGCCGAAAGTGTCCAAAAACCGAACCATTTTATTTTTTTTGTTTTCCCTTTAGTAGCGTGGAGGTTATATACGGTTCGTCTTCAGGTGGAAGGGTTCGGGGGAGAAGCTTTACTTCTAGCGTCTTTGCAATTCCGCCAATTCTCAAAAAGATGGGGAGAATATTTCCTATATATTTTTGGAATATCTATTCAAACCTTTTTAAAAACAAGTAAAGGTCAAACCTTATATACTTTATACCCTCCACCTTTCTTATGCCACTAACGCGCAAAAAATGGTCCGTTTGACCCAAAATATCAAGCGACTATACTCTCCTTAGAGGTACTAAGTGCGTTCTAACTAAGAGTACCCATTTTAATGATTTTTTTATCCCAAATTAATTTAAATTTCTTAAACAAATACTAAAAAGTGTACTTTTTATTGAGGAACCTTTAGTCCCGTAAAGGGAAAGTTTTTCGCCCCTAGTCAGATTTCGCCCCTTTATAATCTCAAACAGCTCCAGGCCATTAAGGCCCAAGCAGATAAAAAGCCTCTTGACACATAGAAAGTCTTCTCTGAGCTTGTGACCATCATAGATATACAGAAATTAAAAATATTATTTATTTTCATCACGTTATACATTTGTTTCATTTGCTTATTTAAACATTTCTTTTATTTACGAAAAATGAATACAAAAATTATCTCTTTTTAAAATGTTAAAGCCGAAGCCAAAATTCTCAAAAACTTAAAAGTTGGGCAACTTTTTCAATCGCTTTGTTTCATTGCGGCAAAGCAAGCCAGTTATGTTTGTGTAATCCAACGACAACCGGTTCTTTGTACCAGATTGACCCGAAGAGCTTTAGACAAGGGTTGTCGGCCCGCCACAGTTGTCACTACAACTACAAGAAGAACTTATGTGTTTGTCAGTGTTGCCAACCCAGAGATCAAAAAAATCCCAAGTTCAGTACCAAAAAAAGCACGAAAAGTATTTGTAGTTCGGACCGATTACCAACTAAATATTTCCCTATGTGTATGTACAGGGTCGATTTAACATTTTAAATTTGAATTGGTTGTAAAAAAAGTACTAATAACACAGTGTGACGGAGAAAAAATACCTGGAAAATGATATTATTTTTCTTGTAGATCTTGCTGAGTACAACTAGAAACCGGTTTTTAAAGTTAAAAAAAAATATAGAAAATTTAAAAAAATGAGTTTATAGGAAAAAACACACAGAGTTTTTCCGTGTGATTTTACTCGTAAAAGTGCACAATTCGAAAGGCCGCCGTTTCTTCTTTCCAAATCAGCCGAAAAACTTAAAATCGGTTGATATTCAACCAAGTCACTGGCATAAAAGTGCGTAAGATCCGAAAACCCGGTTTGTTACCCGTAACTCCAGATTTTTGAGGTGTTTGGGAAATTTCAAACCCGTTTTCTTGTTGTACTCAGCAAGACCTACAAGAAAAATAATATCACTTTCCAGGTATCTTGACTTCTTTTTGTTTTTGTAACACTGTGTAATTTGTTACACTTTGTAATTTCTGGTTTTTTTGAATAACTAATCAGTACTTGTTTATACATCCGATTCAAATTTAAAATTTTAAATGGGCCACTCTATATAATAAAATACATATTTACACAAATCCCTCAAAATAATAAAAAAAATCCCTTTACCTCTTTTTAATCTAAAAATCCTACAAAAATGAATTTATCCCTCTATTTGGCAACGCTGGTCTTCGATTGCGGGGCGTTGCAAACGGAATGTAAAATTCAGTTTACCATCCATAGGGTATAAATATGTTATTTCTTCTTTTTTAAAATTGCTCTAGACCTCTCGGTGTTTACGGCAAATCGACAGAAATGACGTCAATTGCCTTATCTAATATGAAAATTGCGTTGCGGCTCTAATGAAATCAACTCATCAGCAAACGCCGCCTTCGCATCGACAAACACAGCACGGCGTCCATCACATCCACCCACATTGTTTGAATAGAATTCAAAACAAAAATCAGCTCTAATCAAAGCAAACGTACGGACTTGCCATAGAAGGCAGCTTGAACCGTAACAAGTGGCATATTCCACTTACGATGTCATCGAAACTTAAGAACAAATAATTTCTGCCTCGACAGACAAAACGGCTATAATTATAGCACGTTGTGCTTTTTGGTGGTATTCTTCGGTGACGTCTTCAACCTTTTGTGCCCGAGGTCATTATTATTGTGCTCTTCGTTTCGGTGATTATCGCAAAATCTTTAGCAGCCTGTTTCCATGTACTTTGATCAGCAACGAAACAGCAGGCGGAAAGGAGGACAGCAGGAAAAGAATCTCAGCGTATATGCTTTGTCATCTTTTATCTCAAGCATTGTGCCATTTGTCATAGTATCTATTGCGAGCTGGTAGGCTGCACTGGGTTCATTCTTTCATTCGTGCACTGCTTCATTCATTATGTGAAACATAATGTCTTCCGCCCGCTGCTTACAATGGCCTGCCGAGGAAGGAACAATGCAAAGGAAACTGTCTTGCTGTTCGTCGAGTCGAAGTCGTCGCCGTACAAATGATTGTCCTTAAGCTCCCGCAATGATGCCACCAACTACTAAAGTGACAATAACAATAATTCTGCCCATAGAAAGGCGGAAGGGTACCTTAGACCAGCCACCCTGTAACTATGCAACCATCTCCTAACCGGAATCTTCTTTCCGCCCCCACACATGTGTCCTTTTATGGCCGCTTGTAGTACATGTTCTAGTACCCAACGTACCAAAGATACTTAACCTTAAGACATGTTACGTACGACTGAACATTATAGAAATTATGTTACGACTAACTATGGAAACGCTTTTCTTTTTGTGGCTTTGGACTGGTATTAAATTCCCTTCGTAGCGGGTATTAGAAAGTGCCATTGTATGTCCGCGCTGTACATATCCAATCTTATAATATTTTCTAAAAGATTTATTTCTGCAACTTTTTGGTTTTATTTTTCTACTTCCTCGTTGAGCTTGTCGTAGCCCTACATATCGTATTTTAGTCTGATGGCTTCAGGGTATTTTGCAAAGCTCCCCTTTTTTCTGTTACTGCCTTCAGTGACACTACCTTAGTAGAAAGGAAATAAAAAGGGAGTTGCATCTATAGCACATTACTTTGTATGAAGTCGAATGATAAAATCATATTTCATAAAAGCCCTTAACGGCACATGTGAATGTACGAATGTAATGGCAGAATTCTGTAAAGGATATAATATTTCACAGAGACCGAGGACTTTTTTTTTATAATAGAATTAAAATTGAAACACGTATTGGCAAAAGGGCATAAGCTTAAGAAAGCACAAGAGCAGGACTATTGCATGGTCTGGATGCACTAAAACTAATGGGAGATGTCATGCACTGGGAATAACATAGTTTTTAAGGGAAAAAGATTTGAGAACATTAGGTTATCCCGATGGCCACAGAATTTAATACACGTAAAACAATGAGGAAAAAAGGTCCGCTATACACGTTGAAAAAAACTATGGTGGGAAAACAATATTAGAAGAGCACCATACTATTGTTGGGTATATGGTTGTGGTAGAACAATATTATGATCCTCACAACAATAGTATGTTTCAAATACAACCAAACTATGATCCTCACAACCGTACTATGATCATTTCACTCTTACATAATCATACTATAATTCCCACAGCCATAGTATGACTCTAGCTCAATCATACTTTGATCTCCACAACCATATTATGATCCTCACAACCGTAGTATGTTTTACATACAACCATAGTACAATCCTTACAACCACAGTATGTTTCACATAGTTTGATCCTCACAAGCATACTATGATTCAGACGCATCCATTTCAATTTGTCAATAATACTATTGTTAAATTTCAACAATATTAATATGGCGAAAATCATACTATTGTCAAAATTAAATTTAAAAAACAATACAATACGAGCGCTGCTATATACGAGGGCGACCGCAAAAGTAACTGGCCTAACATAGAAAGAACCGTTTTTTTTTGGAATTATTATTATTTGTTTTTCAACATAATCTCCTTCCAACTCAATACACTTCATCAAACGTTTTTCAAGTTTTTTTAATTTCATCCGAAAAATAAGATTTTTCAAGACCTTCAAAATATGCCTCAGTTTCAGCAATAACCTCGCTATTGGACGAAAATTTTTTGCCACCGAGAAATTTTTTTAAATTTGGAAACAAGAAATAATCAGAAGCAGCTAAATCTGGATTATATGGTGGATGCGGAGCAATTTCAAATCGTAATTCGGCCAGTTTTTGTTGAGTTAAAAATACAGAGTGTAAAGGAGCATTATCTTGATAAAAAATAACTTTTTTTTCTAAATGCGGTCGTTTTATCTTGATTTCTTCACTCAACCGATCCAATAATGCACAATAATTCACTTTTTATTCACTATTTATAGTTTTTCCTTTCTCAAGATAATCAATAAATACTATACCCCTTGCCTCCCAAAATATTGTGGCCATTACTTTTCCTGCTGACTTAACAGTTTTCGCATTCTTGGGACCACTTTTACCAGCTTCTATTCATTGTTTTGACTGTTCTTTGCATTCTGGGATGTAGTGATGGATCCATGTTTTATCAACAGTTATGAATCGGCGCACGAACTCTATTGGATACGCTGATAAATCGCTAAAAGCTCCTCGGAATTGGTCCAACGGACGATTTTTTGGGGCAAAGTCAACAAACGCGGCACCCATCTTGCGGATAGCTTTTTCATGTGGAGTTCATCATGTAAAATACTCCAAACTTGTTTTTCGTGTATTTTAACAATATCAGCAAGTTCTCTGAGCCTTATTCGTCTATCTTTAGTCACTTCATTAAATATTTTTCTAATGTTTTCAATAGTAGTATCAGTTTTCGGTCTTCCAGAGCGTTGTTCATCTTCCGTACTTGAACGACCCATTTTAAATTGTTGAACCCAAGATTTCACGGTGGAGTATGATGGTGCATTATCACCATGAACAGAATCCAATTGATCTTTGATTGTTGTCGCGTATAACCTTTCATATAAATGTTTTAAATTACCACACGAAACTCTTTATTTTCCATTTTTGGCTTATAAAAGATTGCTTATGAAAAACAAGAACAAAAACAAAAAGTTGCTAGTAAAACAGAAAATGTGCCAGGCCAGTTAGTTTTGCGGTCGCCCTCTCATATTTCTGGCCTAATAATGAAAATACGAATATTTATCATCTAAAATGGTTTTATTGTTTTTCAAAGTACTCTCCAGCATGATTTATACTCTTTTCAATGCGCTCAAACCAATTGTCGAAGCACTTTTGTCACTCCGATTGAGACACCTCCAAAATATGGCTTTTGAACGCTTCAACAGCATCTTTTGGCGACAAAAATCGTTGAATACTCATTTTTTTCTCGATGTGAGGAAATAAAAAGAAGCCATTTAATGCCAAGTCAGAGCTGTACGACGAATAAACCATCAATTCGACGTTTTGGCTGGTCAAAAAGGCGCTGGTTTGGGCAGATGTGTGAAAGCCCGCATTGGCATGGTGCACAATGATTCGTCTTCTCTTGTTCGTTTTTCGAATTTCTCCGAAGACATCAGGCAAACAAATTCAGAATTGACCTTCAACGTTGCTCAAGGGGAACAGTCGCCACATGACCAATTTTGCCGAAGAAACAGGCGACCATTTGCTTCGAAGTGCTTCTTCGACGAACAACTTTCGTTGGATTTGGCTCGTCTTCGAAGACCCACACGTTCGATTGCTGTTTTATTTCAGGCTTATACGCATAGATCCAAGATTCGTCACCTGTGACGATGTTATAAATTTATTTTGAAGCACCGCGATCGTATTTTTTCAAAATTTCTTTGCACCAATCGACACGAGCCTTTTTTTTGAGCGATTGTCAAATTGTGCGGGATCCAAGGAGAACAAACCTTTTTAACGGCCAGGTGTATATGCCATATCGAATGTATGCTGGTGGAAGAAATGTTCAAGGCTGCCTCTATCTCAAGGTATGTCTTATGACGATCTTGGATTATCAGTTCACGCACTGCATCAATGTTCTCTGGCACAACGGCTGTTATTGGACGATCTTCACTACCTTCGTCTTTGAGCGAGCCTCGGCCACGATTGAATTCATTAAACCAGTTTTTCACAGTGCTATAGGATGGTGCTTCATCGCCGTACTAAGATTTAAGTTCATCGTTGCACTCTTGTCGTGATAATACACGTCGAAAATTGTGAAAAATGATCGCACGAAAATATTCACGAGTTAATTCCTTTTTTTTGCCAAATTGATTTTTTCAAATCACTGTAAACAACACAAATGATGGTCGTACGTTAAAACGTTCTGAGTACGCTTATGATAAAAAATGTCAAACTTTCCAATGGAAATGTCAGATGGCGACAGGCAACACTTAGTATTGCCTAGGCCAGAAATATATATAGAAACCCTCGTAAGAAACGTGAAATTCAAATTGATTTGAAGGAGTCAAATGACTTTAGTCAAATTAAAAAAAAATATACTTTTTTTAGACTGGTCAAAAAGGCGCTGTTTTGAGCCGATGTTTGAGAGCCCAAATGATGAGCTCTCAAAAAATGTATCTGTTGGAACAAGCAATTACTAGTACCTGAGTAACATGTACCTCATAATTGGTTGGTTGCCATAGCTACCAGTTGTGGCTACCAACATTTGTACGAAATTCGGTTCGTACAACCGATTTATTGGATGTGACTACCGTACTATTATCGTTGCTACCATATTATGGCATTTTGAACCATGTTACCATTAAAACCATAAATGATTGTTGGTGATTACAACAGATTTTTTTTGTAGTTCTGACCGAATTCCTTCAAGTTTCTCTCTGTGTGTAGTACATGAACGCCATTCGCGTCTAGCATCTGAGAGCACGTCGTAGTCTGATCTTTGGTTTCCCAATGGGAGTTGTTTGTCTTAGACTTGAATTTGTTACAACCATGCCTTATATTTTTAATGACCTGTTATGGCACTGCCCTGGCAACGCTAGTTATTGCCACTCCACCTAATCTTCTATTAATTTCCGCTTTTGGTGTGGTTGCGTCCAATCTACTTCAATTCCAATTGATCGTCCTTTTGAAAAAGGCCCAGCATGTGTTCAAAGATGTCACTGTTTCCTTTTAGTTCAAGGATTTGTTCGTCTTTGAGGTCTGTATTGTTACAAAAGGCTCGACTTTTAGAAACATATTTTCAGTGGCTTGTATATAAAGGGTGTTTTTTATTGAGGTATAGAACTTCGAATTGAAATAAAACACAAGAAAATCGTTTTAATGTCCATCAATTTGGCTTTATTGGAAGGATAATTTTATGCCATTAATGTTTAAATATGATTTCGGGCATGTGGCCGCCGCGGCTGGCTCGAATAAAGCCAATTCTACAGGTCCAATTTTCAATCACTTTTTCGAGCATATGGGGCCGTATGTTTGCAATAACGCCACGAATGTTGGCTTCCAAGTCCCCTAACGTGTTTCTGGTTTGTTGGCGTAGACGAGCGACTTCACATATCCCCAAAGAAAATAATCCAATGGTCCATGTTAACCGATCCATGGTTAACCGAATTAATTGCTCTGATGGACGATTATGTCGACCATAAAATGGACGGAGCTTGCGGTGAACTTCGCGAACTGAACCATTACTTTCGAAATAAATTTGTACGATTTGCAAGCGTTGTTCTTTTGTCAACCTGTTCATAATGAAATGGCAAACCAAACTAAATATTAATCACTTGACAGCTGACAAAATGGCCGCCAGTTAAAAAAGTGATGCCAACTTAAAGTTCTATACCCCAATAAAAAACACCCTTTATAACCCAGCCCATATCACTTTCTCATGGAAATCCTTCTCATTGTAATGGAATGTTTTCATGAAATATTCTAAATTCTATTGATGTTTATATGCTTTCGCTTGCTAATTGCAAAACTTTGATAACCAGACAACGCAACAACATTTCGCCCCTAGCGAAGCGAAAAAGAAAAATCAATTTTCTCGATGTTTTGTCGCAAAACCTTTCAAGTTCTATGCCATTAAACCCTTTCGAAACGTTATTCAATTTCATTCAAATTTTCCACCCGTTGCTCCATGTCAACCGTGTGGACGGGACCGACTTGATTCGCCTCAATATGTTGCATGTCATGTCATGTGTTGTGTGAGTGTCTTGTGTCGTCGTCGTCTCCGTAGTAGTCGTCGTTGGATGGATGGATATTTCCATTGTAATAATCCAATTATTGTGTCCCATTGTGTTGACACATGGCATTGTTATGACACCCCAGTTTTTCAAAACTGTCATTCTTCGTTTTATTTTTTGTCTTCGTTCGTTTTCATTTCTGGCCTTTTCTTGTTGCTCATGACGTTTTGTACTAGTATTTTGCAACCGAAAATAAAAGCCTGCCAGCCAGCCAGCCTGACTGCCTTGGCATAAGAACACTAGTTACTTGGACAACAGATGAAGAACAAAAGCCGAGCTGAGCCCTGCTGAATGGAACAGAAACTTTATGACATTGACAATAAGCAACGTGGCGGCACCACCACTGGCTGGCTGACAATGGAAATAAATCGTTGGTGTTTAGGAATTTTCTTCTACTGGCAGGGCAAGAGATTTTTAGCCAACTACTGCTGCTTTGAGATCGGGATTATGTAAGGCGATGACAAAGTTTCTCTAACTTTTTGTCAGAGCTTCACCCATTCTCTGCTGTTGGGAAGTAGGGAAAATTTCTATGTCGTTGAGTTAAGAAAGTTTTTAAGTTATTTGGATTTAAATTTTTGTTTTATTTTTTTTTCTTCTGTTCTTAAGTGTTGCGAAAATTGAAAATGATTTGTTTTACTTAAATAATTTTTTTTATTCCTTTTTTCTTTTTTTCTGTTTCATTGCAGGTATGTTTGCTTGAATCCTTGTGCTCTTGTCTCGGTGAATTTGTAAGTTTTTGATAAAGTTAACAGATGTTTGGGTTATGTTCGCTTGTATTAAGTTTCCCAACAAGTTGTGTTGACAGTTTGTGTTGAAAACTGTTAAGTAACTGTGAAATTTGAAAAATGTTCTGTAATTTTTTGTTTTTAAAATTTTACAGATTTATACAGGGTTTTCCAATAGGGACATAACAATTTCGTATCTTTATGTCAAGGCACCCTCAAACATTTTTAATGATCTTTCAGTGTCAAAACCTTAGTCGAAGTCAACATTTTCATCATGGTTAAGTTCATTTATGAGCTACGCTTAGAAATCATTAAAGATTACCACCGAAATTCTGAGTCGATGGTCGCAACTTTAAGAGCGCTTACTCCAATTTTCAGACGTCATAATCGTCCCACCCAATAGGCTGTACGTGCGCTATAGTGGATAAATTTGGATACAAATTTTCACTTTTTGATGTTCCGGCGCCAAAGAGACGCCGTGTCACTCGAAGCGTCGAAAATATGGCATCCGTAAGTGTATCCGTTCAAAATGAGCCAAATCCGAATCGTTCTCAGGAATTGGGCATATCTCAAACCACACTGTGGTATATTTTACGGAAAGATCTTGGCCATCTTCCTTATAAGATCAAACTGACTCAAGAACTAAAGCCACTTGACTGACCATTTAAAACTTCTCCGATTGGGCTCTGGCAAAGTTTCAGAATTTTATAGAAAAATCATCTTCAACAATGAAGCTCATTTCTGGTTGAGTGTTTTTGTCAAAAAAAAAAATATAGCAACAAACCTACATGTGCTTCAAGGACACAATTGCTTCCGCAAAAAATTACTGTGTGGTGTGGTTTTCATGCCAGAGGTCTAACTGGGCCGTATTTTTTCGTCTATGAAAATAATTGTAATACCGTCAATGGAGAGCGCTATCGTGCCATGTTAGAAAATTATTTGTGGCCAGAATGGAATGAGCTTGACATCGCCGATATGCGGTTTCAACAAGACGGTGCTACTAGCCACACAACACGCTCTACAATCGATTTACTGAAAGGCAAATTTGGTAAACGCGTTATCTCGAGAAATGGTCCGGTTGAATGGCCACCTCGTTCATGCGATTTAACACCATTGGATTCCCTTTTATGATGCCACTTTTAGTCAGTGGGCAATGCAAACAATTCAACAAGTAAGACGACATCCAGCGCGAAATTTCCAACGTTCCGGTCGAAATGTGTGCAAAAGTGGATGAAAATTGGGTCCAAAGAATAGATCGCTGTACACGGGCTCGTGGTGGTCATATGACCGAAATCGAACTTCATTCTTAAAATGTAATATTTGCATACTTAAATATTCTGAAAACGCTGTATTTGTAAAATTGAGATTTTTGTTGTTTATTTTTCAGTTATTGTTAGGCTTGAGTTCAAGAGCAAAATACGCATGTTGATGATTTTATAATTAATTTATTTTTAAATATCCCAATATTTCGAACTGACTTCGTCGTTCGTCATCAGGAGTAATCAATTTAAATAATTGTTAGCTTCTGTCCTGTTGTACATTTAATATTAAAGGACGGAAGCAACAGGACAGAAGCTAATAATTATTTAAATTTATTACCCCTGATGACGAACGACGAAGTCAGTTCAGTGAACGAAATCAGTGAACGACCAAGTCATTTTGAAACATTGGGATATTAAAAAAGGAAAATTATAAAACCAACAACATCTTTTTTATGCGCATGCCCTGAAGCCTAACAATAACTAAAATATTTTACAGATTTTTAAGCGTACGACTTTGAAACCTCCAAAACTTGGTTTTAAACGCTTCAACAGCATCTTCTAGCGACGAAAGTCGTTAACCACACATTTTTTCTTGATGTGCGGAAATCAAAAAAGTCATTGGGTGCCAAGTCAGGGCTGTACGGCGGAGGACCCATCAGTTCGACGTTTTGTCTGGTCAAAGAGGCGCTGGTTTGAGCCGATGTGTGAGAGCTCGCATTGTCATGGTGCACAGAGATTCGTTTTCTCTTGTTCGTTTTTCGAATTTCTCCTAAGACTTCAGGCAAACAAATTGTGGTGTACCACTCAGAATTGACCGTCCTACGTTGCTCAAGCGTAACAGTCGCCACATGACCTGTTTTGCCGAAGGAACAGGCGACCATTTGCTTCGACGTGCTTCTTCCACGAACAACTTTCGTTGGATTTGGCTCGTCTTCGAAGACCCACACGATCGATTGATGTTTTGTTTCGGACCCATACGCATAGATCCATGATTCGTCACCTATGACGATCTTATAAACGTCTTTTGAAGCACCGCTATCGTATTTTTTCAAAATTTCTTTGCACCAATAGACACGAGCCTTTTTTTTTTGAGCGATTGTCAAATTGTGCGGGATCCAACGAGAACAAATGTTCGTGCAATATCGAATGTATGCTGGTGGAAGAAATGCCTAAGGATGCCTCTATCTCATGGTATATCACATGACGATCTTGCATTATCAGTTCACGCACGACATCAATGTTCTCTGGCACAACGTTTTTGGACGACCTTCACGACCTTCGTCTTTGAGCAAGCGTCGGCCACGATTGAATTCATTTAACTAGTTTCTCACAGTGATATAGGATGGTGCTTTATCGCCATACAAAGATTTAAGTTCATCGATGCACTCTTGTCGTGAAAATCCACGACGTAAGTTGTGAAAAATGCTCGCACAAAAATGTTCACGAGTTCATTCCATTTTTTTGTGTGCCAAATTGATGTTTTCAAGTCACTGTAAACAACACAAATGGTGGTCGTACGTCAAAACGTTCTGAGTTCGTTTATGCTAAAAAATGTCAAACTTTCCAATGGAAATGTCAGATGGCGCCAGGCAACACTTAGTGTAGCCTAGGCCAGAAAAAAACGGTCTGTCTAACATTTGCAGGAAACATTAATATCTTTGTAGCAATTTTCACAAACATTTATATGCTTGTGTACAAACTATAGTGTACAAAAAACCGGGTTTTTCACAAAACCGGCACTCCGGGTTTTCTCAAACCCGTGTTTTAAAAAAACCGACTGTCGGGTTTTTTGAAAAAACCATCATGCTGTTTTTATCCTTTTGACAAGGAATAAAAAATAAATTGCCAACAGAAGTGAAGTTATTTGTCTCCATTTCTACTAGCTAAAATGCATTAAAATCATAGAGTTATGTTATATAAAAATAAACTGATCAATTGACTTAGTTCTGGATGTGACTAAAAGCCAATTGAAAACAAGGTTTTGCAACCCTTGAACGGTCTCTAAACTCTTCCAGATGTAAATAAAAGGTCATATCTAAATTTGTCAGAAAATTCTATTGTTTTAGTACCCATTTGTTATGTCCATTAGGGTGGGTCATATAGCCATCGATATTGTACCATTGCACTTTCCATAGCTTTTGGCATGAGGGGGAAAGCATTACGACATATCAAAAATATCTTTTTCCAGGCGCCCAAAGTTTAATTTTTGACATTTTCTTAACTAGTATTTTTAAGGTTTTTTTTAGTAGGTTAGTAAGGTTTTTTAAGTAGGTTTGTTATATACGAGTATTACCTTCCCAAGGTGACATACAATACATACAAATATACATTGCCACATACGAGTACAATTCAATATAATATATGAGCGCGTTAGAATAGAAATACGACTAAGAGAATCGAATCAGAGAATATCGACAAATTTTTGTCCTTACAAATCGGCCCACCCTTATGTCCATGTTTAAATGGACAAAATATTCGGGCTAAGGGTCCGTCACCCAAATAAAGCAAACTGCAAATACAATTTATTTTTTGGCCTCGTAAGAGACTTGTATAGTTATTTTAAAGCCATATGTCCTTGTATATTGGCAGCCTTATTTTAGGCCTCATTTTTACGGACTGTATCAAAAAATGAGTTCATATGATCCAAATCGCTCCAACATTGGTTGTCCGTCGTTAAATACGTTATTTAATTTGATCGAAACCGAAATTAATATGTTTTTTTTAGTGCGATTGTATGTGAATGTTGTTCCAACTAAAAAGCACGATGCTAAGTGTCAATAAAACAAAAAGTTTTTAGAGAATTATCTTAATATTCTTTATTGTAATAGAAGGATCTATGACAATTATGTGTGAGACAAAATATCTTCCAAATGCACGGCAATGCTTTAGTGGCATACCTTTATCCGATGGTCCATATTTCCAATGACTCTGAGACATAATGGAGGCTCAATGCCGTTAATGTGCCGAACTATCTCATCCTTTAGCTCTTCAACTGTTGTTGGCTTATTGACATACACTTTTTCTTTTAAAAATCTCTAAAGAAAGAAGTCCAGCAGCGTTAAATCACATGATCGTGGCGGCCAATTAACATCGCCACGTGATGTTATCACTTGGCCATTGATTTTCTCGTGCGAAACAGCATTTGTTTCGTTGGCTGTGTGGCACCATCCTGTTGGAACCACATATCGTCCAGGTGCATATCCTCAATTTCTGGTCACAAGAAGTCCTTTATCATCCCGCAAAAGCTAACAGCATTTACGGTAACTGCTTGGCCGACCTCATTTTCGAAGAAGAACGGTTCGCCGCCAGCCCATTAACTGCACCAAATAGTCACTCTTTGTGGATGCAGCGGCTTTTCAACAATCACTTGGGGATTCTGATTTGCAAAAATGCGGCAATTTTTAGCATCATTCTCCCGATTGTGGACACATTTGTTCGATTATGTTGAACAAAAAAAATCACGAAGTGCACGACTTGCATTTTGATTTCAACGCCCATTTTCGTAAAAGGCGCTGCTTACTTACACAGAAATGTTAAATTAAGTTTGGCGAAAAACTTGACCTTATCGTGTTACTCACATTTAACATGGTGCATTATGGTTGGACCACCCTTTATCTTTAGCATTACTGTACTAGGGCTTTATATAAAAATGTAGATCGGTATGACCCATTTAATCTGATCTGAATACTGATCGACCGTAAAATGTGGCTTCAAGACTTAGATTTAGACTAATCTTAAAAGATATGTGAAATACGAGGGCGGTTCGGAAACTTCTTAGTCTAGCACAAAAAGCGAGGCATAAACAGAAAAAAGTGTTTTGGAAACTTCCAGCTCTGCTATGAACACATGTTGAATTTTGTTTAGATCTGGCAACTACTTCATATAGAAACAGGTATTCACAAAAGACGCATCCGCGATTTTTTTACAATGGAACAATTAGAAATGCGTGGTGTCATTAAATATTTACATAAAAAAGGTTTATCGGGACAAGAAATTCATAATGATATGGTGAATGTGTTAGGTGAAAGTGCTCCTTCATATGCAACAGTAAAAAATTGGGTTGCTGAATTTAAACGTGGTCGTACAAGCATTGAAGATGAACCACGCAGTGGAAGTCCAAAAACAGCAACAACAACAGAAATTGTAGCCAAAGTGCATGATATGGTATTAAATGATCGACGAATAAAAGTGCGTAAAATAGCTAAAATCATGGGCATCTCAAATGATCGAGTCCATTTAATTTTGCATGAAGAACTATAGATGAAAAAGCTTTCTGCAAGATGGGTGCCGGACTTGTTAACAGTCGACCAAAAACGCATAAGAATGAACATTTCTCAAGCTTGTTTGGATCGTTTTCAGCGAAATAAAATGGATTTTAAGCGTCGTTTCATAACTGTTGATGAGACATGGATCCACCACTATACTCCAGAGACAAAAAAAAACAATCCAAACAATGGACTGAAGCTGGAGGAAGTGCCCCAAAGAAGGCAAAAACAATTCAATCGGCTGGTAAGGGTATGGCAACGGTTTTTTTTGGGACTTCAAGGGTATTTTATTGATTGACTATCTGCAAAAGGGTAAAACAATAAATTCAGAGTACTATTGCAACCTTTTAGATCAATTAAATGTACAAATTCGAGAAACACGTCCTGGCTTACAACACAAAAAAATAATTTTTCATCATTCCTTGCTGGCAAGCGTTTTACCTCAAATGAAGATGCAATTACAGTTGTAAACCACTATTTTGAAGACCTTGAGGAGAACTATTTTAATCAATTGACAGAATTGCTAGATAAGCGCCCTCGTAAGTCCACTATTTCTGAGTAACCGCATGTTGATGTTCGAAAGCACCTTATTTTATGAACTCTAGCGACCTCCGACCTATGGGCTAGAGCTCCAAATATAAAGAATTGTAAAATTAACGTTATATTCAGATTCCTCGAAAATTCCACCGTTTTATAGAACAAACCCATATTTTTATGTATAGGTCACGATTTGAAACCCATATTTGCATGTACGGGTCACGGTTTGTATACAAATTTTACTGTTTCAGAATAATTATATCTCCCCAAACATTACGGCTTTTGGGTCCCAGGTAAGTGCTTGTTATTCGGCCAAATAGTCATATTCAAATTCTTTTGAAAAGTTCACTTTTTCTGAGTTCACTGAGGTCTTTGTTTGTAAATACCAATTTTTCGGCACTCACGGAACTTAAAATTAGTCTGTCTGATGACTTAAAATTAGTCTGATATTAAAATTAAAATGATCTGTGATGAAACTCTGTCCATAGTCAAAGGGGTCTTTTTTGCGCCCATATGGGACGATCCAAGTCCCAAATTGACACAAATCTAAATTGTAGGTACATATTTGGTTTCGTGAGAAAGTTTTACTGTTTCTGGATACCCATTTGTGCCCGAGTATTAGGGAATATTTTTGAGCCCCTAAGACCCGATGCCTTTACGGTTACAACTTTCAAGCATAATTATTTTTTTAATTTAATTGTTACAGTTATGTAGCGAAAACTCCAAAGAAAGAAAGTCCGCCTTAATAGAAGTGTCAACTAAATTGTTTGTAAAGTTTTTTTTTGTAGACGTGTGGTTTTCAAGAAGATATAATTTTGCAGCATTTGGGGCCGTATGTCAGCAATAACGCTCCGAATCTTCTCTTCCAAGGAGTCAATCGTGTCAAACTTATATGAGGAGACAAGCGACTTCACATAACCCCATAAAAAATAGTCCAGCGGTGTTAAATCGCACGATCTTGGAGGTCATGCCAAAGACCCACGACGCGGGATAATGCGCTCACCAAAAGCCGCCTTCAATAAATTGATTGTGTTGTTGGCTGCACGGCATGTAACGCTGTCTTCTTGGAACCAAAGGTCGTCCACATCAACATCCTGCAATTCAAAAAAAGTCATGGCTCTATATCGTTTGCCATTGACTGTAACATTATGGCCGGCTTAATTTTTGATAAATTATGGACCAATGATTCCCTCTGCCCACAGAGCACACCAAACAGTGACTTTGTGAGGATTTAACGGCGTCTCATTGATGGCTTGTGAATTTTCAATACTCCAAATGCTCCATTTTTGGTTATTAAAGTACCCATTCAACCAAAAGTAAGCTTCATCGCTCAACAAAATCAGGATCAATGGCCATCTCGTTTGTGGTCTATTCACCACGATTTGCAAACGTTGTTCCGGAGCAAGTATATTCATTATGAAAAGGCAAACCGAACTGAGCATAAATCAAGTGACAGCTGTCAAAAAGCCCAATAGTGTGGTCAAATAGAAGCACGTATAAAAAACACCCTATACAAATCCAAAACCGTTTGTTTTGAAAAAATTTAACTTACGGATAACAAGTAAAAACTTTGTTTAGTTCGGCCATACCTTCTAAATCCTCCACAGTCCCCACGCTATTGAAAAAATGGTACATTTTTTGGACCATTTCGGCACCTGCGTCTTTTTATAATCTCAAAAAACTTCAAAATTACTGTATATGTGACGCGCAAAATAGAAACTGGCTAAAAACCAGTTTTGTTCAGGAGACCCATTTTAAAGATTAGGTCCCTTTCTATTTGCGCTTAGAATCGTCGACTTCACTTTCATAAAACGCGCATATCTCTGGGAGAGAACACTTTTGGGGCATGGGATCGGTCTCATTCGATGCTCAGATGTTGTCCACATCAAAAAAAGAAAAAAATGAAAATTCATTTTTTTAGCCTTAGGTCCCTTTCTCTGTGCGCTGTCACATATTGTGATTGATAGCAAAATATGCTTTTACCCATATTAACTATTAACCGCTATTATACTGATAATTATAGTAATTAAAAAAAGTGTACCTTTTACTGAGGTA
Organism: Hydrotaea diabolus; assembly: GCA_963513945.1. Classification (NCBI taxonomy): domain Eukaryota; kingdom Metazoa; phylum Arthropoda; class Insecta; order Diptera; family Muscidae; genus Hydrotaea; species Hydrotaea diabolus. The sequence goes on along the minus strand of OY740717.1, from coordinate 50,486,158 downwards.
CCTTATGTGCCTTAAGGGTGAAATTTTGTTTGCCTTGGTCCGATTTCTCACATGTATTATTAAAAACCGCTTATGTCCATAAGCCATCATCATAAATCTGGTTTTTAAATATATCTGCTAATAATAGTCCATAGATAAGCGTAAGTTGTTGACAAAAAAATCGAAGCTATCCCGCTAAACTAGAGTTAATCACAAATGCACAATAAATGTTTAAATATGAAGTTTCATTAAAGTTTTTTATTAAAATTAACATTTCAACCATCCAATGTTTGTCATAAACATTCTTTTATTGCGTACTTATCATACTTTTATTAGGACAGTAAGATTCTTAGCAGTGTCAGTGTTTTCTAAACATCGCTGGTACTTGTTAAACCTTCCTCGTATGATTTAATCTGTGAGAAATCTGGTAACCATATTTACCCCTGTCCACGTCTGACACAAGTATTACCTATTTGGCGAGAAATCTATTATTAAATACAAAATTAATCTCATATTTCATTTGACGCCGACATCTACGCGATTAAAAGCCCCTGCAAATAATTCTCGATGTTCTCACCCACTTCTAAACCCGTATTTATTGTGTGATATTCGCGCACACTGTCCAACACCCCTAGGTGGTATACTTTCCTATCAAATAACTCAATATTTAAAAAAAATTGCACTAAAAGATTGTCAACATGCTACGCAGATGCCATGATTACTATGGCAAAAAGTTTTGCCTACCTGTAGGCGGTAAAAAAGCTGTTGCCTATCCCCAGGATTTATTCAACTGCAAAGCTTGGTTGTGTTTGTTTTGTTTGCGTCTTTTCTAAAAGTGGGATTTTCCATGGAAACACAAAAGCACGTTTGCTAGTAGCACCCGCGAACTGTGATATTCTTTTGAAAAAGGACTGCCGAGTATTGAAATTCATAAATTTTTTGTTGCCTATCTTAGGGCCTTTGAAAAATAGTCCATGAATTTGAGAGAGTTTTTCATGTGTTGAATTTATGACAATGACGGGAAATGAAAAACGTTGTGAGTATGGGAAGGCGCGTGTGCTGTTTTTTTTTGAAATGTTGCCTACCTTTGGGCATTTGATGTTACCACGCAATATGCAATATTGCTCTGCAGAGGTCATACGGCTTTATTGGGGAGATTGGAAATTGAAAACAATATTGCCTTCGAGTGCGTTCATATTTGTTGCCCACTGCCTACCTTTCATGTTTTTGTTTGATATGATGCACTTCCTGAGTTGTGGGTTTTTTGTGTCCTTGTGTACATATTGTGGCCTCACAGGGCGGCTATATTGTGCTATCGAAGCCTAGAGGGCGACAAAATATTTTGTGATCACATGACAATTATTGAGCTCTTAGCAGTACCATTTTGGAGCACTTGCAATTTCGGTTCAATCATTAAATAGGGTGGGAGTGCTTTTAGCATATGTATACTGTTGGTTTATTGCTTTGTAAAAAACTATTGCCTGCCGCGTGGTACTTTCCCATGAGTTCCACTTCCATTGACGCAAAATATTGCATGCCTTTGGGGCGATTTGTGTGTCTTTGACACGTGTTGACTACTTCAAGGCTTTAAGGGAAATAACGGTGGCGTGTTATAAAACAAAGTTATGGTGAGATGGAAAAACCTGCGATTTTTTCAACACACACTATGTTTGCTCTGTTTGCTTTCTATGACGGCAGAGTTGCATGTCCGTAATCGTATAGCCCATTTTTAGGCGTTTAGGCAAAACGGCACACAAAGGTTGCCCAATTTCCACTTTTACCGAAAAAGTTAGCAAGTGTGGGTAAGTGTTGAGTAAAGTTTGCACAATTTGTTTTTAAACTGTCCTATTTTTTATGCTCCATTTCAAATAGAGAAACTAAAAGTTTTTATTTAACGAACAAAGGAGCAAATTTAACTACCATTAGTGCGCAAAAGGTAGTGCCTACATTTAGGCATTTGCTGAATTCCACATGCAATTGTAAATGTATGCAAAACTAAATTGCACACTAAGTTGGCGCAGATAGCTGCTGTCGGCTTATGGAACCAAACTCCGTTTTACTCATCCCTTAATTTCCGTCTTTCATAAAACGGTAAAGGACATGATTTCCCTCTATGTTGAGTATGTTCCAAAAAAGTTTTGCCTACTTTTAGGCTATACAATTACGTTTAGTTAAAGAATATGGGCTTCGAATGAAACTTTGTGTTGAGGCTTTAGCACGCTTCAGATATGTGTTATATTTGGTTGCCAAAAATGTAGCCTACTTTAAGGGGGAGACGACGGTGGTTTGAAACCATCCACCCATACTCAGTTTAATTGTGCTCCTAAACGTATGCATGCTTTTCGAAAGTGTGTGTTCGACTAAAGAAAGTATTGCCTTAATTAAGAAAACTTTCCTTTGTAGCCCACAGCTGGAGTTTGACTTTTTTTCCGTTTCGCAATAAGAAGAAAGTTTTGTAAACAATTTCTTTGTTCTCAACTAGTTTTGCATACACTTAGGCTATTTTGCATTTAGCCAACTGTTATTGTTATTGTTCAACTTCATGTCTTCTGAGTTTTGTCCGAAATTGTGTAGCATATTTTCAGGAGTTTTGCGTCATTCAAAAGTTAGCCACTCATCAAAAGTTGAAGTACTTTTGACAATCAGTAGAAGCAGAGTTTGATACAATGGCGGGAATTAAAGTTTTTGTTAGTAGAGAAAAGTGGTGTCTACTTTTGGGCTTAAGAGATTTTAAATTGTACGAAAGACATCTCAACGTTTATTTTATTTCAAAAGGATTCATCAGAGTTAGTAGGTAGTAGGATCTCTTGATGGACATACTATGAAAACAATATTAAGTACATCATGTAAAATCGTCATTAAGTACGACCCGACCTAATCCCGGCACCCTTTAGCAAATACTCAAAAAAATGTGCCTTTCTCCGATTTTAATTTAGTCTCTTAAAGGGAAACTCTTTTCTCCCTAGGAGAACTTCGTCCATTTATAAACCCAAGTAGCTCACTAGCCATAGCTCACTAGTCATTATCAGACTCACGAACGAAAGAACGGTCGGAAGAAAAAGGCTACCACAGTCTAAATACTAATATATACTCAATGTGTGATCATTATTGTAAGGTAGTGAGAACGAAATCACCAGTTTTGTATGTGCTTCGTCCTTCAGTGAAAGACTTAAAATACTCCAATATTACAAAACTCCTTAGAGTGTAATATGCCACTTTGTGTGCAGCCTCCTAAATTAAGCGCTAATATAACATTACCCTTTCCTTCTCTTCTCTAATAACCTCGCCTGTTCCAAACACTATCTACTATTTTGCTGACTGTTCTTTGTTCTCTGCCATTCTTATTCTTTCGACCAGCTTCATAGTCTCTTGGGAGATTACGGCATAAGGCTGTCGATGCATGGGGATGAATGTAATGTGAATAAGACTCAAAGTTCTCTATTTGGCAGATGCGTCTACGTCCTTAGATGCTATGAATGGAATGGTTATAGTACGAACGGAGTTATGATTTTTTTCTGGGTGTGCAAATACCATCTGAAGTCCGCTGAACAGAGAACCTCCATCAAATGCTGAAAAAAGTATTCAAGTGTTTTTTAAGCGGCATAACAATATATGTATAACAACCGATCTTCTTATTTAACCGTGACCCCAATAACGTATTTGGATTAGGTTTGTCGAGTCGAAAAAAAACAGCGATGCTGATTGGTGATGGTAAGATGGACCGCTGATTTATTCGTCCTTAATCCACAAGATTCCTCTGCTATTATTATTTACCTTATATCTAAGATGGATAGTCAGATTATAAAAAAAAACGAGCTTTTATGCCTTCCATCATCTTTCGAACTATATCTCAGATGGATTAGTTCCATTAGTCTTAACTTCTATCTTCCATTTGTCAAACTAAATACCAAAATAGACCTAAAATTGCCAAAGTTATAGCGAATTAATCGAAATTACTTTCAATTAATATCACTTGTACGCTCCAGTGTCAATTTCCTATTAGTCCTTTAATGTTTTTTCTCGTTCATTTTCTTATTTTATTTAACTAAAAGTACGCCATTAAACAAATATAACTTCGGGTACTCTTAATGACAGCCTAATTTTGTAAAAGGAGAAACCCGTGTTGAAAGTCTGCTTGTCGAGATCGTCGTTTTTTAATTTCTTTTACTGTCTGTTGAACTGTGTATAAGTTGGACTACTATGCACTTGCCTAAACTCGTATCTGCCATTTGCCATACTAAATAGTTTATGCATATTTTTAAAGCACCATTTAACAAACATAAATTTCTGAGTTCTTTATTAAGAGGTAACTGTGTCGAAGGAGATTAACTAATTCAATTTCTTGAATTATGTTTAATCTTTATTTCAAGTAGATAAGCCTTGTCATCTCTGATGTCTTTTCCTATTTTTTCAATTTTTGTTGTTGTGCCTTTTTTTATTAAAACACTTTAATGTTCAATTCAATGTTTAATTAACTTCAATGTTTTTTTAATTATATAAATGAAACTTAGAACTATTAGTAATTATACTTATTTACAAAAAGTATTTGGTAAACCAGAGTAACGAACACATGTCTTCAAACATACGCTTTTAAGCACACGTCTTGCTTGTGCAACTTCTTTCTGTCTCTTCCATCCTTGTGTGTGGGATAGGGCAGTGTTTCCACCTTGCGTGGCAAGTCAATGCCTAAATTAGTCCGTCAGCGTCCATTAGCTTATCTGTCTTAGTGCTGATTTAGTACAAGTCACGTCCTGTATGTACATGCATGTCCCGATCTCACATGTATCTAAGATAGATTACTATGTACTAGCCTTAACTCTTATCTTCGAATTGCCACACTAATAGTTGAAATAGCCCCAAAAATGCCAAAGTTATGGGCATTTGATCAAAGTTACTTTCAGTTAATAATACTTATACGCTCCAATGTCCAAACATAAAAATATTGATTTTCTGATAGTCCTATCATCTTTTCCTCTCGATTCTTTCCGTAGTTATATTTAATTAATAAAGCACCGCTACACAGCAATTATTCCTGAGTCCTATAATAAGGTATAACAGCGACAATGGAGAAAAACTAATTAAATGTTAGCTTGTCGATCTTGTCCATTCTATTCTGGATTATCTTGAATTGTATTTAATCTTAATTTTAAGTAGATTCGTTTATATGCGTAAGCTGAATCTCGCCTTATTATGGGCATTTAAAAACAATACTTTTTAATAATAATACGTCCGTTGTCTAGAAATAGAAATCATTAATTTACTTGTAGTCCTTGGAAGTTTTTCTATCCTTTCCTTTTCTAAATGTGTTGAATTATCATAAAAACACAAAATAAATATATTCCCCGAAGCAGTAACAAGGGTTAAAAGTATGTTTTGCGATAATGTCCTTTTCTAATTTCTTTTTAACTTTATCTTAACTGGATTACTATGCATAAGCATAATTTCTTATCTTGGATTTGCTACAATAAATATTAAAAAAATAACTTTGTGGCCAAGGTTATGGGCATTTGAATAAAATTACTTTCAAATAATAATACTTATACGCTACGGTGTCCAACAATGGAAATAATCAACTTTCTAATGGTTTTTTCATGCTTTATCTTGTTTTTCTTTTCATGTTTTCTCTCGTTTCTTTTTCTAATTGTATTAAACTTTAAAAAAAATTGTTAAATAACTATGTTCATGAGAATTCTTTATTAAACTGTAACTGTGCCAAGTGAGAAAAATGAGTTAAAAGTATTTTTTTCGAACTTGTCCCATGTTAATTCTTCTTATGTTTCATACATTATCATAAATAGATTTGTTTTCATTAGCCTACATAAAATTCGAAACAACCTACAAAATGGAAATTTTTATGGTCTTTTAAACAAAATTACTCTAAATTAAAAATACTTATACGCACCACTGTCCCTACAAAGTAATCCTGAATTTTCTGGTAGTGCTTTAGTGTTCCCCGTCGTTCTTTTCTTTTGTTAACACATCACTTTAAAACATATATAACCGTGATTGCGTACAAAGCGAAATACGAGTTAAAAGTGTGCTTTGGTATCATGGCCTTCCTGATTTCCTCAATTATCTATCAAGCTGTAGTTAAGATGAATTAATTTATACACTCCTAATTTGGTATCTTCAGTTAGCTCTATGAAATGCCCAAGCAGCTAGATGAAGTTATGGATATTTTAGCTGAGATACTTATACGCTCTAGTGTCCTGAAGTATAAATCCTTAATTTGTTGGTAGTCCTTTAGTGTTTTCCATCGTTTTTTTTCAAATTGTATTTAGTAAGCAAAGCACTATGACACAAATTTAACCCCGACAGATAAATAAAAATGTTTTTACGAATGCTTTATTGATTTGTAACTTTGACAAAAGAGAAAAATGAGTTGAAGGTGCTATCTTAATTCTTCATTTATATTTTATACTTAACATCAGATGAATTAGAGCCCATTAGCCTTAACTCTTTATTTCGATTTGCTACATTAAATAACAAACAAGCTACAAAATTGCCAAATTTGTGGACTTTGAAACAAAATTACTTTAAATTAATAACACTTATACGCTCTAGTTTCCCGAAGAAAAAATCCTTAATTATCTGGTAGTCCTTTACAGTTTTCCTTCGTTTCATTTACTAGGTTATGTAGATAGCAAAGCACTATGAAATTTATTTAACCTTGATAATTATTTATTAAACACTAACTGTGTTTAAGGAGGAAAACTGGTTTAAAGTACACATTGTCCATCGTCTTAGCTCTGCTATCTTTGATTACTTTTTAAACTATATGTAAGCTGCTTTGGATATGTAAGCCTTATCTCTTATCTTCCATTGGCCATATTCAATGTCCAAATACCTTTAAAATTGCCAAAGCTATTTGCAATCTTATCAAAATTAATTGTAATTAATAACACTCATACGCTCCCATGGCATAATCAATTCTCATGTAATAGTGCAACATTCTTAAGTCTTACCAGGCAAAATCTCTTTCAATAAGTAGACTATTATACATTTTGTATGATAACATCATGCAAAATATCCTTTGAGGGATTCTTAACAAAATCCTTTAGTGTTGTGTGTTAGGGAAGGGGGGTAGGCGTAATCAAATATAATTAAAATGATAAAATCTAATATTTCAAGTGGTGGTTACGTCGGCGAAGTGGCTGTGTGTTTGCATATATGTCGAGAGCATTAAATGCTTAAGACGTTGTTTATTTTAATTGAAATTTTGTTTCAAGTCAATGGAATATGGAAAATTTTGCCATAGCTACTCGATAAGTAGGCATTTGAAAAGCAGTGGGACTATTTAAGCATTTGCGATGTTAAGCAGATGTCGGCAAAGTACTTGTGCTCATAAGAATATATTTGTTGAACGCATCTATAGTGATATAAAACATTTACCATGTATTATTATTTAGGTTTTGGGGGATTGCATAGTGGTTCAATACACCTTGAACATAAGGTCATGGAATAAATCGACAAATTCTTATATCCCAATTTTTAATATCATATTCGAAATCTTTATATAAATATTGTCAGGATTCTGTATTAGTATTAGGATTCCTTAAAGCCCTTGTTTAAGAAGAATATACTTGGTCCCTATTTTCGTGCTTAAAGTTTCAATTCCTAAACATTTTTAACTTTCTTATATTGAACCTTAAATATCATCCTCGGAATAAAGAACCTATTGCCTTGGAATCATTTTTCAAAATCCTACATAATAAAACTTTCAACACAGCCCTATCTTCTTCACAGTCCTCATATGCAAACTACGGGAGGAGTATCACAATTTCTCTAAATATCCATCAATATTATAAATCGTTCAAATATCTCTCAAAATAAGCAAAGCGGTAATCCAACAAAATGAACACGATACTGACATGTATAGATTTGAATACCACATGTGCATGGCCTGTGAAGGATGACGGAAATCACGAAGAAGGTTGAGCTGGTGGAAAGAATGTCTAGAATCGATGAATGTGCTTAAGCAAATATACATGTAATAGTCAATAATACTTTACGTGCTTTAACTTGGCTTCCATCAAGTGCCAGTAGAATATCGCAAAAGCCAGGGACCGGGATACGACGAAGAAAGCTCTTGCCATCAAAGTGTAAATCTCTGCTCATCTTAGACCCCATTTGTAACAATTGCTCATCGTTATCATTATCATCATCATCACCATAGCCTGCGTCTTAGAATATTCAACAATTGGTATGTCATGACTGAAAGTGGTTTTCAATACGGATACTTTAAGGATGTGCCAGGCAGAGGAAAGAGCAAGTAATGGGTGTCAGCATGAATATATTGGGTGGTTACTTCTTAACAACCCCCAAAAACTTCATGCCTTCAATGAAGTATTGAGTGTTTTATGATTATTGGAAACTCTGGAAAATGTAGTTAATTTAAGGGCACTTTGCCATATGGAAGATACGAATATACAAACATATAACAGTTTTAGTTAGAGTATGGGGATATATGTTATAAGAGGAGCAAATTACATTAATGGAAGTGTGCCCGTAAAGATTTGTGATAAGTGTTGAACTAAAATATTGTCCATGATTATCATACAAATGCTATAATTACCATTTCCACTTGTTGTTTCTAAAACCGAATGTGAGGGGTTTTCTTTTTTTCAAACACTGCCTTAATGTAGGCAATACTTTCCATTAAATTAATGAGTTTTCTACTTGGTCAAGTCATAAAAGTATTGCCTACGTTAAGGTGTTGCTTAAATAAGTGCAGTCTGGTGCCTGTTCATTATTAGAGTAGTTCAAATTCCGCATTTCTTTCCTTTTCTCACCAACGGGTTGAATGGGAGCTCATTTTCAGGCCAAGGGTTTTGAAGTTTGACCAAAATTGGTTGCTGATTATCTTTCTCAAGATAATTGTTTTCAGCTCCTAAAAGTAGACACTGGTAATGGGTTTAATACGAAATTATTGGAAGTATGAACATGGCTTGCCGTTATAATAAAGATACTTAGTTTTTTTTTTAGATCGTTAAAGTGTTGCCTACTTTTAGGATATATTTTATGTGATGATTATCTGTCTAGCATTACTAATGATCTTTAGTCCCCATTTGTCGAGGCAAGATTACTTGCATCAATTTTTCGATTCCCCTTTGAACTTGCCTCTTGTGTTTACACAAGGCGATTCGGTTACAGCAATTTTGGTTTTCTTTCTGGTTTTTGCGTAAAAAATACTAAAATAATCTGCAGCCAACTTCACACTACGAAAAACACAAAGGAATTGTCAGTACGAGCAGGTTTTTTCCCATCCCATTCCCCTTATCTCTCTCTCCTGCAAACTGACAGTTGAGCAAGTAAAGTTGCCTCCTGTAAATGGGGTCTTAGTGATGATTTAAAATATGATGACTAACAGAATTTATACAGAAATTGCTGGACCGATTGACTAGAGTGTCCAAGAAACCCGTGGTTTTCAGAAAACCGACTTTTCGGTGTTTTTTTTTCAAAACCTGTAGAAAAAAACCGACTGTCGGGATTGTTTTTAAAGTAAAAGACCCGTACTAACTGATATTTCGGTTTAATCATTTTGCTTAAGAATATAAAGTATTTCCTCAATCAGAAATAAAGTAATTGACCCATTTCTAGAATCTTAGAATGCAATACAATCAGTTATTGTAAATATAGGTTTGTTTTTTATTCAAAAAAAAAATGGTTGATAAGTTTAATAAGGTCATAACCGACTTTACTTCTGAATGTGCAGCAAATCCAATTAAGACAGGGTTTAGACCCTTTAAAAAGGCTATAAACTAAGCCAGTTTAAAAAAATAAGGTCACGTTTGCTTTTATCTGAAAATGTTATTGTTTTAATCACCCTAATGGCAATGTATAAATGGGTTAGATTTTCGAGCTTGGGGTCCCTCACCTAAATTTAGTCAAACAGTAAAAATAATATCGTTTTTGACTTCGGAAAAAGTTGATAGTCATATGTCCATGTATATTGGAGGGCACTTTTTTGAGTCCCCAGACAATTTGTACAGGAACTTATCAAAAAATGATCCTATATGATCCAAAGCAAATTCAAGATTGATTATTTGTCCATCGTTATATACTATAGCAAATTTGATCGAAACTGGAATTAATATGATTGTTTTAGAACGGTTGTATGTAAAACCGGGAGGGATCTTTGTACTAGGGCTATATGAAAACGTGCACCGTTTGACCCACCTTATGTAAGCGATTACCGATCAACCTATAGAACTGGGCCAAATTTCATAAAGATGGATCTAATATGTGGCTTTTAGAACTAGACATAAAATCGGTTAAACATATGTGTAGAAGCTACACATATGCCGAAAAGCAATCAACCACTCCCCGTGAACGGAATCGTTACAAGTCCCATAAATCAGATATAAGTTGAACTCGCGAAGTTTAAAGGGATCTGGTAAATCTCGATGTTGTTAAGTCCACGGGACCGGATGGTATTTTGACATTTGTTCTATGTCAGTGCTCTTCGGCGCTTGTCCGTTCATTAATCAATCTTATCAACCGGCTGGCGTTTCGTTAGGCGCGTTGGAGCCTAATTAGGGTCGTGACTCTGGCTGTCTCCAAGGCCTTTAATAGAGTTTGGCACAAAACACACATTTCAAAGCTGATTGTATTTGGTGAAGGTAATACTTTTGCCCGAATTATATCGAGTTTTCTTAGAGATCACACTTGACGAGTAGTTGTCGATGGGTTCTTATTCAAAAAACTTAGGCTGAGCGACGGTGTACCGCATAGCTCTGTCCTTTCGCTCTTTCTTTAAAACTGATTATCATCGGCAATGAAGTAACTATCACTCTTCTCTTTCGCAGATGACAAAAACCTCTGTCATTCATATTCATTCGACCGTCGAGTCGTCCAGACATTTGGACAAAAGGCAAATAATGGTCTGGGATTTACAGACCAGTTTCGAATAGGGTTCAAGGCAAGTGTCAATTAACATCTCTCTTTCCGATCCTGTACTTTCTGCTTATACACGCCAACGAAATAAACACAACATCCCCTGATGGTTAAAAAAAACATTATTTTTACATTTTCTAAATCACGCCCAAATATAGCGAAATATTTCATTTTGATGACTCCTTCTTAAAAAAATGCTCGACTATACTTTCCTAAGGTAATAAATAAACCTTAAGATTCGTTAATAGCTCTAAGATTTATGTTGGCCTAGAAATTATTTAACCGCAATAAATGCGTCTGGTTTGGTGGCCTGTAGATAACAAATATCCTCAAAAATCCCTGACTCAGTAAAGGCAACGGAAATGCAACGTTTTATTAATTCTTTAAGGTTTTTTTCCCTTTATTAACAGTTGTAGACTTTAAGCGTTCCATGGGGGTGATTTTTTTTTTAAAACTTACATTTTTTATATATAAGGATTTCTCCCCTCCTTCCAAACACTTACTTTAAGTCTATTCTATCTCTTAAAGAATCGTACCTTCTTTAGTCCTTTGCTGTTAATGTTTATTAGGTGCCTTTAAGTGGTGGCATATCATCTGTTGGTGTCGTTTCCTGTTGCCCATGAGCCAACATGTCTATTTGCATTTATTTTCTCGTCCTTTTTTCCCCCGGTTCCATGTTCGTTTTCAATCGACTTGGCTTGTTCATATGTCCGTCTGTCTGTCTATCTCTGTACCTTTCAATATCCTGCCTATATCAATTTCCGTTTGTTTCACTCACCCACAAGTGTTTCACTACGGTCACTTGTAGTACCCCCCCCCCCCAATGCTGGCGGATTATGCTGCGTAATACTTGGCCATGCCGCTAATCAGAAATTCAATTGAATTTTATTGTAACGTCCAGAACATGAAAGAAATAAAACGGTCTCAAGTGGGCCGGAATTGAAATGTAATGTCCGGAAAAAGAACAGAAATGATATTTATTTTGCTGGCGGCCAAAACGGGATGGCAACCAACGGCGGCGGGGGTGTGAAAAGAGGTTTCGTTACTCGTATAAACAACAACTAAAAATCAATAAACATTTCATGGAAAATTACCAAGAACTATAGAAGAAGAACAAAAAGCAAATGCCAAGAGAAAAAAGTCCGAGAATCAAATTAACGATGATGCCAAGGTAAGGAGGCCCATAGTCTTGCCTCCATGGCAACCGAGGTAAGCAATTAATACAACGTCTATCCAAAGCAAGGTGGAGTATAAGAAATCCTGGCAGCAGCAGACATTTGGTCGTTTACCAAAAGCATTTGTCAACCGTTGAAAATAATTAACATCGGGATAGCAATTCATTAAGGGCTTCCCCCAATTGCTGCCACCTCCCTCTTTGCGTTGATTTTTGCTGACTAATTAAAAGTTGGTAACGCATTCAATTTGTACGAAGAACAAAAATCGGAAAATCCATTACAATTAAATACTGGGTACCGGGAAATGTGGATATTTCCACTCAAACTTCTCGCCCGTTTTAACGATGCAAGCTACAATTCGGCTTTAATAAGTTTTGTACTCGAAATGAAATTATACAACTTCATGAAGAAGTTGAAGAATGTCTGGCTGTGGATTTTTCAGTTTCACTTTATTTGTTAATGTTTTCCCTGGCACTCGAAAACATATAGACCTGTTTGCCTTTTCTGTAGTAACTTGTCGAAGTGTGGTGTTGGCTTTTAACAATTGTTTTTTTATATCGTGCAGTACAAATGCTTATTTAAAGGCTGGGAGAGTAGTCTAAAGGTATAAGGTTAAGACAATTGGAAAACAAGACTTAATTACTGAGGAAAATAAACAAAAGCTTGCAGGTTACAAACATACTTTACCAATAAATCTTCTGAAACGCAAGCCGACATTTGTTTTGATTAAACTCTATTGATGTTTTTGTAGCACTTGTGGTCAGATTTTAAAATTATTTTGAAATTGTAAAATACGTTTACCACAACCGGAGTTATTCCACTTTTTCTGTTTACCTAATAATTAATATTAATCATACGCTCACTTACTCAAAAAAATAATAACCGACATTTTATTTTCGGTTGCTCATTTATTTCAATTATATATTTTTATTTCTACAAATAAACAAATAGTTTTAGTATATAATTCTCAAAATATACTGTTCCGAACTCGGACACCCAAACATTTTTCTTCTATGAACTTAGAATGACTAGAAAATTTATTTACAAATTAAATATGTTTGGAAAATACTTAAAAGGGACATAAATACTGTAACACACGTTTTATGCTGTAAAATAAAAAGTACTGAATGTTTTTGGACCAAATATTTTTTAATATATTTATTGATGTATGTTGTATCCAAAAAGGATCTACTTATTCGATATGTCCGCCTTTACACAAGCCTTAAGTCGCACTGGCCAATCGTCAATAGCTGCACGAACCTCGTCCATTGGAAAATTGGCCACAGCTCGAACCAAAGCAGTCTTAAGAGATCCAATGCTGGGTATCTTTTGTGACAAACCTTGTCCTCTAAAACCGTCCACAATTTGTAATCCAATGGGCTCAAATCTGGACTGTCTGAGGGCCATTCTGCAGAGGAAATGGACGCTGGCAAACTGTTTCGAAGCCAGGCCTGGGACGGTTTAGCCTTATGGACCGGCGCAGAATCCTGCTGGAAAGTCCATGGCTGGTTTTGGAACAGGGAATTGTTAAGAGGCTTCACAACAACTTCCAAAATGTTTTTGGCCGATGTTTTGACTCCTTGTTCGCAAAAATGCAGGTCAGTGACCTCATCGTAAGAGACACCCCACCAAACCAATATTGAAGCTGGGTGATGACCCTTTTCCACCCTTGGGATCAGTTCAGATGCTTCCTTAGATAACCGCGCATACACTCTATCATTTTACTTGTTAAATTTTTCCTGAAAGGTAAACATTTTTTCATCGGCGAACAAAATTTGTCTGTGCAAGTTATCAGCGTCACCAAAAGACGTTTTAATTTTTCAATCCTATTTTTTTAAAGATGCAGTCGATAAATGTCCGGTACGTCGTTTGAAAATCCCAAGTCTTTTTTAATGATTCGACTCATGGACTATTGCGCTCACGGGCCATGATTTTCTGTTTTTTTCTTCTGTTGAATTCTTGATTTAACGGCTTTGATGACATGCGGTGTTCGAACAGAGCGTGGGCGGCCCGACCGGTGGCGGTATTTACATCTCCAGTCTCCTTAAACCGTTTTATGTATCGGAGCGTTTTGAAAATATCGCTTTTTTCATTTCACATTTGAAAAGCGCTGTTACAGCGATACGGTTATCATCATCTGACCACTCCGTGATGAAAGTTGAAACAATTTTAAAATCCCGTTACAGACTACCGCTATTGAGGTTAGCTTTCAAGCCCCATATGACATTAACGGGGTATGTTCAGTTCTACTAATGAAATGGGTGTGTTCAATGTTGTACCAGTATTTATGTCCCTACTAAGTAAATATCCAATCGTTTCTTATATTCAATTGTAATAAAAATGATGAAAAAACATTGTTTTACTATTAGATTTTTGTTTTATAAAAATAACCAAAAAAGTAAAAACGACAGTTATTAGTTAAGCCACCGAAAACGTTGAAGATTACACCAATCAAGGCGATCTATTTGGATTATACTTTTGTCGTATCTTATGTCATATCTCATGTCGTTGTTACCTATATTATACACTCATATCTAAAATATACACTCAGAATAATTTGAATTTACCCCATTCTATCCAATTACAAGGTTTGTGGCGGAATATAGCCCGTTTCTAAAGTTTTACAAATATACATGCCCTATACATTGTGGAACCGTGTTATGCCACAACCAAGTTATTTATATCACATTATGTGCTTATAATATATATTAACCCCCATATTCATAAAAAGTTGCAACAGGTTTAAAGAACCTTTTTTATAAAAGAAACTTGAACTTTTAACCTTACCTTACGAACATTTTATGAAAATATACCATAATCTTTTTATTTAGACAAATATTTAATTTTTATTAAATTTTATTTTTAAACCTTTTGAAAACTGTATGAAAATGACCTTTTATTTTAAGAAATATTTATGACAAGCCCTCGAATTTTTTGTCAAATGCCTTTGGAATAAGCCATATATTGCAAACATTTTCATTCTTCTGAAAAAGTAACTAAAGTTAGGTTCTAAAGTTCTTCAGGCTATTCGGCGTTTTAATTGTCGGCTTCGTTCACAGTTTATTTTGCTAAATATGTCCGACAGGGTAGAACTTCTTATTCTTCAATATGCAGTCGCAAATATGGGTTGTTTTTACATAGTCAGGCGGAAGTTCCATTTTTTTTTTTTTTAAAACCAACACTCAGGGGATGCCCCCTATACATGCGGTGCATTGCGGTGACTTCACCGACGATTAAAGAACAATAGTCCCTGTATCTTTGGTTATATATAAACATTTCAATGTTTTTCGGCGGCGTTATCTTTACA
Organism: Hydrotaea diabolus; assembly: GCA_963513945.1. Classification (NCBI taxonomy): domain Eukaryota; kingdom Metazoa; phylum Arthropoda; class Insecta; order Diptera; family Muscidae; genus Hydrotaea; species Hydrotaea diabolus. The sequence continues at coordinate 50,470,801 of OY740717.1, read as the reverse complement.
ATGATAAGAAATTGTAACATAGCACTAGCCATCCGAAGAAAAAATTATAAATTTGCCATAAAAGTCTACAGTTTTTTTTACTTTCGGATCAGTTTACTAATCATGTTGGTTGGCTTAATGACAAAATGCATTCTTCTTTTAGTGTTTTTTTTGATTTTTCATTATCATATTGAAATTTTAAAATACTTCTACTACAAGCTGAGCTTAGCCGGATAATGTAGTAACCTAATAATTAATATTAATCATACGCTCCCAAATATTAAAATGGAAAATATTTTTTTGGGGTTTCGTATTGTTATGATCATTTGTTGCTATTATTTTGAAAAAGTGAATTACTCCACATTTAATTTGATCAGATTTACTGTTGCTTCTAATATTAAGAAGGAAAATAAGGCAGTGAAGTTAAAAATACCATCTGGTGGACGCGTGTTTCGACGTTTGTAAGAGGCGACTTATCAATACTATTTATGTGTGCTGTAGTCTAACTTCTACTTTTTTAACGATCTATAAAATATATATATTTATATATATTCGTATTATTGGTTAAAGTTTTCTTTAAAAATTGTAAGCCGAAAAGTTTTTAGTTAGCGGAAATGGAAAGAGATGTCTTTTGCTTATTTTTTATAGAAACGTCACAGTAATTAGATTTTTTAGATCACATAAAAAATACCTTTTTATCCTTTAAGTAATAAATTCAATGTTTGTTAACCATACAGGATATTGACAGTTCTAGTTTCATATGACAGATCGTTATTTGTTTAAAACAAAACTTTCTAGCATAATTATAAAAAAAAGTATCTCTATGCCAGTCTGTATAGTTCTAAAAGTTAATATTAATCTTATGCAAAAAAAATATTTAAATTTAGTCAAAGAAAAATCAAAGAATAGATAGTGGTCACAAATTAAAACATTCCTGGTTTTGTTTATTTTTGACCTTTTTGTAGTTAAATTTTGTTTAATTTAGGCGGGCTTTAAAGGTCCACCATTATCATTCTCCTATATTTTGTTATTAATTCTGGTTTAATAACATAGGGCTATTTGGGTTGTGCATCAAGGATCCATTTGTGGCTCAATGCTATAATTTATATTGGGAAATTTTAAAATGTTTACGCTGCAAGAGCCTGATTGTGTTTTCCTCTTTATATTAATATTAATCATACGCCCCTTTATGCAAAAATATAAAGTGGGCTTTTAAGCAAACGCTTAAGAAATTGGAAATTTCTATACATCATCGTAATCTCCGGGAAAAATCTAGGTTGATCTTTAAAATCCTTCAGTGTGTTGGCTGTTTTTTTCAGACCATTTCGCTTGAACTTCAAATTATAATCAATGTCTCTAGCACCAGCGAAGAAAATATTTTGTTTTAATAGAGAGAATCGTAGAGAGAACTACCATTATGATGTGTTGTAAGAAAACAAAAGTTTAAAAATAGCAATTGGGTTTTCTATTGAAAAACTTTTTGTTTTGCATAGCAACAGAAATTTTTAATGGTTTTAATGGAGTTTCTCTTTAAAAATTAACTGCCCAGAAATTTCTAATAATCATTCTACCTTTCTGAAAACATAGAATTTTTTAAGTTTAGCCAAATTGGAGAGACATGACTTAGGCTTTTTGTGGATGGAAAAATATGAAAAAAACTTGCAAATGCATCCTTAGTAGTTAAGAGATAATAGATAAGTCATTTTTGATAAACTAAAATAGAGATGCGGAATGTAATGTTCATTGACTATCTGCAAGAGTAAGCCTAGGTTTAAATGTGGCTAGGGATATAGAAAATTTGTTCGTTTCCATGTCAATACAAGCGACTATAGCGTGAAAGAGCTTCACTCTTTAATCTAGTGAAATTGTTAACAAGTAGAGCAAGTTTTTCTCCTTTCTTATAAAATTCAGCATTAAGCACTTAAATCCTTCATTAATTTTTTTTAGAATTTATGAAGATGGCATAGTAGACGATCAAAACAGCGACATTTTCATGATTTGGAGGGCGATGATCCTAAGAGGTACGAGAATTCGTTTGGAATTTTTGTATTCAATTTGGTTGGCTCCTAGAAAACCTACCCATAAACTCAGCAATCCTCTGAGATTTTTCATTTTTTTACTCTAAATATTGTCTATAATGATCAAAAAGTAATATGGTTAGGGATGCGAATGCTTTAGGTCGTAGCTAGTACCGATTTATCTGCCTATCAGGCAGGTAGCACATCTTCTGTTCGCTTATCTGAGCGGTTCTTATCTAAGATTGTAGTACATTCGCAACGATTTGTTTCACCACTTTAATAAAACAAGAACGTTTCAAATTCTATTTTTATGGCTGCAAAGTGTGTGACTTGGTGGAGAGTTATGCACAAAGTTTATTTATTATAACTCAAAACTTAATAATTGCAAGGATAAATTAAATTCCATAGAAGTGGAAAGAACTTTTCAATTTTTTTTTAGAAATTTATCTTACAAACTCCTACATTATGTCAACAATCAAAGTTATTTAAAATGTTTTCTTTAATAAACGTTGCTGCATTTCTAACCATTCCTTTTTATTATAAATTTCTAAAAACTTCCATTTACAACTTTTGATATTTAAAAATTGTTGTCATAACCTCCGTATTAATATTAATCATACGCCCATGCAAGAAAAATCGTTCAATTCAAAATTACAAATTTTTCAGTTTATATAATTTATGTCGGAGCTTACAGAATTAATTATTGTTGTTCAAACAAACTTCTACATCAATTTGTCATAATTTAAATCCTCAACTCATCCAGTTGCTTCACCATTCCCACTTCAACAAAAAGCAGGCCAACATGAAAAGTCTCATTTAATTTTCCTCCGGTGTCCTACAATGCTTGTTCCTTATTTTCTAGATGACATCATAAAATTTAACAACCCTTGCCACGTCATGTTTCGTTACATGAAGGCATTAAGGCACACGTCCAAGAGTTGAAGAAAAGATGAAGTTAAACATCAACGGGGTAATAAAAAAGTCAAATAGCAACTCGCTCCGTTTTTTGCTCCTCCATTTGAGTTAAGAACGAGTTGTAAACATTTTAAGCTGCCACGTAAGTTCTTTTAATTTTTGCAAGGAAGCTGTATGGAAAAAAGGTGTTAAATATTAAATAAGTAATAACTTTAAGTTTTATTCAAGAAGTATAATCAACTTTCTTTTAACTTTTACGAGAAAAAAATCTTTGTTTGCAGCTTCACTTGTACTGATTTTTTTTATTTAGTCTGTACTATACATTTCAATTTCTTCTGTATTATATTGCAAATTTAATGATACAACACTTGATTAAACTTTTGCACAGCTCTCGCAAAAAAAGTCCATCAAATCTACAAAAGAAATCAGTTTTTTCCAATTTTCTTCTCCTTTTTTTCGGTGGGGTTGAAATTTCTTTTCTTGTTTGCCCTACTATTCTTTAAATTTCGAAGGAGTCTTTGTTTGAGGGGGTTTTCTTGCTGCATTTGCTGGATCTAAGAAGCACAGGAGTAAAGTTCTCAATTACTTTTAAGTAAATGTAAAGATAGAAAACGATGCTGTATATTTTTCATCTAAAAATGACAAAGAAGTGAAAAAAAGTAAACTCCTTGTTTTCCATAATTTAACGAATGGTTTTTGTGTCCAAAGATATACATAAAGTGATAAACAAAGACAAATTGCACAACAACTTTAGGGTTTTCAATTATTGTGCTATTGTCATATTAATAATATCTTTACAGGTATTCTAATAATTAAGCTACATTTTGGTGACTCTTAAATCTTTAATTTAAAACAAGAATCGTTAAAATCCCTTAAGAATTGTAAACTCTACATCAATTTGAATGCACTCACTTAATTTTGTCCCTGTGTGGCGTATGATTAATATTAATTTAGAGGCCACTCTGTTGTTATAGCAATAACGCTGCTTGCTCTTAGGCAATTTAAAATTTTTAATTTTCCTTTTAAAGTCAAGATAACTGGCTATCAAAAACTGTCACATTTTTGACATGCTATTAATATTTTTATGAGGACAAAATGATTTTCTGCTTAAGCCAACATTTTTTGTATTTTGCTGATTCAATCAAAACTTTTACCGCCTTATATTAAAACTTTTTGTTTTCAAATTATTTATGAGATTTGATAAATGAATTTATTATTGAATGACAAAATAAGGAAGCCAATCTTTATGCACACAATGGCAAACACTGGCAACAATGTTAACAACATTGTTCAAAACTTGAAACTTGGTAAAAAATTACACCGTCGAACATCTATGGGGTGCCATACGACAAAAGACTAGTCATGTTGTTGGTGCTGGGTATGTGTGCACGATTCAAAACATAAAAGCATCTGTGGATTCTGCTCCACACCACAATTTTTGCCATTTATAAATTTGGTTTTTGGTTTTTTGCTTGGGCAGACGTCAATAGTGTGGGCTAGTTAAACTATTTGTGCGCCAGAGTTTTATAAAACACTTTAACTGTATAGACAAAAAAGTAGCTCTATGGCTTAATATATTTTGCTAAATTGTTGTTAAATTAAAACACTTGCTATTGATAACATCTCCTTAGTCCTTACTGCTCAAGTCCTTTTGGCATATTTTACTACCTGCTGTCATGTCCACTGTCATAATCGTATCTTACTTATTTGTTATTCAAACCACTTAGGCTCTGTTAGCCAATTTAGCACGTTTTTGCCATATTATTATGTCTCGACCTCTTCGTCTTCCGCATGTCGTTTCCCCCGCTTGTCTTTTATATCACCTTTAGCAAACTCTACGAATCAAATTGATTGAATAAGTTTGTTCTGTTGTTGGACTAGGACTCGATTGCTTTCCGGTTTTTCTTGTCATGCCTCTACGTTCGCTTCGTGGTGCTGCAAGTTCATTTCGCTATCAAATTTATGCATTAACTATCTTGTAGTAGTTGAATTTTTATTGGTCATATTGAGTTTAACAACAGCTGAAGCAATGAATTTTAATTTTCACCAAGAACTAAGTGCATGCGTGTGTTGGTCCTTCTCTTTTAAGTCCTGCACAAAAGTTGTTCAGGAGAAGAAAAAAAAACTTCAACTCAAGTGAATTCAGGCGTATGAGTATTTTAAAATGCAATATTTGGAGTAATTTACATTTGAAGGGAAAATGTACAAGAGTATATAGGTTAAAACTGTTAAAAAGAAGTAAACATTGTTGGTTTTCTTAAATTTAAAGATTTCAAAGGTTTGAACGAAATATTTGGAGTAAAAGGATTATATTTAAACTTAAAAAATATTAGATTTATTATTAAGAAGCTCTCAAAAAAGCAATATTTATAATTTCATATCTGGTGGCGTATGATAATTATTAATTATGAGGTCCATCCATGAAAAGTGATGTATCTTTGGTTCCTGTAAAGATAAATGTAAAGCGTTAAGGGCACCAATAACTTAAAGTTTATGTCATTAGTTATTATAACGATATTTCCTTTATAATTATAATAATCACCTATAAACAGAGTTTAAATCGTATAATTAAGTGTAGCAGAATTAAGTTTCATTATATAGGCAGACCTTACTAAGATATAGAATGTAAAAAACGTGATGTACGACAAGAGAAGGGGTCTCTAGGGTAGGTGAGGCTAGCTTTATTTTTTAGTACTAATTGCTTATTTTGCCGAAGTGTAACATACTTCATAAATAGGTCACGTTGCTATTCACGTCGCGTAATTAGTCATTCTATGGTACATGGCTACGAACCCTTTAACATACCTCTAATGCGTCTCCACAATAAAGGAGTGGATCAGGCCAGTTTTTGCCAGGCTGTGCAGAAGTCTTAGATAATGTAAAAACTAAACTCCTACATTGGGCTACCGAGATCTGTTCGTGCAAACATTCATCTCACGATTCCCGGTTTCGGTTTCCTCAATGGTTGCTCTCACTGGATGCCACTTAAAACGTTTAGATCATGCCTACATTACCATTGGAGAGACAGCTCATATATGTCATTGGCCGTCCTTTGAGATACAGTAAAATCGTCGCGCTATAAATTATCGTATGATTCCTAGTCTTGGTTTCCTCTATCCTTTTTTTGAGTACTTTTTTGATGTAGCCTCAGAAAGTAATTCACGGTTTGCGTCCTCTGCGCTACTACTTTGCTTTTTTCGTGAGTTGCTTTCCCGACAGGAAGCTGGTCGATGACGCGCCAGTATTGTCGATTTGTCGTCAAACCTTAATAAAATCAAACAGCGAGTTTCTCACTCCAGATATAGGCGACATTCTAAATAATTCTTGGATCATTATGTCTACTAGTTAAATTAAAATATCCTTACATAATATTTTTTAATAGCGAATTTACCATATAGCGTTCATAAGATTTATAATTCAGCTGATCTGTGAAGATACTTCATGTAACTCTACTTAATGGCTTCGATACGGAGATTCGGATGGTATTATTCTAGATACGAGTTGAAGTCCGATTCATCGGGTATATTCGTCACAAAATATGGGTCGCAAATTTGCTTTGTTTTCTCATATCAGCAGAAAGTCCCATATTGATACCACTAAAGATTATAGCAGAACCATAGTCCCTGTACCTTTACTCAGATATAAACATTTCAAAGTATTATATGCGGCGGTAAAACGTTGATTGTATAGTCAATGTAAGACAATGTAAAATATCAACAGCCTTTTCGAGATGAATTTAACCCGTAAATGTCGATCAATATTTATAATATTATATATGAGTTCAGTGGAGATTTTTACTGATTATATAGCCCGATTGTGAGAGCAACACGGTGTTTAAAAATAAAATACTATTTTGTGTACCAGTACGTATGATTAATATTATTACTATGTCCATAGTTAATATCAAAATATCTTTGGGTCTCTGAGAATTTTGGAAAATCCGAAAATTGATTTCGAAAGCTAAGACATCAGGCGACTATAATGTTTACTATAAAATTCCGTTCCGAATTCTGAGAAAGCCAAATTTTAGCCTTAAACAACCTGTTCGCGTTATTTGTAGCCTATGATTAATATTAATTTCTTTAAACTCGTAGTAAAAATGGAATATCTTTGGCACGAGTAGAATTATTATACATCAGAAAACGGATTTCGAAAGCTTAGACACCAGACAACACCAATTATGTCTATCAAAGCCTATTACAGCCATTTTAAGCTTGAATGAAGTGTACAATTTGGCATATGTAAAACTCCACTTTCCGCCTTCTCTTCAGGCTTAAGGACCGATCAGAAAGCGAATTCGTAGATTACTATTACTTTAAAATATTTCAAAATTATTTTAGATTCTACCGTTCGCGTTGACATATCTCTCCACTACAAACAGCCCTCAACCATGCCTTATTTTTCTTCTTTCCTTTAGTTGTTCTTCACATTGTCCTCAAACTTCGAACTACTTAAGCAACTTTTCTTGCTTGCTTCTCAGAAGCCACTTTACCAAACCCAAACTCACAAATCATTTGCCAAAGTTCTCAAGAAAAAAGTGTCTGCCAAGTCCAGGAAAAAAACTAAGCTAACTACACTTAAATACGTAAAACTTGAAATATATTAGCCTTCCACAAAATAAAAAGAAATAAATAAATACAAGAATTTTCACGAATCGTCCTTAAAAAATATACAGAGACATGTGCATGTATGTGCCAGCCATAAATTATGAAAATGTTAAAAGAACTTTTCGTTTGTGTCTTATTTTCGGCAGAGAAGAGGAAATTGTATTGAGTTGGCCAAAACGAAAGAATATATTTTTTCAAGAGCCACACTTGACTTTGAGACTTTTGTCGAAAAAGGAGAGTCGACAACAAATTAGGAAGAAGAAAAAACAAAATTTGGCCTTGTGTCAAAGAATAGTATACAATATTGGGCATTTTGATAAGTGGAAATGTGCTAATGATGTTAAATTCTGTGATAAACCTTAACTCAGTACAGGGTGGCGTATGGTTGTTATTAATTAGAGGGCTGTTGAGAAGAAATAAAGTAACGCTAGGGTTTGTCCGGTAGAATTTTTGAGAAATAAGGATTGATTGTGAAGAGGATTGTAAAACCTGGAAACATAAATATTTTAAAGGTTTAAAAATCAATTGATGAACGTTATTGTTAGGGGTTTTACAGAAACTGAAAACAAAAACATTTTAGTAGAAACGAAGGAGTAATAACCTGGAATGCGGTATCAAGAAGGCGATTGATGTGATATTTAGAGTATTTTGTTGCCTTTTGTTTAAAATAAAAAGTCCACGAATTCGTGCAGAATAGAACGGCATAAGTAGATTTCTTTGGGAGGACCTTATGGACCTTTGGAAGGACCTTATGGTGAACCTATGGGCGTATGATTAATATTAATTAAATACTAATTCTGCTGTTATTGCCACATCAATAGGTCTTAAAAGCCAAGAATTCGAGCATTATGTAAAACAAAAAAAACAGGTATTGTTATATAGCAGAAAAAAATATAATATTGTTTAATTTCTTTTTTATTTTAATGTTTTTATAAAGAGCTTTTAATTTTTCTCATTTTATTTTGAAATTATTTATGTTTCTTGATTAGAGATTTGTAAACTAGAAAAACCACTTCAAGGTATATCAGTTCGACAGGCAGGTCAATGATGGATGTGACGATTGAAACTGGGCTTCAAATAAAAAAATTCTAGATACGCCAGTAATATTGAATAGACGTTTTTCATCTGATTTTTGTTTGTAGATGTCCAGGTAGCTTTAAAACAGTACAATCGCATCTGGTAAATTCTAAACATTTATAGATTTAGAGTTGTTAGAAGTCACTTATTACCTTGACATACCGAACTCAGACGTCAGACTCTGTTGGATTCCAGCTAATATTAAGGGAAATACTGGAATAAACTAGCACTTTTTGGCTCATCTACGGAAGCAACAGATGCTAACAATTCTAACGCAGTGTAATCTTCTATCGTTAGTGTTATAAAATTTATTAGTTTCTGTCACCGAAACCATATTTCAATTAGGATTTAAGTGTGAAAATGAACTGTCGACAATAACCATAAAAATCGGTCACGCTTTTCTCTTACAGATTCAATCCCCTAAATTCATTGACTAATCATTGCTGAAAAATGCCAGATTTTGTTACCTGAACTCAAAACTATTTTCTTCTTAGAAAAAGAATGTAGAACTGTCTTATTGTCTTTGAAAGTTGATTAAAATTGTTGTATTCCTACTTGTTTTGTCGTTTTATGGGATCTTTGCTGTGTATTCTTTAGGACTTTTTTGAAGTTAGTATTTTACAAAGGTGGCGTACGGTTAAAACATTTTTTAATCATCCACTTCCTTTATATATTTTTTGGCCAGTGTTCACCCTCATAAACCCGCCATAATGTGATTATGATTTACACACGTTTTTGAAATAAGCTTCCCTTGGCTTCCTTAACCCTCTTCTCTTCCAAATAAGGTCCCATAAGTTTATGGCACGAACCATTGCTTAAAATGTAATATATTTCTTTCCCGTATGTGAATATCATTTTTTGAGAGAGATAGTCGCATTGTCTGTCTTTAAATTAGTTTTAACCCTTTTCCCATTGTTGTAAAATCCGCGATAGTTAATTATTTAATATAATTAAACCCATATTGTTGTTTTCTGACATCTTATCCCCTAATCTCTCTCTAGAAATATTATGGGGTTTATTATATGGTATGGCGGCGTATGATTATGATGTTGATACAACGACGATAACTTTACATATTTTTTATTTTAATTTAAAAGTTACTTTAGAAGCCAAGACATGGTCCTTTTGGTAAATTGTTATCCTTAATCGCTTCGTATCCAGAAAATGTTCCATTTTTATCATGAAGTCAAAACTAGGCCCTTTTAAAATGATCCCGCAAACCTTTTTTAAGACATTCTATCCAGTTGCATATTATCCTGATTTATAAGCGTTCTTTTATTCTTAAATATGATATTTGTTTCTGGCCGCTAATAGTCTTTTCCGAAAGGATTGAACTTTGGTTTTTTTTATAAAAAAAAAATGTGGCGTATGATTAATATTAATTCAGTGAACGCTTGATATATTCTGTGATATTTCTGTTCCTACTAAAGATATTTTCAATATAAAAATGAAATTTAGTAGCTTAGACGATGGGTTTCCCGAAATTGTTCAATGTTTTAACTAGTTTTAATTTAAAAACTCATTTAATTGGCATCGGTGCCACCATTTGTAAAACTTTTATAATCTGACAAGCAAAATTTCAATGATCCGCCAAAATTAATGAAGGAAAATTATCCTTAATTTTTTTTCGGAAAATACTGGCTGTTATTCCAGGAATGCTTTAAACGTTTTTAAGATCTACTTTATATGGATGTTTAGAGAATAATCTTGTATCTGCAAAATCATCTGCATTTATAAAACTAAACACCAGCGTAAAAACAGATTTTCTTATCCTTATTTAAGCTTATTTAAGGAATTACTTGTTATTTGGCTTTTTAAGATTTATCTCTTGTGAAGTCGCGAGGATTCTCGAGACAAACCACCGCTTAAATCAGAAATACATAAAATGTTTTAAGATCTACTTAATATGTATATTTAGAGAATAATCTTGTACCTTTAAAATCTTTCACATTTGTGAGTGTAAAAAAACTAGATTTTGTTATCCTTATTCAAGCCTGTTTTAAGAGCTGCTTTGTATTTAGCTTTTTAAATATTTATCTCTTACTTGTAAAGTCGTTAGCATTCTCGACACAAACCACCGCTGAAGTCAGCTGTTCTTTTTCAAATTTAGGCCTTTCTTTTTATGTCGCATGCATCATCTATCACAATGCGTTTATTGAAATGCTAAGTTCCTTATTTTCGCTTTGATTATTCTTCCTACCCCTCATCTTCTTACAACGTATTATATATTCGTCTTCTAAAAAAACTCTTCAAACATTAGCTGAATACCCTTGGCATCTTAATAAAGGACCAAAATGGAACTTCTCATAAACCCGATGGGATTTAAGATGAGCTCGGTATAATACAAATACGCTAGTGTTTAATGTCGGTTCTAAAGGGCTAAATGCACTTTTTGAAAAGCTTCATATGACTTAGAGGCTAATTTCTTGCTCGTCAAGCCGCCGGTATTTAGGGTATGGAAAACCTGCCGCCGAAAAAATGCGAGTCGCTTTTAGTTGGTTTGAATCTTTGTTTACCTGAATGCACATTAACCATCACACCACGGTGGCCCCCTCTACCTTGCCATAACACATATCGCTTCGAAAACTATCGTTAAACATTGAGATTTTATAAGTTTTAATGTTTTTTTATGGGGTTACTTTAATTCTAAAGGTTTTGTATTTTTGTGACGGTGTCATATGATTAATATTAATATATAGGTAACCTTACATATCCTGCTATATTATCTCTTTTAATAAAGAGATTTTTAATTTAAAAACTTATTTTAGTAGATAAGACAACATTCTTTTCGGGCTATTCTATAAATCATTAGTATCGGTCTCTGCATTAAGAGAAGCCTTATAATAAACCCTTGATAATGTTTCACATAAATTCTATTAATATTAATGTAAAGGAAACCTTATATATTCTGCGATTCTGTCACGGTTAATAACGAGATTTTTAACTTTAAAACTCATGTGAGAAGCTAAGACAATATTATATTCGGGCTATCAATAGTTAAGTATTGATCTTTTATAAATTTATCTTTTTTGCTTTTTGTTGGGTTTCTCCTTATTCTTAAGGTTTTATTTTTTTCTGGCGGTGTCGTATGATTAATATTAATATAGAGGTAACATTACAGATCCTGCGATATTGTCGCTATTAACAAAGAGATTTTTAATTTAAAAACTCATTTAAGAAGCTAAGACAGTGTTCTTTTCGGGCTATTCTATTTATATTAATATTGAGGTAACCTTATATATCCAGCGATATTATCGCTACTAATAAAGTGATTTTGATTTTAAAAACTTATTTGAGAAAATTTTTTTCGGGCTATTCTATAAATCATATTTATCTGTCTCTACAATAGGAGATACCTTATATTTAATTCTTGATTATGTTTCACATCAACACCTCCTACCATTAATTAGGGTTAAAAATAACTTTCAACTTTTGACAGTAAAAAAAAAATCCACTTGAACCCCATAAATTTCAATTTAAATCATCACAATGGCCCGAAAAACTTACTTACGCACGCTGCGCCTACACACAATCAACAAAATTTCGTTGCTCGCACAAAAGCCAACTTGATCTTTGAAATCTCCTGTAGTTTTTAGCACCCCCCCCCCCCCCTATTTTTTTTTTTTGGTTATAAATATTCATTTTATATTTTCCTTCTCCGTTTACCGGCAGCGACAGCGCAAAAAAGCGGCTACAATTGTATAACAACATTTCTTTTTTTTTGCTGTTGCTCCTCAACTTATATCCTTGAAGCAGACAGTTTTAAGCGCCTGAAATCTGTCTGACTCATACACAAACATCCATGCGCAGCCATGCCATTCCTTACCAGTCCGACATCCATCCTCCCGTACGATTCATTCTGGCGAAAAAGTTGTTCTGCTGCAGCTCCTATTTTTCGCAAGCAAAGTCGAGAAAATCCTAGCAGGCAGAGGCAGAAGAGTGAAAAATGCCGAGTATAAATTGTAAAAGAATTTAGATGAGAAGCTTCTTATTTTTCAATGTTACAAATATACTCTATAGAAATAAATGTGATGCGTTCTGCTCCTTTGGCTTTTCACTAGATTTCTGTTATAATGCCAAGGATTATATTTCAAACCTCTTCTGTATGCGTCATCCCATCATCATCAGCGTCACCATCTTCTATGCCATCCTCTGCCCTCATACAGGACACGCAAAAGTGCAGTCAAGTGTGTATATTTCGTTCTTATTTGTCTCTACGTATATATTCCCATATTGAAACAGATCTAAAGCGATTTATTTACATTTGTGTGAACATTTTTCTATGTCTTCACAGCAAATTACCAAAACTCAGAAAAAAAATGTAATACGAAAATCTCAATAAATCGCACATTTTATAAAGAGTTATTTGCTCTGAACGTCTTTAGTGCTCCGCTGCTGTTCGGCATTTCAATATCAATTTGAAACATCATTATTGCTTGGCTGGAGTTTCCTGCAGTTTTGTTGTCAATTTCCGGTTTCCTGTAAACGCACTTCCCGTTTGCCTTTAGCATGTTTACACATTTTGCTTTCGTTCATGTCAGCTGTTTGCGCACCGCTCTTAAAGACCTGCCACTTTATTTGGCTGCCCTTTCTTCTGTTGGGCGGAGGGGGTAACTTTCATTTAAACATTTTGGGGGCCAATTAAAGGCAATGGCTTCTAGAGAATTTCCGGCACATTTTAGGGCCTTTAAAAAAGGATTTCAGTTAATCGTTAATTTTGGAAATGAAATAGCAGGATGTCGTTTGTGAGCGCAAAGATGAAAATGAAATGGTTTATTACTAAAACAATTAAAGATTACATTTGAGATGTTAAAACGCTGCAACCATCTAAAGAGGAAATATATAGGGTAATCCATCTAGAGGTATTTTTTTAGAACAAAAAAATATAAAAATTCAAATCAAGTGTGAAATCTTTGTTGGTAATTTGAAAGGACATTTTATGACATTTTTTTTTGAATATAATTTCCTTCAAATGTTGGCCGCAACTACGCCTCAGGGTTTCCATTCTGAGGGTCCAATATTGGATGACTCGTTCAAGCATTTCGGCCGGTATGGCTTTAATGACACGCGTAATGTTGGCTTTCAAAACCTGAATCGTAGCTGGATTGTCAGCATAGATTTTGGACTTTACGTAACCCCAAAGAAAAATGTCTAAAGGTGCGATATCACTCGATCTAGGCGACCAACTCACCTGTCCAAAACGTAAAATTAGCTGCTTTTCGAAATGACCTCTCAATAGATCGATTGTTTGAGCAGCTGTACGGCAAGTGGCACCGTCTTGTTGAAACCAAGTGTGGTCAAGATTACGGGCTTCAATTTCAGGTAGCATACAGATCGATATCATGGCGCGATAGCGAGCACCATTCACGTTCCGGCCATCATCATTTTAAAAAAAAATAACCACCGATTATTCCACCAGCTAATAAACCGCACCAAACCGTGGTTTTCTCTATGTATAATGGCACTTCTTGAACCTCTTCTTGTTGCTCTTCAGCCCAAATGCGGCAATTTTGTTTATTGACTTTGCAGTTGAGCCAGAAATGGGCCTCATCACTGAACAACATTTTTTGTCGAAAACAGCGGAGCTTCCCGTTTCTCACCGAATGCTCATTTCCATAATACAGTTGCCAACATTTGAAGGATATTATTTTTAAAAAACAAATGCAGTAAAATGTCCTTTCAAATTAACAATAAAGATTCCACACTTGATTTGAATTTTTATTATTTTTTTCTGAAAACATATCTCTATATGGATCACCCTATACATCTCTAATCTTTTCTAGAAAAGAAATTTGGAGCAATGAAGGCTTTTTGTGTCCTTTATTCCTGCAGAAGAGATTTGAAAGAATACGGCATAATCAGGTACACACAGAGAAAAAATCAGTTGGAAATCGGTTCGAATTACAAAAATTCGGTTGGATTGACATTCTTTCTGTCGCAAGCACCAACATTTCATGGTATTAATAGAAACATGGTTCAATATACCATAAGAAGCATGTAGTTTGTATGATAAAAACACGCTACACACAGCCAATGAATCGGATATTACATAATATTGGTTGCCACTACCAATTATGATTTACATGTACTTTAGTACCAATAATCGGCAGTGAGAACATATAAGTACTTTGTAGTAACCAAATTCCGTCTACATAATATTTTCTGAGTAATATTTATGGCTTCAGGCCGCCACAAAATGTTTGTTTAAGATAAAATCAAATTTAGAAACCCCAAAAACAATTTAACGATTCAGCCATACATACAGATAACCAATTCGTAGCCACAACCGAATTTTTTGCCAACGGAATGATTGAGGTTGCTTGCGCATCGCGTTTTCCATTAGAATTACTGACTGTTAGTTGGTGCTCTGTAATGTGCTGTAAGTGGAACTGAAGTATCGGTAGAACATACGAAGGGACAAAAAACTGTCTACACAATGGGTTCATTTCTGAACCAATATACTAAAGGGTGTTTTTTCAGACGTGTGGTTTTCAAGAAGAAATAAAGCGCATTTAATTTAATGTTATAGCCAAGAATTTAGCCTTATTATAAAGGTAAGGGTTTGCCATTATGTTTTAAATAATGACTTCAGGCAAGTGGCCGCCGCGGGCTGGCTCGAATAAATTCCAGCCGAGAGACCCAATTTTCGCTTTTGCAGCTTTCGAGGCCGTATGTCAGCAATGACTCGCCGAATATTCTCTTCCAAGGTGTCAATCGTGTTGGGCTTGTCTGCGTAGACAAGCGACTTCACATAACCTCACAAAAATAGTCCAGCGGTGTTAAATCGCACGATCTTGGAGGCCACGTCACAGGCCCACGATGCGATATAATGCGCTGAGCAAAAAGTTAAATTCAAAAAATGAATTGTATCGTTGTCTGTATGGCATGTATCGCCGTCTTGTTGGAACCAAAGATCGTCCACATCAACATCCTCCAATTCAGGTACGAAAAAGTCTTTAATCATGGCTCTATAGCGTTCCCCATTAACCGTTACACTATGACTGGCTTTATTTTTGAAGTGATACTTACCAATGATTCCCTCTGCCCTTTTTGAGGATGTTACGGCGTCATAACAATGGCTTGTGCATTCTCTTTACTCTAAATTCGACAATTTTGGTTATTAGCGAACCCATTCTCCCAAAAGTAAGCTTCATCGCTGCACAAAATTTTCTTGTAAAATTCAGAATCGGTGCCTATCTATTTTTGGGCCCATTCACCACGATTCGCCAACGTTGTTCATACAACGTTTCACTACATTACCAACAGTTTCGCAGTTATAAATAAATGTATGAGAAAAAAAATATTTTTTGCCAAAAAAAATAGTTTTTTTTAATTCATAAAAAATACTAAACGGTAAAAAGTGTTAAATCCTATTACTTTCACGTAAAGTCACATAACCTATGAACAAAATTAGACATAGATCATGAAAAGTAAGTATCCCCTATACGGTACTTACTAACTTCAAATTAATTATCAAATTATTATTTGATGTACCTTGACCAAACGAATGATGCAGAAGTTCTTCTTTTTGGGGCTACTTTCACAAATTGTCAGAATTCAGTCCCGAAATCATGTGTTGTACTGTGTTATGAAATGGCAAACCAAACTAAGCCTTAATCAAGTGACAGCTATCAAAAATACCAACTTCGAAAAAAGTATGGTAAGATTTAAAACCACACGCCTAAAAAACACCCTACATAACATGCTCTATTACATAGGGAGAAAAAATGGAAAAGATGATGGATAATTTTATTTTATAAAGCCTATTCAAACCAAATAAAATTTAACAATTACCACAACTCGTTTTTGGTTATATTGAAATGTTAGTTACCATCGCTAATAGCTGGTTAAAACAACAAATTGTTTGTAAAACTATTGGTTGTCACAACCACCGATCAAATTGTTGAGTGTACAATACGATGATCATTATTATCTTCATGTGGAATGCCAAACCAAATATCCATTACGATTATATACGAAATTTTTCGTTTGCAATTGAATTTTTATAGTTCCAATATAAATCAACTAAAAATAAATGTTCCGTGAGTTACGATCCCCCAAAAGCTAGACAATAAATATTGCTTTACAGTTCTTTTTATCGATGAGGGCGTTTACGTTTGCGATTTCTTTAACGTTTTCGAATCCTGGAATTTTGAAACAAGTAGTTCTGGTTTTTTCAAGAAATTAGTTTTCCAAGAAATTAGTTTACCCTTCCACCCTTTTGTGTGTTGTTTTTGCTACAGTAAATGTATTCCCATTTTAACAAGGCTTTTTATTTTCACTGAAATTTCTGATTTCCCTTAGAGAACATTGTTCCTGTGCGTTCCTTAGGTTACCTTCTACAATAAATTAAACCTCAGTCTAAATAGGTCGAATTACTCCCCTGAAAGTTGGGGTCTCTTTCAACAGGGTTCTGTAATTTTTCCTAAAAATCTTGAGAACAGGCAATGAGGTTCTTACTCTAAGGACTTATCATTTGCCACTGATTCCTTTGTTCACCGTTGAAACAAATGTTCTTTGTTCCAAGTCTCAGTATTCCTGTTACAAACTTGGTCTTAATCTCTGTGAAAAAGTCATGGATAAGTTTACATAAATGGTGACGGCCTGTCATCAGAGCCGTGGCGGCCATTTGACGGATATTTTATTCCATATTCAATCGGAACATGTTTTCTTTACAATCCCATAAAAAATTCACAACTTTCTTACAATATTTATTAAGTTGTTCTAATAGAAAAGTGAAAGGAGAAAACTAAACTAATTACGAGAACTTTTTAGTTGTTTAACAAAAGCTACTTTGAAAGAACCCGCCGGGGACTAGATAAAAGATTTACAAAATTTAAAGACAAGTCATTCTAACATAATCTTTAAGTTGGTATTAAGTACAAGTACTACGCCTTGTAAACTATTCTGCTGAGACAACAAAATAATATTCACAATGAGTAAAGATATTTACTAAATAAAATAAAAAATAATTCTATTCTAAACATGAATAACATGTTTAGAATGCAAAAATGTATAAGTACATCATCACAAAGATTTCTTTATTAATTTCTATTAAAAAAAAAAATTTTGGCGCCCAACGTTTGTCACGTTTAAGCTAAAGGTTCGAATCTAGCACTGTATATATAACGGCATCTTTTTGTTGTAATTATTTAATTCTATGTTTTACATATATTGTCATATTTCCACGAGAAATGCTAAATTCACGTTGGGCGCCAAAAAAGAAGATTGCAATATAAAGATTAAACAAATCGTATTTTTTTGAAAATCAAAATGTGTACCCTTACTGAGACACCCCATCAGCAGATGTCAAACTGACTGCGTTAATCTGGATTAAAAATTCTAAAGGAAACAAAGCCTTTACCTTTGTGGTGTCGGATTATGAATTCTCTAAGAACTGTCGGGGTGTGTCAATGCTGTGGGGGCATTGTTTGTTATATTACCACCCTGTAGTTTCTGCTAGTGCTAACGTCTTTGCTTGTTGTGGTTTGTGTCTTCGCTAGATGGTATTTAATAGTGCCTACAGCGACTCACTGCCATCATGCAAAATTAAATTACAACAGGTGTCGCTGCGACAACTTTTAGTGTTTCATTTCGGTAGCAGATGGAGCTAGTGAAACGTCAACCTAAATATGAAGGGCCATTCGCAACAACCATACTAGAATTTTATGCATTGTTTCGGTTAAGAACAAAACAACTCCCCAAATTAAATATGTAATGCTACTGTGTTCCTCAAAAGATACTTAAAAGCCAGTCGTTTGTGTCTTTAATCTCCCTTTATTGGTTGGTTTATGCTTCTTTTGCGGTCAGTTCTTCGTATGTACGCCGCGTAGTGCTCTAGAATCAAAGTTTATTCAAGTCAACAGTTTTTTGAAAATGACTTAAAGACTATTTTGATCCGTTGACATAAAAAACCCAACTTGATTTTTCTTTTTTGCGATTTTGAAGAGAAATATTTTTTTTTATTTTTTAATTATACTTATTAATTGTTAATACGAGGGTTGCTAAATATATATCTGGCCTAGGCAACAAGTGTTACCTGGCGCCATCTGACATTTCCATTGGAAAGATTGACATTTTTAAGCATTAACGTACTTAGAACTTTTTTTCGTACGACCATCATTTGTGTTGCTTACAGTGGCTTGAAAAAATCAATTTGGCAAAAAAAATGGAATTAACTCGTGAATATTTTCGTGCGATCAATTTTCACAACGTTCTTAGAACTTTTTTTTCGTACGACCATCATTTGTGTTGCTTACAGTGGCTTGAAAAAATCAATTTGGCAAAAAAATGGAATTAACTCGTGAATATTTTCGTGCGATCAATTTTCACAACTTTCGACGTGGATTATCACGACAAGAGTGCATTGATGAACTTAAATCTTTTTATGGCGATGAAGTACCTTACTATAGCACAGTGAAAAACTAGTTTAATGAATTTAATTGTGGCCGACGCTCGTTCAATGACGAAGGTCGTCCAAAAATGGCCGCTGTGCCAGAGAACATTGATGCCGTGCGTGAACTGATAATACAGGATCGTCATGTGACATACCGTGAACTTTGGGACTTTCTTCCACAAGCATACATTCGATATTGCATGAACACCTGGCCGTAAAAAGGTTTGTTTTCGTTGGATCCCGCACGATTTGACAATCGCTCAAAAAAAAGGCTCGTGTCGATTGGTACAAAGAAATTTTGAAAAAATACTATCGCGGTGCTTCAAAAGCCGTTTATAAGATCGTCACAGGTGACGAATCATGGGTCTATGCGTATGAGGCCGAAACAAAACAGCATCGACCATGTGGGCTTTCGAAGACGAGCCAAATCTAACGAAAGTTATTCGTGGAAGAAGCACTATGAAGCAAATGGTCGCCTGTTTCTTCGGTAAAACTGGTCATGTGGCGACTGTTCCGCTTGAGCAACGTAGGACGGTCAATTCTGAGGGGTACACCACAATTTGTTTGCCTGAAGTCTTTGGAGAAATTCGGAAAACGAACAAGAGAGACGAATCATTATGCACCATGACAGTGCAAGCTCTCACACATCGGCTCAAACCAGCGCCTTTTTGACCGGCCAAAACGTTGAATTGATGGGTCATCCGCCGTACAGCCCTGATTTGGCACTTAATGACTTCTTTTTATTCCCGCACATCAAGAAAAAAAAGCGTGGTCAACGATTTTCGTCGCCAGAAGATGCTGTTGAAGCGTTCTAAACCATGTTTTGGAGGTGTCTAAATCGTAGTGGAAAAAGTGCTTCGACAATTGGTTTGAGCGCACGCAAAATTGTATAAATCATGCTGGATTACTTTGAAAAACAAAGAAACCATTTTTGG
Source organism: Hydrotaea diabolus (assembly GCA_963513945.1). Lineage (NCBI taxonomy): Eukaryota > Metazoa > Arthropoda > Insecta > Diptera > Muscidae > Hydrotaea > Hydrotaea diabolus. The sequence goes on along the minus strand of OY740717.1, from coordinate 50,450,874 downwards.
TGATAAATATTCGCACTTTCATTATTAGTTCAGAAATATATATATAGCAGCCCTCGTACTTCTGTGTTCCTCGCTAAAGCTACTTAAAAGTCAGTCTTTTGTGTCTTAAATCCCTCTTTTTTGGTTGGTTTATTCTTTGTTTTTGCGGGTAGTTCGTCGTCTGTATGCCGCGTAGTGGTCTAGAATCAAATCTATTAAAGTCAACCGTTTTGTGAATGGGACTTAGGATTATTTTGAGCCGTTGACATTCAAAACCCAAATTGACTTTGCTTATATTGCGAATTGTAAGAGAAATAAAAGCTGTACTTTTTTGTTATATACATTAATTGCACTCTGCGACAAATGGTAAGGGTCAGTGATCGGTTTGGAATGAAACCACCGGGGAAAGTTATATTGGTAAAAAAAAAGTCATACGTGTTCCAGCGTTTCGCTGGGTCTCATCTAGGAATCGAGATATATCGATTTGAAGTTAGTAAGTATCCTATAGGGGAATTTGTCACGTTTTAGGCTCTTTTGTTTGACATAACTCGAGAACCACTCGTCCGATTTAGCTGAAACAAATTTAGAAAAATTAAGAATTACAATTCCTGTTCTTAAACCGTTTTCCTACTTAAGCAACAGTTTCGCAATTATAAATAAATGTATGAAAAAAAAAATTATTTTTGCCTAAAAATTAAAATTTTTTTTTTTTTAATTCATAAAAAATCCAAAACGGTAAAAAGTGTCAAGTCCTATTACTTTATTTCTATAAATTTATTTCAGCTAAATCGGACGAGTGGTTCTCAAGTTATGTCAAACAAAAGAGCCAAAAACGTGACAAATTCCCCTATACGATACTTACTAACTTCAAATCGATATATCTCGATTCCTAGATGAGACCCAACGAAACGCTGGGACACGTATGACCTTTTTTTGACCGATATAACTTTCCCCGGTGGTTTCATCCCAAACCGATTGTGGCTGTCGCACAGTGTTGTTAATAACACACAGGTTTTTTTTTGTTGTCTTACCGATTTTTCCTTTTTTGGGGGTTTAAAAATTGAAAAACTGATTTCATTTTTCGATAGCTATTGCACCCAATGTTTTTTTTTATAAAATGTTGTTTTATATCTTTTTTCTGATAAAATAAGATAAAATAAAACTGTAACTTATTTTTTTAAAATCGCAAAATAATAAAAGAAATTTACTTTGAAATAAATTCTAAAATATACCTGATTTTGAATGTCAATAGGTCAAAATGATCTTTGAGTCCCCTGGCTGCAATTTAAAATAAAATATACCACATTTATATGTCAATAGCCCAAAATAATTTTTAAGTCCTTGGCTTCAATTATATTTTTTTTACAGAACTGACAAATTTCAAATAGATTTAAAGTTGTAGACTTTTGGCCGATGAAAATTAATTCTGCACTACTGTGTGCCATTTGCGATTATTTCTAAGGTGGTACTCCACCGGCAATGTTTATTTTTTGATTATTTGGACGTTAGAATTTCACTTATCTCATTTAAAGACCACTTGATTAACCACCAATTTTACGGTAGTACATTACACATTATTTGTCTAATCAGTCCATTAGGAGATTGTCGACGCCACGCTATACTCGTATTCCAGACAAAGCCGTTCGATAGGCCACACGGGTTGATTAGATAAATCTTACTTTGTCTTCTACAACAATAAATCTTTAATTGCCTATTTTTTATTGATATTTTGCCAATAGTAGACATCACATTCTATATATAATTTACGTTTTAAAGTTCATCATCCTCGGGTGGAATACAAACCGAGGGTTCACCACCCTCGCTACCGCCTCCGCCTACAACTAAGCCCACCAGATCTGTCCAACCCCTATCACCAATCATTGCATTGGCCAACGGCACCATATATCCATTGGACAAGACCGCAAAGTTGTCGGTATTATCATTGATGGCCAACATGAACCATTCCTCGATGACCTCATTCAATTTTCTATTGACAATGGCATATTTAGAGAGGCCGCCAATTTCCGATTTGACCTCGCCCAACGAAACATACACATTGAATTCCTTCAAACGAAAATTGCCACTGAGCACACCCAGCGAATACTTGATGGTACCCCAAACGGTCAAATTTTTAATCGCAAATTTAGCTTTGCCCGAACGTGTCATTTTGAAGTTATCCAAACTTGTGGACATGATGTAGTCGGTATCCAGGTAGACATGATTCCAGTTAAACTTGAAGATTACCTTGCTGGTAATGGGACTGACTTTCATTTCCACTATGTCGAAATCATTTAGACCGTCCATGCGAAAGTTCTCAATTTCTCCATAGGCCTTAATGCCGCCAAAGTCAAGGTTCACTACTTTGTGGGCTATCTTCAAGGGGGCCAGGGGCGGTACACCCAAGCCGGGGAAACCGCAGGGCATTTGCAACTTGGCAGCTTCGATGACATCGACAACTTGACTGGAAATGGAGCGTTGCTGAGCTGGGAAGAGAGAGGGAGAGAGAGAGAGAGAGAGAGAGACAGAAAGAGAAAGAATAAATAAACTTGGTTAGATGAGGGAGGTTTTTGAAACGTAAAGGAATAAAAGTTGTATAGAAAAGCTTTTTAAACGCCTTAGAGATTAATCTCTTAATCAAATAGACGACATCCAATCCATCGCTAAGCAAGTTTTAAGATGTCCTTACACGTATTTCAACCTGGTTTTCTTGTGAGACAGTCCTAAACTAACCATTACACTTCGGTTGCCCAGCCTCACTTCGCCTATAAAATGGAAAAATCAAGACCTTCTGAGTAAGCTACAAGTCATGTCTACTCTATTCTACACACATTGCAGTCTTAGTCACTAGAAGCTTGCTCTTGTACCCTGCATCTGTGCAAAAACTCTATACGAGTATGACTACCAGACATGATTTCATAGCCTCTATAAGAAGAAAAGCGATAATATTTTTCTAATAGAAAAATGAAAGCCTTCTCTATGGAAGAAAGCTGAAATTATTACGAGAACTTTTTAGTTGTTTAACAGAAGTTATTTTGAAAGAACCCGCCGGGAAGTAGATGTAAGTTTTACACAACTTAAAGACAAAGCATTCGAACATGATTTTTAAGAAAGTATTCAATATTAAGCCTATTAAACTTTTCCGCTGATACATCAAAAGAATATTCACAAGGAATAAACATATTTACTGAACACAAAAGAAGAGTTCACTGGCGCCCAACATAGATAGAAATCAACAAGTACATTTATCATGATCAATTTATCATTGTCAAATAGTGTGCATCAAATGACATATTTTTGTTGTTATTTTTCAATTTTTTTTTTAGTCATTGTCATTTTTCCACGAGAAATGCTTAAATCACGTTGGGCGCCAAAATAGGAATAATGTTATATCAAATTTATCATGAATAACATGATTGACACTGGTTTTTTTGATCACATATATTTCTTGGCAAGTTTTTATTTTTAAAACAAAATATTTTTTTGGCGCCCAACGTGTCTGTCATATTTAAATCAAGTGGTCAAACAGTGTGCATCTAATGACATACTCTTGTTGTTATTTTTTAGTTCTAGTTTTTACTCATTGTTATATTTTTAAGAAAAATGCTATATTCACGTTGGGCGCCAAAAAAAGGGAATATTGTTATGTAAGGATTGTTTCCCATGAATTTTCTTGTGTATCGCATTTTACCTATACTCATAATTAACATACATACTATTGGCCAGTCGTGGAGTGATAAATCATAAAGGTTGGGCGCCAGGATAAGTACCAATCGCGCGCACAAAATATTTTTGTGGCGACCAACGAAAATATCACTTTTGTCAAGTGGTCTAACACGGGCACATCTGAACACAACGTTTTTACTCGTTAAGTTTATTTTATTTAATCCCACCGCACTGTAATGTGAAATGCAACATTCACGTTGGCGTTAAAAAGACAATCATTTTTTTTTTTGGCGCCCAACGCGTATACCATAATTTGAAAAAGTGGTCAAAGGTTTGCACAAATGAAGAGAATGTTTTGTTTTTGCTTGTTTATACTTTTATACAACAGTTTCGTAAGGCCTTGTGAAAGTAAATATTCATGTCGGGCGCCAAAAAAAAATAATGTTTCATGAATTATCCTAGGCTCTTATTAATCATAATCGTGATGTAGTTTTAATAATTAAAGCTAAACATTTGCTGAACGAGAAATAAAATATGAAAACATTTATATGTTTTGGCGCCCAACGTCGATGCTATATTGTAGTCAATCTTCAGCATTTATGAAGACAGAGTACTGTTTCAAATTTCCTGGTGTCTGGTATCACTGGAAGTCAGGATCCCCCAGAAAAGTTGTTCTGGCCTTGCTAGTAGTTGTGGCCCTTCGGGGAGTATCGTGGTGGCTACGGCTTAACCCCACATCCCGGGGAGAGTTTCGACCTAGTGTGGGGATGGATGGCAACCTGGTGCTATGACCCATATCAGCAGGGGTTTTAATAGGCCTTAGCTACCGACGAAGAGGAAGTGGTTTCAATATAGCACGCTTCGAATTTATACCGGCGGGTTTGGCCTTAAGGGGCGCAGGCCGTTGCTCGGTATTGACCCCTGTGCGATGGCCCAACATGGTTCAAAAAACCATAGCGATAATCATGTTAAATACATGGACGCTGTATACTATCGCCTCAAATTAGAAGTATTTATGAGCTTCGAGGTCGAGACAGAGACTCAAGTGCTGCCGTTGCTCAAGAGCCCCTTAAACTGTTATGCTAGAAACAGGCCTTCGGGGAGTTTTAAAGTGGCTGTGGTTTAACACCCAAACTTAGGTAAAGCTAATGCTGAGCTTGGAGTTGCATTGTCCTAAACCTTTTCGCAAACCTTCACCAAAAGGTAGGAAATTCCCACACAGCAGATCTTTAAATTATTATCCTCTAGTATATCTGAGGGTGTTGAAAGTCGCATTGTAGCGTACCCCGCAGCAGTGGAGCACCGTGCTTGAAGCCGAACAGTGTGAATCAAGTTAAACTGACACGCAGTTGTATACTGCCGCGTCATTGGACCAAATTTCATTCCAAGATATATTTTGCTTCACAGTTTAATCCATAATGGAGTTTTTATACATGCCTACTCTAACCCATCTGTTTGAATGACAAATGTAGAAATTTCACTATCAAAACCGAAACTTTTCTTCATCGATTCTGACAAAATTACTCTCCGTAACTGCTAAACAACGGTCATTATTGACCCCGCTACATTTTGGCATCACTTTTCTTTAAACAACTTTTGTTCGACTTGACTTGTGTGGTCATTTTCACAGTAATATTGAGTCTTACTCACCATCAATCGCTAGCTGGACGTCACGGCCCAGGGCCAAGGGCATCAAAGCCAATAACACCAACAGGTATTTCATTGTAATGTTTTTTGGTCGTGTGTTCGCTACTTGAACTTAGTAAATAAACTAAATTTTACATATGCTAACAGTACAATTTTATATAAATGCCAATATCTCGGAAATAACGGGCTGCCCCAGAGATTATCGAAGGCAATAAAACTCGAGCGATTATATGCAATAATCAGGTAGCTCGAAATTGATTAGATATTGATAATTAATAGTTCTTAAATGATAGAAAATTAATAGAAATGGAGTTGAATAAGAGAATGAGAAAATGTTAAAGAGAAAATGAAAAGAGAAAATTGTCGGGAGAGATTATATTAGGGAGAATAGTAGTCCAAGAGAAATTAACTTTGAATTGTTAAGAGCAACTCTTAGCTCACATTGCCCACAAGAGCAAAACACAACAGACCGAAAGAAATAGAGAGAGAGACAGATAGGAATAAAGAGAGGCAGACAGAGAAAAATAATTTCAGAGAGATAAAGAGAGTTAGAGGAGGGGAGAAAGACGGAGATATTAAGTGACAGAAAGATCGCGATCTATAGCAAAAGAAGGAACTAGTTTGCTGAAATTAGAAACGACCATGTGGAACAACAAAAGCCTCTTTGGGATTCCAAAATATACCTAAATCAAGAAAATCAGAGGAAAGAGTGTAAAATAAGAGAACAAAATATTAAAAAGAACAAGAATGATCAGTTTTTTAAAAAGGTTATTTTGATAACGGCAGTATCCTAAGAAACATTAAATTGGATAAGTCTTAACGACGAGAGAAAAACTATTTGTCCGACGCCAGAAAGAGGGAGGCACGTACTGACAGTAAGAATAGACAGATAGATAGGAAAAGAGGGAAAGAATGGCAGAGAGGTTGTAAGAGAGAGAAATGCAAACAGGAAGTGAGAGAAAGAGCGAGGTGCACAGCAAGAGATATTTCCTAACGAATTTGGAATATCATAAGTCCCTGTGGGCTTTTAAAAATCTCTAAGTCTAAAAGTCTGGTAGAAAATAATAAACGAATGTATATTTTAAGTGACAAGAAGATAAATAAGTCGCGAACGATTATTTTGGTGACGATAGTAGCCTTAGATAAATTTACTTTAAAATGTATATGAGAGAAAAAATTGTTCTCAATAACGACAGTAGTTTTATATAAATAAACTTTAAAATGTAATTGAGAGAAAAACTGTTTGCCTATTACAGCGACTACAAGAGAAAGAGATATAGACTAAAAGAGAGAAAGAGATGTAGACTGAAAGAGATAAAGACAGACTGGAAGAGATACAGAGAGAGATTGAGAGAGACTGACTAAACGATATAGAGAGTGACAGACAGAAAAAAGCGAGAGAGACAGACAGATATGTGAGAAAGAGAAGAGGAAGAGACGGAGATAGAGGCAGTGAGATCGACAGCTAGAGTGTGAGCTTGGTAAGGAATATATGCTTAAATCATCGTCTTAATGAAGACAAGACTGAGAGATGAGGAAAAGTAAATTATAAATCTTTGATTTGTTGTTTTCTATTCGACCTGATAGATATGTAAGTAAGATATATAAAGAGAGACAAATATAAAGAGTGGGAGATATAGACAGTGAGATCGACAGCCAGAGTCTGAGCTAGGTGAGTAATATATGCTTAGATCATCGTTATACTCGTAGTAAAGAAAAGAACAACATATTAAGGAATCTTTGGATTGTTGTTTTCTATCCGATCTTTTTGTGTCATACTGACCTCGAGCTTGAATTCAACATTCAATCATAGAACTTGTAGGCATTTTGAAAAGTTCAGAGGGAGTCTCAGTCAGTGTTGTCGTTTTGATCGGTTTCAACCGAATTTAGTCAGAAAAATTTAAAAAAAATTTAATTTGGACAGGTTTTTAGGCATTTTAGTCGCTAATTATTTTCAATATATTAATCACTTGAACGATTTGTTCACAAGCAGTCGATTTTATGTTGTTTTGAAAAAAATTGCCCAGAGCTATCACATGTCTCAAATATTATGAGATACAAAACTTGTATTTGGAATACAAAGGAAATCTTCATATTTTCCTGTAAACATTAATTTTTTTTAGTTTTTTGATTTAGGTCGTTTTGGTCGAATCTCGGTAGTTTTTGGGAAAATGTTGTTTGGCAAACAACTTTCCTGCTCCAACATAGTTCTCAGTTAGAAAAATATTATGATGAACCAACTACTACTTTCTATAAAAAAAAGGAAATCCTTATATATTCCTGCAAACATTAAATATTTATAGTTTTTGCAAAATTTATCATTAATCCAGAACCAAGCTCTATTTTTATTTTAAATTGAACATTCTGTAATATTTCCTGTAGTCCTCTCTTTTTTCTAGTAGCACTCCCTATCTTTCTTCATACATATGTATATTTGTGGCTTTCCCTACCTTAATAAGTCATTGCTCTTTTTTGCGGACTTCCTCAAACTTCTGTTTATCTGCCCAACACTCCCAGATTCCACAGACTGACTTGGACTTAGTCCCACACTAAGGAACCCTTTTTAAGTACTCTAAATTTTATTAAAAAAAAGTTAACTTTGTTTATAAAAATATCATTTATTTTCTCTCATTTTTTGTTTTCAACAACAACAAAAACTAAAAGAATTTATTTATGTCACTGCAAACACACTTTAGTCTTCGAGGGGAATACATTCGGTCTTTTCGGTACCATCACCGCCAATGCTGCCAACCAAATCGGCCAATGTGAATTCATCCAAAACGCTGTTGACAGCGGGCACAGCCATCGCTTCAATGGTTCCGGTGATCATATCTTCATTCTCATTGACGGCCAATTCAACGGCTTCGGCCAAGACATCGTTCAACTTGTGGTTGACCATGCCCTCACCCAACATACCCTCAATTTCGGACTCAACTTCTCCGATGCGTGTGCGCACTTCCAAGGTCTTTAACTTCAACTTGCCGGACAAAACACCTAAAGAGTATTTCATGGTGCCCCAGATGCTCATATCTCTGATGGCAAACTTGGCGGGACCAGAACCGACCATGTTGATGGTGAAACCGGCTTTCTTGAGGAAAACTTTCAAGTCGTACTTGGTATCGACATTGACATCATGGAAGACGAAGCGATAGGTGACCTTGCTGGTGATGGCATTGACTTTCATTTCGGCAATATCGAAATCGTTCAAGCCATTCAAACGGAAGTTATCGACGGAACCGGTTATGCGAACGGCGGGAGTATCGATGTTGACTTCTCTGTGGGCCAGCTTGAAGGGAGCCATTGGCGGAATGCCCATACCGGGAAAACCGCAGGGCATTTGATCGCGCATACCTTCGATGGCATCGACCACAGAGCTGGAAATGGAACGATCAGCTAGAAACAAAACAAAAGGGGAGATGAAAAATTTAAAGTGTTAGAGATATAAATATAAGAGGGAATTAAAGTTCCCTACTATCCCTATCTTTAGTAAATGGGGGATAATTTACTCGAAATATTTTTTTTCTTGGTAAAAAAAATTCGATCCATTCCAGGGGGGAGAAATTTTGCTTCTTTTGAACTAATCAAAGAAATAGGGATACATGAATTCTGGGAAATTATTAGCATGATGGAATTGGTTGTCTCTAGTTTCTGCGGACTGAAAACTAAATATCTTTCAATTGTATCTTGAAACCAGGCATAATGTCCCTATATTTGTGTAGCTTTATCGAACGCAGACAAGTTTTGAATTTGTCATTTATTTATCTACTCTTCATGTCGTACCAGGTATCTTTATGGGATACAAGTTTTCTGACTTTCTTTCCTCTTCTTGGCCAGTATGAGATTTGGTGAAACAAGTTCCCTACATTACATACCTCTCTTATCTTTTAAAAGGTCATTCATTTCCGGGCGATTTAAGATATAATCCCCTGTAATAAGAGGTTTCTTTCTGTGTGCAATTTAAACAAAATATGTAAGGGATGACTCAGTGAAAAAAAAAATTTCTGCTTTTCTATACATATTTTGTTCTTTTAAATACCCAAAATAGTTTACCCGTGGGAATTTTTAAAGTTTCCGCTCTATCCCTAAAAATACTTTACCACGGAAATCTTAATATTCCCATTTCTAATATGGCATTTGTAGTGAAATTTTATTTGTTTTTAAACTTAACTGATTTTTCTACAACCCAACCTAGAATCTAAATTTCCCAACTTAAATTTCAAAAAATGTAATGGGATAAGTAACAAAAGTATTGCAACCTATGGGTAACAATTCGAATTTCAAAAGTTCCAGGGAGTTAAAAAAAATTATAGCGTAAATTTTTTTAATAAATTTGAAAAAAAAATGCTACTGATATATTTACTACTTTTTACGTTTTTTTAACATTCCGTTACAATTTTAAATATCCCATTAGGATTTAGGAAAATCGCTCTGGGATTCAAAAAGTACATTTAGAATTCTGTTGTAAATTTCTAATTTTGCTTGGTTATTTTACAAATTCTCTTCCGTTGTTCTAGGAATGAAACGAAGTTTACAAAATCACTACCTTTTGGGTATTTTTGTAATTCTCATGGAAATTAAAATTTCCCTTGGAGATTTTTTTAAATTTCTTTGGAGATTTTTAACATTCCTTTGGGCATTTCAGGAATTGCATTTAGAATGAATGCCCTTGGCAAATTTCTAAATATTCGTGGTTATTTTACAAATTCCCTACCGTTGTTTTATGCATGAAACAGAATTTACTAAATCACCACTATCCTTTGTTATTTTTAAGATTACCTTGGGTATTTTTAAGATTCTTTTGAGTATTTTTAAAGTTTCCATGGTGAATTTAAAAATTCTTTGTGAATATTTAAAATTTCTTTGGGGCCTTATAAAATTTCTTTGAGTGTGTTAGGAGGTACATTTGGAATTCCCTCGGTGAATATCTAGACTTCCTTGATTATTTTACAAATTCCCTGCGGTTGTTTTATGAATGGAACGGAATTTACCAAATCACCACTATCCTTTAATATTTTTAAGACTCCCTTGGAATATTTAAAGATTCTTTTGGGTATTTTTGAAATTTCTTGGGTAATTAAAAAATTCCCTTGGAGTTTTTCAAAATTTCTTTGGGGCCTTTAAAAGTTTCTTTGGGTATTTCAAGAAGTACTTTTGAAATCCCATGGTTCATTTCTAAATTTTCTTGGCTATTTTACAAATTCCCTTCAATTGTTCTGGAAAGTAACGGAATTTACAAAACCACCACTATCCTTTAAAATTTTTAATACTCCCTTGGGCATTTTCAAGATTATTTTGGGCATTTTTAAAGATTCCATGGATAATTTAAAAATTCCCTTGTAGGTTTTTAAAAATTTCTTTGGGGATTTTTAAAATTTCTTTGGGTGTTTTAGGAGGTAAATTTTGAATTCCCTTGTGAATTTCTAAATTTCCGTGGTTAATTTACAAATTCCCTTTCATTGTTCGAGGAATGGAGTGAAAGTTACAAAATCACCACTGCCTTTTAATATTATTGAGACTTTCTTGGGAATTATAAAGAATCTTTTGGGTATTTTTTTTTAATTTCCATGGAACATTTTTAATTTCCTTGCAGTTTATTAAAATTCCATTGGAGCTTTTTAAAATTCCCTTGGGTGTTTTTAAAATTATCTCCTAAATTCACTGGAACGGAATTTATCAAGCCATTTTTATTCTACGGAAATTTCTAAATTCTCTTGGGAGTTCTGAAAATTATTTGGGTATTTTAAAAATTCCTTTGGTATTTTTAAAATTCCTTTGGTATTTTTAAAATTCTTTTGGTATTTTTAAAATTCCTTTGGAATTTTTAAAATTCCCTTGAGAATTTTTAAAATTTCCTAAGAGTTTTTTTAGAAAACCTTGGGGATTTTTTAAATAATATTGGGAATTTCTAAAATAACCTTGGGGATTTTTAAAATTTCCTTATGGGTTTTCTGTATACCCTGCAGGAATTCTAGGAATGCAACGAATTTCAAGAAATTACCGATACCATTGGGTTATTTCAAAATTACCTAGGGTATGACAAAAATTCCTTTTTTTATTGCAAAGGCGTAATTAAAAAATCTCTAGTGTTTTTTTTTTAAATTCCATGACGTTTTTTAAAATTCAATCGCAGTTGTAGGTACTCTTATTGAACGTACTGAACTGCAAGAACTCTAGGAATGCAACGAATTTCAAGAAATTACCAATACCATTGGATTATTTCAAAATTCCCTAGGGTATGACAAAAAATCCTTTTGTTATTGCAAAGGCGTAATTAAAATATATCTAGTGTTTTTTTAAATTTCTTGGGGGTTTTTACAAATTGCATGACGTTTTTTAAAACTCTATCGCAGTTGTAGGTATTCGTATTGAACGGAATTCACAAAATCGCAAATAAACGTTGTAGCTTCTGAAATTTTCTTTGGGATTTCTTTTATTTCCGAGATTTTATTCGAACTTAGTACTTTATTTAAACAAGTGACACTAAGATTTTTTTTACTCTTCCCTACTTGAGGGGTTTAAAAGCTTCTCCTATTATATTAGTTAAAAGCAGAGAGAGTTTACTCCAAATCCTTTGAGAACTTTTTTTTATACATGTTATGAAAATATATTGTCGGGTAGTTTTATATACTTATACATATGTGTAAATAATGTCGAAAAAACTTCCCGTAACACCTAACTGGGATTTTGTAAATCTCTTAGGGAGTTGCTTATAACAGTGTGGGATTTGAAGTATTTTAACTACTTTAAAATGTAAACTTTTTAAAAAACTTAAATGTAACTGACCTTAGGGATTTTTAAAAACGCGCGCGGGATTTGTGGTATTTTAGCAATTCTTCTTGGGGTTTGTTTTAAAGCGTGAATGTTTTAAGACGTAAACAGTATATGCTTTGAACTTATTTTATGAATAGACACAAATTAGCCTATCCCCCATTGAAGCTATTAAGGGATTTTCAAAATCCCACCCGGGATTGGTAAGCCAAGAATCTGCACACAAAAATCAACTTTAAATTTTTTGTAAAAATTGTTCTAAAAACCTAGCGAGTCCAATCTTTCCCCAACTTGTCGCTGAAGTTTTTTCTTTCTTTTTTACTCACCAAAGGGATCGGCCAATTGAGCAGCGGCAGCGAAGGCCACAAGGGCCAATAAAACAATGGCGGTTTTCATTGTTGGCAAAAGGTTTGCTCTCTAATTGTGAACTGTTCGTCAAAATTTCAGACAGAATACTACTATATTGGCCCACACTTACCTGAGCTTTTATACAATGCCTTTGAAATGCTATTCGACAAAATCATAAAGATAAGCTCCCCCCACAAGTGGGCTACCGAAAAACAGATTCTCTCATCAAAACTCTTATCGGTTACGACTGACTGTTTTTTTCAATGTTGCATTTGTTTTTTTGAACTACTGGGCGATATGATTTGTTTTCGTTCGATTGTTTTATATTTTCAATTTGGCCATAAATAATTTTTAATTGGGGTTGTTGTATTGGCCACTCGTAGTGTGGGGTATTGTGATTGTTGTGTGGTCGGTATTTTAGGGCCTAATTGATATTTCGATTCCTTTTTCTTTTCTAAATGATCGTTGTACTTGTCAATTGTACTGCGATGTGTTGAAAGTGGGATTTAACATTTGGCTAAGCAAGGTGGGTAATAAACTAATGAACATTTAAAAGACACCCTATAATAAAAGCAGTTTGAAGAGGATAGTCAGAATTTAGTAAAATTTAAAACAAAATAAGATGCAGTTACCAGATTCTTGGCCTAACATCCTTTCCGTCGTAATCTAGTATTACTTTGGATTTGGGGGATTTTTTTCTCAAAACAAAACAGAGCAACGTACAGAATCGCCTGATCAAAAATTGTATATCACGACAAAAATTCTCTTACATGACTACAAATTTTTGTGTCTTCAATTTTAGTTGACTTGTTAAAAAGGGTCCTTTGCGTTGGACTATAGAAACAAAACATTGATGGTCTTTCAGTAAAAATTGCAGACTTTTTGAAGCTTTTGTGCAAGTTTTCCGTCTCTGAAAGTTGAAAAAGAACTGCATTAAGACAAAATGAATACCTCAACATAGAATGTTATATAACTTACTGTTGTTGCTTCTTCGTTCCACTCAGAGTCTATTTAAAGGACTGTCGTCACAAGGAAACCTTCTTCCAGAACAAGGAAACCTTCTTTCACTCGGAAGCTCTCTAAAGGATTAAATAAGTAACAAGAAAACCTTCTTCCAGATATGTACGAGTAATTCTTTCTATAAAGTTTACATTAATAAAGAAATGATTTAATTAAAAGATGTTTTATCCAAAACCGATCGATCTAAAATTATGTCGCACCCTAAGCAGTTTGATCTATCTTCGAATGGTCCGATGAAATCTTAACTTAAACTTAAATTACTATCTCGAAGTTAAAGTGGTTTGGCCGTCACATTAAAAGTAAGTAGGTGCGATTGTATTCAAATTAGTTTGATCGAACCTAAGGCAGTTTGATCGAACCTAATATAGTTTGATTAAACTCAAATTAGATCGAACCAAAAGTCGTCTGATCTTTCTTAAGATAATTTGATAAAAACTATATTCGCTCGATCCAACCTAAACCATTTCATCAAATCCAAAGTACTATTGGCACACTGAAAGTAGAACTCAGTTTAATCTATCTCAAAGTAGTTTCACCGAACTCAAATTAAATTAAACTAATGTTAGTTTGATCTATCTTAAGATAGTTTTATGAAATCTAGTTAATGATGTTTGATGAATCCAAAATACTTCAATCAAATTGAAAGTAGTTTGATCAGACCGAAAATAGTTTAATATGATTGGATTTTAAGTAGTTTGTTTGAACTCAAAGTAGTTTGATCAAACCTAAGGTAGTTTAAACAAACATAAAGAAGTTCGATCAAACCCAAGGTAGATTGATCGAACTCAAAGTAGTTTGATCGAACTCAAAATAGTTAGATCAAACCAAAAGTAGTTTGTTCAAAACCAAAGTAATTTGATCGAACTCAAATTAGATTCAACCAAAAGTCGTTTGATCTATCTTAAGATAATTTGATAAAATCTATATTCGCTCGATTCAACCTAAATTATTGTATCGAATCCTAAGTACTTTTGTCACACTTAAAGTAGAAAACAGTTGAATCGATCTCAAAGTAGTTTATTTGAACTCAAATTAAATAAAACTAATATCAGTTTGATCTATATTAAGTAAGTTTAATAAAATCTAATGTAGTTTTATAGAACTAATACTAGTAAATGGAATTTAATGTGGTTTGATGAATCCAAAGTACTTTGATCACTCTGAAAGAAGTTTGTTCAGACCAAAAAAAGTTGCATATGATTGAATTTAAGTTATTCGCCCGAACCTAAAGTAGGTGGTTCGATCAAACCAAAGAGAGATAGATCGAACTCAAAGTTTGATCGAACTCAAAGAAGTTTGATCAAACCGAGAGTAGTTTGATCGAACTTAAATTAGTTTGATAGCACTCAAATTAGATTAATCCAAAAGTAGTTGGATCTGTCTTTAAAAAGTTTGATCAAATCGAATCAAGACCAGTTATTTGATCAAAAAGGGTTGACCGAATCCACAGTACTACGATCACACTCAAAGTAATTCGATCAGACCGAAATAAGTTTGGTATGATTGAAATTGAAGTAGTTTGATCGAACATTGGTAGTTTAATTTAACTCAAATAAGATTAAAGCTAAAGTAATTTAATCTATCTAAAGATAGTTTGTTTGGACACAAAGTAGTTGACTAACTAACTACAGGTGGCTTCAAAGCAGTGTTCGATGCAAACAAACAATGTAATGTAGGTTTATATGACGGTCTTCCTGCTTTTGGTTGTGTTTTGCAGCAGGAATTAGCATATTCTCTAAACTTTCATGCCACTATACTTATTCTCCCCGAATATTTCTAATGTTTGTTGAATACATATTTTCCATTATCCATTCGGATTATTTTGAAATTTTTATGGCTCACAGTGTGCACCATGTCACTTTAAAAATTATTGCATTGGTCCTATTTAATATATTAATAATTAATGTGGACAGATTGATTTATAATAACTTTCTTATCTATTCTGATCTCAAGTGTTCAGGTGTCCGTAACACATGTTCGTTTTCTGGTACCTGATATAGTATTGCCATCAGGTTTCTTACTCATATGAATCAGATGACCGCCAGTAGAGCACCAGGCCTTAAGACCAGGTGTTCATTTTGTTTATCGCAATTAAATTATTAGTAATTTTGTCTATTCCCAAAATGTGTGGTTTTTTAAATATTTTCGTTTGAAAACAGTCAGTTGACGCCTTTTCATTAAAGGCAAATTTAATCGAATGCAAAATAGTCTCGCCATGTGTGTTTAAAATCAATTGATATAATTTCTTCAAATTAAACAAGTAAATCGTCCGTTAAGTTTTATTTTGGACGGCTTTTAATTTAATTCCTTTTTTAATTATAATAAAAACCCCATGCGAAACGGAATTGGTGGAAATGATATTGGGCGATGAAGATTGATCTTCGCACAGTTCATAGATTATACGCAAAGGGTAATTCTCAGTAATTCAAATGAGACTCCCGTATAAGTCATTTGATTTGTGGCCGATGTAATCGTTGCCAAAAACTGCTGGAAAAAATCCTTGGCGGGTTTAGCAACAGCTGTACAGTCTGTCTGGCAACCATAGCCAACTCTGAATTCTGAAAAAAAAACAAAAGGTCTGGAACCGGAATAAACACTGTTCAAGTCATAATAATAATAATAATAATCTATAATAATATGAAAGTTTCATTGGAACTCGCATTTTAAATAAGTAAGTGGTCGCCAAGGCGATAACTTTAAAGCTTTATGAGAATTTTTTGAAATATCTTTGTAGACAAGAAGTGATTGGCTTTATGCATTATAAAAAAATTAATTAAAAATTAATTAATTAAAAAAATTATCTGCTTGCGAGTAATAACCCAGCTCGCTTCAAGTCGCTAAAGGTGATTCTTTAATAACTTTCTTACCAACAAATTTAATTAATATGAGGGCTGCTGTGTATATTTCTGGCCTTATAATGAAAATGCGAATATTTATCATCAAAAATGGTTTTTATTGTTTTTCAAAGTATTCTCCAGCATGATTTATACACTTTTGCATGCGCTCAAACCAATTGTCGAAGCACTTTTTCCACTCCGATTTAGACACATTCAAAACATGGTTTTTGAACGCTTCAACAGCATCTTCTGGCGACGAAAATCGTTGACCACGCATTTTTTTCTTGATGTGCGGGAATAAGAAGAAGTCATTCGGTGCCATGTCAGGGCTGTACGGCGGATGACCCATCAATTCGACGTTTTGGCTGGTCAAAAAGGCGCTGGTTTGAGCCGATGTGTGAGAGCTCGCATTGTCATGGTGCACAATGATTCGTCTTTTCTTGTTTGTGTTTCGAATTTCTCCGAAGACATCAGACAAACAAATTGTGTTGTACCACTCAGAATTGACCGTCATGCGTTGCTCAAGAGGAACAGTCGCCACATGACCTGTTTTGCCAAAGAAACAGGCGACACTTTGCTTCGAAGTGCTTCTTCCACGAACAACTTTCGTTGGATTTGGCTCGTCTTCGAAGGCCCACACGGTCGATGTTGTCGGTGTTTCGTTTCGGGTTCATACGCATAGACCCATGATTCGTCACCTGTGACGATCTTATAAATGCTTTTGAAGCACCGCGATTGTATTTTTTTAAAATTTTCTTTGCACTAATCGACACTAGCCTTTTTTTCAGCGATTGTTAAATTGTGCGGGATCCAACGAGAACCAACCTTTTTTACGGCCAGGTGTTCAAGCAATATCGAATGTATGCTGGTGGAAGAAATGCCCAAGGATGCCTCTATCTCACGGTATGTCACATGACGATCTTGCATTATCAGTTCACGCGCGACATCTAAGTTCTCTGACACAACAGTCGTTTTTGACGACCTTCACGACCATCGTCTTTGAGCGAGCGTCGGCCACGATTGAATTTATTAAGCCAGTTTATCACCATACAAAGATTAAAGTTCATCGCTGTACTCTTGTCGTGATGATCCACATTGTGATGATCCAAAGTTGTGAAAAATGATTGCAAGAACGAAAATGTTCACGAGTTAATTCCATTTTTTTTTGGCAAATTGATTTTGTCAAGTCACTGTAAACAACACAAATGATGGTCGTACGTCAAAACGTTCTGAGTTTGTTTATACTAAAATGTCAAACTTTCCAATGGAAAAGTCAGATGGCGCAAGGCAACGCTTAGTGTTGCCTAGACCAGAAATATACATCGTATGACTTTATTTTTAAATTTGGGAATATTGTTTTCAATTGGCTCTACTGTCCAACCAGAAGTGAAGGATACAATAAAGTCGGCCATGTTAGACTTAAGCTATTTTACTGGTTTAATTGTAAATAAAAAACAGGTCTCTAATCAAAGCAAGTGGTTTTTTGCATGCTAAAGTCTAGATATGAAGATAATTACTTCACTTCGAATTGGGTAAATATCTTCCATTTCTCGAGAAAAGACTAAAATCGGAATGTCGGAAAAAACGACATCCAGACGTTTTTTAAAAGCTCGGTTAAAAAAAATACCAAAACGCTGGTTTTCTAAAAACCCCGGTTTTTTGTACTCTGCTAGCGACCTTATTTACATGGGTCAAGGCCTCAAATCATCAATGACTACGCCCATTTTTTGGGACGTTAAAACGTCTTCCGCTACAAAAAAAAATAGTGCAAAAGTCAAAAAAAAACACATTTTGGTTTGGAATTTTTTATTTCCTCAAAGAGGAACTTTTTCCCCTTACGCCCGATTTGCATTTTTCCTTTTTCAATACCAACCGATCTGCAAATATATGTTCTATATGTGGTTATTTTTTTAGAGGCTTATTCTCCCGTTTGGACTTAATTGTGGCTATATCATCTTAGAATTTTGCGGCGGCCAGTAATATACTTATATACTTTTAGCGTCGCAGATAAGTATTTCGAGATTTTACAAACGTTATAACAAACTTATATATCCTCCTATCCTTTTCTGGAGAGTATACAGTTCTTTGACAATTCCAACCTTTACCTTTAAACAATTCCAAAATTTAGCATTTTCGTAAAGGTTCGAACATATGTTTTTTATTTCCAAACTATATACAAAATCTCTAATCCATTGAAGTGGCCATTTTAGCTGTTTATAATACTTAAAAAAAACAAAAAAGGTTTAAAACGATCGTTAAGCACTTAAGAACTATATTCTTATCTACAATTGACCACTTGTCGTCTCACGTTTTGAAAACAGTTAAGTATTGCTTGCCTTTGTCGTCTCATTTAAAATCCTTTTTTTTAATTTGGCAAACTGATATTTCGAGGCGTATCTTTGACTGTTACGCTCCATAGCTTAGTGAACCGCGATTAGATTAAGATTACGATTTGGATTAATATTGCCCCGCCAAAGAGCAAAGTAAATAACTTAATCAATCTTTTTTTGTTCCTTTTTTTGTTGGAGGCTATTTTTAATAGAAAGATTTGTGAGAAACCCAAACAACAGAGCCATAAATTACCAACATAACCTAATAAAATCAAAGAGAGAGAATCAGCTAACTGTTGCTCTTTTGCGCAAGGGTTGGAATTTCCAAAGTTTCGGAATGTATAAAAGCCGTTGTTCGCCATTTAGTTTGTCAGCTATCAGAATTGTCATTACTTTTGGTGCACACTCTAGAAGAAAAAGAAATACAATTTAAGTTAAATCAACGAAAAAAAATGAAATTTGTTGTTGTTTTTGTGGCCCTATTGGCCTGCGCAGTCGCCTACGAAGTGGAGCTAATGAACGAGGAGCAGTGGACACGCTTCATTCAAGATGAGAGTGAGTAGCCTAGATCGCAATTTAAGATAATTGCAATCAATAAATAACTAAAGTATAAATTACATTTGGCGGCGGCAAGTGAATTTAATCTATGTCGACAATTTGGCTGCAGAGACAGTGACGCAAATTAAAACCGATGGAAATTTGGCTACAAAAATATTTGAAAAGTAAATTATGACAGTGGTATACCCGAATAACTCAGTTGATAAGGTTTTTTTTATAAATAAAATCAGAACCATATATTAAATTTATTTAAATCGAATTTTGACCCACACGATTTTTTTTAAACCAACGCAAAAAACAGTAGAAATATTTCCCTTTTCCTTATCCACTTCAAAAATAAACAAACGCTTCGTTCGCTAAGCTTCTCAGTGTTGCCAATGTAATTAATTGATATAAGACTGAGACATTCAGTCGACCTTCCCTCCCCACATACTGAAGATATCTACTCACCAGCCTGTCTAAAAATTGCCAATGAGTTTTAGTGTTGTCAATTAAAAAAATGTCATTCGAAATATTGCATTTTTCTTTTTCACACCTAAAGAAAATAAAGGCGTTAACTTTTGTTTAGTGTTGCCAATTTAATTATTCGACATACCACCGAGAGCTTTCTTTTGTTTTTTCGGGGAAAGGCAAGAAGTATTGACTTTATCTCTCTTGAATCGTATCAATGCTTTCAGTATTGTAGTGTTGCCAATTCAATCAATTGAAAACCGACTAATTCCCTTAGATCTTCCAAGTAAGTGACAATTGATTATTCCTTTCTCATTCCCAAATGAAACTAAAGCTCAAACTAGATTTAATAGCAATAGGGTTAAGTGTTGCCATATCAGTAATTCAGGATAGGACCGAGGGCATTCCAGAATAATTACAGAAAGACAACGGAAAAATATTGACTTTAATTCCAAAATGACATTCAGTGTAACCAACTCAGATAAAGGATACGATCGAGGGCTTTTCATCTGAACTACAGAAAGAAGAATAAAAAATATTGACTGTAAATTCAAAATGAGTTTCTGTGTTGCCAACTAAGTTAATCGGGATACGACCGAGGGCTTTCCATGTTAACTACATAAAGTGACGAAAAATGTTGCTTGTAAATCCGAAATGAGTTTCAGTGTTGCCAACTCAGATAATCGGGATACGACCGATGTCATTCCGGAAAAACTACAAAAAGAAGACGAAATAATATTGAATGCCAATTCAAAAAGAGTTTCAGTCTTGCCAACTGAGCTAATTGAAATACGTCCTAGGGCTTTCCGCGTAAACTACAGAAATAAGGCAGAAAAATATTGCCTGTAAATCCGAAATGAGTTTCAGTGTTCCTATTTAATTAATTTTTATAAAAACATGGAAAGCTGTATGCTCTTGCAGGAAATTAACACAACAAAGTCAGGAAATAAATCCTTTTTTCTTAATTCAACTAACGCTTAAACAGTTTTTAAAATGGCAATGTGTGTTTAGAGTTACCAATTCACTTAAATGGAACAAGACCATTAGCTACTTTTTGCTTCGCGCTGAAATCAACAATATCGAGGAAGGAAAAATATTTACCTTTAACTACCAAATGGAAGCGACGCTTAAACGAACTTTAAATTGGCTAAACGTTTTA
Organism: Hydrotaea diabolus; assembly: GCA_963513945.1. Lineage (NCBI taxonomy): Eukaryota > Metazoa > Arthropoda > Insecta > Diptera > Muscidae > Hydrotaea > Hydrotaea diabolus. The sequence goes on along the minus strand of OY740717.1, from coordinate 50,430,115 downwards.
GTGTAGCCAATTTAGTTAAATGATATACAACTCAGGACTTATTTTTGATCTCCCGGGAAAGTAACAACAACGAGATGAGATATATTAACCTTTGCTTACCAAGAAAAATGTATGCATAACTATACATTGCCTTTTTAGTGTTGTCAATTCAAATGAGACAAAAGAGCAGAAACATTGGTCGTATTTTATTTACTTCCAATAGAAAGAAATAATGTCATACAACTGGTTTAAAATTGGCAACACATACCAGTGTTGTCATTTATTTTGATTTGTCTACATTTCTGGTTTAATCATTCATCCTGAAATTTTTTTGTATATGAAGTCTTACTGAGTTTCAATTTGAAATCAGTTTTCCAAAATTTCCCGTGTTGCCAATTAAATTATTTAAGTGTTGCCAATTAAAAATAATTGGGAAAAAACAGTGGTTTGTTTGCACTCCTGAAAAGTGTTAAACGCAGAGAAATACTAAACATATCCTAAGAAGAGCGCAATTTTTAACTGACTGATGCAGCAATTGAATTGTTTCTCTGGCTGTATGACATGTGGCGCCGTCTTGTTGGAACCACATGCCCTCCACATTCATTTCTTCAATTCTAGGCAAGAAAAAACTGGTTATCATTTCACGATACCAAACACCATTGACTGTTTGCGCTTGACCTGCCTCATTTTCATAAAAAAAGGTCCAATGATTCCTCCAGCCCAAAAACCACACCACACAGTGACACGTTGAGGATGCATTTGCTTCTCGTGAATCACTCGAGGATTTTCCGCTCCCCAAATGCGACAATTCTGCCTATTGACGAAGCCATTAAGACGAAAATGGGCCTCGTCACTGAAGATGATTTTATCGGCAAAATCAGCATTTTCATGTTGTCTCTCCAATACCCAATTAACGAACTCCCTTTCGTGTAGCGCTCCATTTTTACTAACCTCGTACCTTCTACTAACAAACAATAACAATTGTTCAAATGTCAAACAATGACACTTCGAATGTTGCCAGATTTAAAAAATGCGTTCTTCTTGGGACACCCTTTATAAACGGGTCAACTGGTTTTAAATTATTACTCTTGCATCCTTAATAAATCACTCACTTAGCCAACACTATTCGTTTAGGAAATCTCATACAGAGCTTTATTTTTCAATTTGAAATAAAACAACTGTCATAACTAATGATAATTTTCAAAAATGGTTTTTGTAACATACACGAGTACATATCAGTGTTGCCATCTGTTTTAATTCCTTTAGAATCCTGATTTAATTACTCATCATCCCAAAAACAATTCGTAATGACAGTCTTATGCTGAGTTTTTTTCAGTTTTAATTCTCTTGCATCAAAATCAGTTTTTAAAGTTCTTGTATTGCCAATTAAATTAATTTCAGGATACGAAATAAATTTGTGAAGAGTTACCAATTCAATTAATTTAGAGTTTCCAATTAAATTTGTAAAGAACTGGCAATTAAATTAATTTAGAGTTGTCATTTCTTTCGAAGAAATTTCTTTGGCGCTACTGGAAAATTCTCAAAATTTAAGGAAAATTCCAAATGAAACTATACCTAAAGCTTTTTGTATTTTCCTCGTGTGTCAGTGTTGCCAATTTAGTTAACTTTTTTAAAATGCTCCCCAGTTTACTCGCCTTGCCAACAATTTTATATTTTGTATGGATTTTTTTTTTTTTGTTTGAAATTGGTAATGCTTTTAAGGGCTGCATCTTCCTTTTTTGGAAATTCAAAAAAAATCTTTGTTATGATCTGCTGGAAAGGTGCACAAGTACAGGAAAAATATTTAGCTTTTTGCACTAAAGAAGCCTTAATTGGTATTGCCTGTCTGTGTGGATTATTTCTAAATATCAATAGAAAAAGAGTTGGCAACACGAGCGATGGTACTTATAAAAATGTTTTTATTGACAGCATGATATTTTAAATATGTATTGACATCTATAATATGAACAAACAAGCTTGAAACCTTCTGGTTTTGCCAGTTTGAAATTTCTGTATGGAGCCTTTTCAGACAGACAAAAATTAAAGCGGTCCTGGGTCGTTCGCCCACAAAACTCCGACAAATGGTTGGCTACTAATTTTTTTTTATATGAAGAAAACGACAACGTCAGTCTAAAAAGGCTGTAACACATATTTGCTAAGACTAAGGACAAGTAGATTCCGATATAAATCCGACAAATGGTTGGACATTAATTTTTTTATATGAACAAACAAGCTTGAAAACTTCTGGTTTTGCCAATTTGAAATAACTGTATGGAGCCTTTTCAGACAGACGAAAACTAAAAGTGTTCCGAGACGTTTTCCCATACGAATCTGACAAATGGCTGGCGACTTTTTTTTTATATGAAGAAAACGAGAACGCCAGACTGAAAAGGCTGTAACACATTTTTTGTATGGGATTTTGTCTTTCAATGATCAAATATTTTTTTGGAAGTCGTTCCATCATGGTAGGTTTGAATTAAGAATCTAGAAAGTAGACTTCCTAGGTCTATCCAAGCCCTTTATTCACAGTAAAATTCTTGGGCAACATTTAACGATTGATAATTTTTTTATAAAAAAAAAAAGAAAAGCTTAGTGACATCAAACATTCTCATACTTCTGCAAAAAGACTTATTAAAAATGTCCTCTTACTTGTTTAAAGAACAGATACTGAAGTCTTTTTTCCTTAGAAACTTCCTCAAAATCCGACTGTGGCTTGTTTGTGTTCAGAACAAATAAATCTGTATTTGCTATGACACGTAAAGTAAATTCTACATTTTAGAGACTTATCCTTTTGCAAACAAAGTTGAAAGGAGTCGCACCTATATTGTACTTTGTTCGATCTTGAGAGCAGTCCAGTGCCAGTTACAGGCTGCCAACAAAGTTGCAAGAAGTCCCATTTACTTTGTCTTTTGTTGAATCTTGAGAGCAGACCAATTGCAAGTTCTACATTTTTACATAAAGACATTTTGGCCATTTTATTTTGTAGAAAAAAAATCTTCATAGGGTTTTAGTAATCTGCCCTTAGCTTATTAAAGCGAGACTTAAGTTCCACTTAAACTTTCTTACCTGGTCCCTAGGTGTTAGTTGTTTAAGCACCTTTTCAGTCAGACTCAGCCCTGAGATCTATTATGGGGTTTCTGTCCACAGCACCTTGCCGAGCCAATGTCTTTTGGTTGTTTTCGCCTCGTAACTTAAGTTCTTTTAAACTCTTCATGCTTATATTTCAAATCCTTATCATGTTATCTCTCAGCCATGACACCCGAAACGAAAGGCTTGATTTTGAACTCTCAAGCCAGAAAGGCCGTCAAGAATATTATGAAGCAAATGCCCTGCGGCTGGCCCGAGTATGGCATCCCCCCATTGGCTCCCTACACCAATCCCGAAATGGAAATCCATTTGGCCAAATCAGTTGTTGAGTAAGTTAAAGCTGCTATTGCCGGAAATACTTAATTAGATTACACATTTCCCCCGTTCCCTTTGCAGAACCATCATTCAAATGATCCGTTTCCGTTTCGATGGTCTGGACGATATGGAAATTAAGAAATTGAAGGTCTCCTACACTTTCAACAAGAAAGTCCGCTTCCATTTCAACTTCAGGCAATTGAAGGCTAAGGCTTCCACCTTGAACACGGACACTTTCGTCGATTTCATGCAACAGTTGGGCTTGTCGGTGCGCTACGAAGGTGCCGGTCCCATGGAATTCGCCTTGGAGAACTTGTCCATTCAGGGTCAATTCAAATACAAGATGCCCTTCATCTTCGGTTCGATTAAGATTTACAAATTCGAAGCTATTGTCGGTTTGGGCGGTGTACGCTCCAACATTGGCGGTATTTTGGGCAATGGCAAGATCAACGAAATGATCAACGATAAAATTGAATACATGATACCGGCCTTCATCAACGGCAATCAGGCTGAGATAAGCGCAGTCATCGAGGATATGTTTGTGCCCCGCGTCAATGCAAAATTGAAGGGCAAGAAGATCTGGAGCATGTTGGGTATGTTGGGCAGCTCACATCACAAGTGTAATCCCACGCCAGCTCCTTTCTTGGCGGAGAACTAAAAATAAGAGAAAAAAACTAATTTGATGTTCTGATGTTTTTCAGAGAGATGAAATAAATAAAATGAATTTGAAAATTTGTTAAAAATTGGTGTTTACTTTTACAATGAGTAGAGAGAAAGAAATCTAGAAGGCTAGAAGTCTAGAGCGCTTTTGGCATTCAGAGCGAAAATCAAAAATGGCGACCTTTTGTTTTACTCTGAAGATTGAAAAAAAAGCAAAGAGCTATCCCGTTTTTTTCAAGAGAATTTATGTATCAGGGATAACAAACAGCGAGAGAGAGAAAAAAAAAGAAGAGAACAGGGCTTTTGATATTAGAAGAGAGCATCTAAAATGGCGACTTGTTGTTTTACTCTGGAGATTGAAAACAAAGCGAATATCTAACCTGTTCCTTCCAAGAGAATTTATATATCAGGGATGACAAATATAAGAAGAGATGTTTTACACTGAAGATAGAAAAAAGAGCGAAGATCCGGCTTCTCGAGAGAATTTATGTATTAGGGATATGACAAGTAGCGAGAGAAAGAAAATAAAAGAGCAAAGCTATGAATATTAGATGCGTTCTCTTAAGAGAACAAAGAGCCCTGTATAAGGGATGATAAATCACCTTTGTGGAATGACTTCTAGAAAAGCTACTTTTATGTTATTACGAGAGCTGCTATATACATTTCTGGCCTAATAATGAAAATTCGAATATTTATCATCAAAAATAATTTTAGTGTTTTTCAAAGTATTCTCCAACATGATTTATACACTTTTGCATGCGCTCAAACCAATTGTCGAAGCACTTTTTCTACTCCGATTGAGACACCTCCAAAACATGGTTTTTGAACGCTTCAACAGCATCTTCTGGCGACGAAAATCGTTGACCACGCACTTTTTCTTGATGTGCGGGAATAAAAAGAACTCATTAGGTGCCAAGTCAGAGCTGTACGGCGGATGACCCATCGTTTTGGCCGGTCAAAAAGGCGCTGATTTGAGCCGATGTGTGAGAGCTCTCATTGTCATGGTGCACAATAATTCGTCTTCTCTTGTTCGTTTTTCGAATTTCTCCGAAGACTTCGGCAAACAAATTGTGGTGTACCACTCAGAATTGACCGTCCTACGTTGCTCAACCGGAACCGTCGCCACATGACCAGTTTTGCCGAAGAAACAGGCAACCATTTGCTTTGAAGTGCTTCTTCCACGAACAACTTTCGTTGGATTTGGCTCGTCTTCGAAGACACACACGGTCGATTGCTGTTTTGTTTCGGGCTCATACGCATAGATCCATGATTCGTCACCTGTGACGATCTTATAAACGTCCTTTGAAGCACCGCGATCGTATTTTTTCAAAATTTCTTCGCACCAATCGACACGAGCCTTTCCCTGAGCGATTGACAAATTGTGCGGGATTCAACGAGAACACACCTTTTTTTGAATCGAATGTATGCTGGTGGAAAAAATGTCCAAGGATGCCTCTTTCTCACGGTATGTCACATGACGATCTTGCATTATCATTTCACGCACGGCATCAATGTTCTCTGGCACAACGGCCGTTTTTGAACGACCTTCACGACCTTCGTCTTTAAGCGATCGTCGGCTACGATTAAATTCATTAAACCAGATTTCACAGTGCTATAGGATGGTGCTTCATCGCTATACAAAGATTTAAGTTCATCGATGCACTCTTGTCGTGATACCCCACGTCGAAAGTTGTGAAAAATGATCGCACGAAAATGTTCACGAGTTAATTCCAGTTTTTTTCCAAATTGATTTTTTCAAGTCACTGAAAACAGCACAAATGATAGTCGGACGTCAAAACGTTCTGAGTACGTTTATGCTAAAAAATGTCAAACTTTCCAATGGAAATGTCAGATGGCGCCAGAAATATATATAGCAACACTACATTGCTAACAAAAGTACCTTTTTTAAATTTTGCTTTTGAAACTTCAGCTTTAAAGTATAATGCCCCTCTTGCGGGATCTACATCACGTGTTGTAAATTTACACCTTTAAAATATATTTGCAATCAAACAATGTCTTCCAAAGATTTATATTCCCTCTTCACTATCAGTTCTTCGATTTAAAGATAAGCACCTAAAAATGTGGAAAGGCCGCATACATTTTACGAACAAAAAAAACCAGCCATAACTTTAATAAATGCTAATCTTTTACAATAATTTTGTGTTGTTTTGCCAAAATGATAGCAAACGAAAATATTAAATGAAAAGAAAATCAAACCCCCGCAGAATGAAAGATAAGATTTTCGCCACCTATATTGGCTATTGTTTTTCGACGGCTATAAAAACCTAATGCAAGGCCATAATTGAGAACAGTTTACAGGTAGCAATTCCTACGAAAAGTTAGTAGAATACAATGCGCTTCTTATTAGTATTGGCTTTTGCCAGTGTTGCCCTTGCCGGCACCATTTTGCCCAATCAGGGTCTTGCCGTTCGCTCTATGTCCGCAAAGATGGATGAGTTCGTTCAGGACCTTGTGGAAAATGGCGGCGAAATCGAATATGTTGTGGATCCTGAAGATGGTACCGTTGAAGGTAAGTTTTTGCTGGCTTAGTATTTCGGATTGAACTTTAAATAAATTATTGTTCATTGTAGTTGCACCTCAATTTATTTTGTCATGGCAAGTTCGCCGTTTCATTCGTAAAATGCAAAAGCAAATGCCCTGCGGCTGGCCTCAATATGGCATTCCCCCATTGGCTCCCTTGAAAGTTCGCGAAGGTGAATTCGCCCTCAAAAAGGGTATTGTTGAGTAAGTGTTTAAAATTTTTAGAGAAACCCTGGAAAAATGATTGTTTAGAAAGAAATTGTAAAAGAGCTTAAAACGAGAATATAGGGGAAAAAAGCTTGGTGAAGCTTTCTTAAGTCTAAACAACTTGAAAAAATACGAGATGCTAAGAACGCATTAAAAAGTTAAATTTTACAAGATTGAAAGTGCATAAAAAAGCTTTAGTGTTATAACGTGACGGAAGAGAAGTTATATATTGGGGAGAAGTAATTTTAAAAAGCTCTGGTATTTTGACACCGCGTATAAAGGCAAAAGCTTATATAGCAAATTTCTGTTCTGTGGGTTCAATTAAGCTTTTGTCTTCATAAACCTCACCTTAACTCCAGGAGCTTTGTAATGCCAATTCGCAGTTTATAGCCTTCTCTGGTGAAATAATATAAAAATATTTTAGTTTAGGCAAAGCCGACTAAATATGCTTTGAAAAGGAAATCCATTAAAACGGTCTGATCGTATGGCATGGTAATTAAAAAGCAACATTGGCATATGTGTCGCGCAAAATAGAAAGGGGCCTAAGGTTAAAACCCAGTTTTTTTCAGGAGAGCCATTTTAAAGATAAGGCCCCTCATTCGATGCTCAGATGTTGTCCACATCAAAAAAGAAAATTGATTTTTTTACCCTTAGATCCCTTTCTCTATGCGCTGTCACCTATGTAGGTTTGGCATATGTAGGCAGAAACTAATTAATAGAAATTAGCTTTTTGTGGAAAAAATAAAGAGTTTGTCTTAATATGCCTTGCCATATCACTCGAATTTTTTTTTATAAATATCTTTTCTATAGTGGTATTAATATACAAAATTTCTAGTTCATACAAAGCAGAGTAATTCAGTTATAGAGAAAATGTCTTTGAAAAGTTTTGATCCTATGACTTGTTGCAATAAGACAACATTTTTGAACATGTGCTCAAAAATAAAAGCTCCAAAATAGAAGTTGTCTTGTAACGGGAAAGAAGAAGCTTTTGCCTTTATACACCACATCTTTTTAGTTGGTACTTTTTTCAAAAGAGATAAGCTATATCATAGAGTTGTTAAATTTTAAAGCTTTTGAAGGTGAAAGCTTTATTATTTACATAGCAAAGCCACTACCACATTAGAGCTTTCGCCTTCATACGCTACATCATTACTCTAGCGCTTTTCTGTATAACATAATTCTATGATACACGAGTAAGCTCTGTGCTAATGCTCCAGAGCCTTTTTAATAAGACAGGTTCCCTTACGCTCCATAATATAACAACAGAGCTTTTAAATGGACCTTATTTCTATAATAAAACTTTTCTGCTGGTAAGCAAGCGCTTTTTTATGAAAATATTTTCTATAAATAAATTTCTCTGTGCTGTATAAGATATCTTTAATTTGAAAGCTTTCGACTTTAGACAACATGAATTCAGGATAGAGATTTGAAAGTGTCGTTCTCTCCATAAATTAGGTAAAGCTTAACTATCAATTCTGTTCATATGAAACGTTCTTATATTATAAATTTGTCTTTTTATGGACCCGCTCTGTATAAAAAAAAGGTTCGGAGTTACTTTAAGCGAAAAGCTCTCCTGAAACGCTATATAAGGCGAGAGCTTTTTATGCATCCTTTTTTATAATTAATCTTTCTAAATTTTGATAATTTAACTAAATTTGGATTCTTTAAAATGTTTCAAATGCTTTTTGCTTAAAAAGAATTGAAGCTTTCCCATTTTATTGTACAGAATACAGCAAATGAAAAGCTTGTTAATTATACAAGGACATTGTACTTAGAAACGAAATTAAATTATATCGAGCAGGTGCACCAAAGTTCTCATCTTAAATGGCTTATATGGACCTTTCGAAATAAATTTATGTGGTACCACAAAGCGTTATTCATAAATATATCGTTAATGTTTTAGGGCTTTGGCCTTGGAAATTCTGTCAGAGTAATTGAAGTACACGATTTAAAAGCTCTGGTCTAATTGTTTTTATATGAAAAGCTTTATTTTATATATTTTTGAGCTTTTGCCTTAATGATTCTCGCTATTAGACCAGAGCTTTAAAATTCTACATCGGCAGTTCGAAGTCTATAACGGACTTTTATAAGGTTTCCATTTTTGTACTAAAGCTTGACTAAAGCCTTTTTAAAAGTTTGTATTTTTTATATTTCCCTCTTTCATTTTCTTTTTCTAGAACCTTGAATAAAGTGTTGAAATTCCGCGTTGACGGTTTGGATGATTTCAAAATTAAAAAATTCAAACTCAATATGATCACCTCTAAGATCACCTTCGATTTCTTGTTCCGCAACGTTGCTGCCTCGGCCACCAAATACGAAACCGACACCATTTTAGATGTCATGCGTCAATTGGGTCTCTCTGTTCAATACGAAGGTGAGGGTACTTTGGGCTTCGGCTTGAAGAACTTGCGCGTTGCTGGCGTCTTGAGATACAAAATACCCATCTTGTGGGGTTCCATCAAAATAACCTCGCTGAAGACGGAAATCTCTATGGAATCATGCAACTCGGAAATTGGCGGTTTCATGGGCGATGGCAACATCAATCGCATGATCAATCGTCAGTTGGAGAATGTCGTCGAAAAGAGCATTAACGAAAATCAACAGGCCATTTCTGACTTTATTGAAGACAACCTGGTGCCCAAGGTCAACAAAATGTTGAAGGGTAATGATTTTTGGACTTTAATTGATTACATATTCTCCAGCTCGGAGGGTGAAAGCGAAGATGATCCCATTGTGACCAAATGTAAGGCACCAGCTGATCCCTGGGCTTAAGTTCATAAGGAACAGGCAAAAAATTTGGCAGGGAAGCTCTTTTTAAAAGTGATAAATTTTCTCCTTTGAATTTTTTTTTAAAAAGTGAAAAAGTGCTAATTTGTTAAAATAAACGATATTATTTAAATTATAGCCAATCTAGTGTTTTAAAATTATTGTAAATAATATATACTATAGTTTGGCTATGCTGGAAAAAATCTTTTTAAGGTTTTTTTTAATCTACGTTTTCTAATAAGACCATTTTTTAAAAACTTTTTTAGGTTTGTTCCAAAATTTGATTTATTCGTCTTTTTTCTATTTTGAGTATTTTTTGAAGAAATCGCAAGTAAAGAGGTGAATTCTCGAAACATTTAGTATTGTTTTACTGTCTGAATTTTTCTCTACTAATTTTTATGAAAAATCGTATTGGATAATTCTCATTAATACCAGATGCTTGTTTTATGATAAAGGATCGAATTATGTAGCCTATATTGGGATGCCTTTGGTTATTTTGAAAGGCATTGTAGTAGAGTTTGTTATACGAGTATGAATTCCAATTGGATTTATAATATGCGTTCACTAATTGGATTTATAAGTATAAGAATGGTAACATGTTCGAATCACCCTTCTTACATTACAATGCTATTCAAACTATGTAGAGTTTCGTTCATGTACTGAAATAGGTGCAGTATCGACTCTTTCAATACTAAGACGCTACATGTAATAGGCTAGAGGTTTTAACTCGGAAAGTATTAGTTTTATTGTTTCAAAGTAATTTTTTTAATAATTTGTAATCGTCCATCAGGGTGATTTGTTTCTTAGCATTGGTTTTCTGTGATCTATAGTGACATTGGTGTGCTGTTTCCAGAGCGACTAAGACTTGTGTTATCCACATTGACTGTAATCTGATCCTCATCGTCACTTTAAAGTCAATTTTCTAAAGGCCCTAATACCGTTTTCCTATGGGTACTTTAATACTCCATCATAGGATAAAATTCTGTTAGCAACAAAATGAAATGCTGGTCAAATACCTCATAAAGTGAATTGAATCGAAATCGTCCTAAAAATCTAAAACGATTTAGCGATTTCCGTCAGTGTCTCTGTGAAAAGCAATGTACAGCTCGCACTTTTGAAGATGGGCGGCTGAAACTGTATAGAAACTTGTGTTAATGGACTGAAACGGTTGGTATTGAAAATGGGCCAGATCGGCGAACAGGTAAAAAATTTTCCTCACTGGTAGAGCTCCTGGAAAAACAGTAATACTAAAATTAAAAACGCAATAACTCATGAACTATTAAAGATAAAATACTGATATTTGGAATATATTTTATAGGCATGGATTAAAAAACATCCCGAAGGAAAAGTGGACGGAGTCAGGCCACCTTTAACAAATCGAGTTTTTGGCCAAATTCTTCTGCCGATCGTTTTAAAATTTGAACAGGATAAAACAAATGACTAGGTACCTACTCTTTACTATGCTATGATTGAATATGGAGCGTGGCTACGCCCAACCCTAAACTTATTTAGACAATATCTGGTGAACTAATAGAGATATCACGATTATATTGGGAACATATGATGTTGGCATGGATCAAAACACTTTCTGTAAGAAAGGTCCACGTTCTTTTGAAAAAAACGCATTTATAGCAAGCGAAATGAACCGACCGATGCAAAATACGAGTAAGAGATATATCACTAAGCCGTGTAAAAACTCCACTATAAAATTAGCCTTTTAGAGCCGGTAGGTCCCGGTCAGTGAGTATAAAAAATTATATGTTGCACAGCTAACGGATTTAAGAGAAGATTCCCCTTTCTTCTTAACGGGATGTTATGGAACTAAGTAAATATGATATTGGAAAGAAATACACCCTGATAAAAAGAGGCCGGTTCCACGCTACTTAACAACATTTTCACCTAAGACCGTAATCAATGATGGAGGGTATATAAGCTTCGGTACTTCAGAAATAAATTTGTCCACTTGCCTAGTATGCATTATTGAATCTAAAGCCATGGAGCCTTACAGTTTTTATGAAACTTGCCACAAGTATTTTTTGGACCAAGGGCGGACAGATATAGCTGCCACAAAAATGTTCGTTAGATTTTGTGTTTTTAGTTCTAGGAGCCACATATTCAATCCAACCTCGATTAAATTTGGCACAAGTTAGTTCTTTGGGCAAAGTGTGAAAAATGTTGATACTAATAAAAATTGGTTCAGATTACGATATATTTGTGTTGTGTTTATCGTAGATGAAATGAAATTTCATACACCTATAGAAAGGTGCATTTGAGTTTCGAAAAATTATAGTTTAAATATTTTTTATTTAAAATTAGCTTTTGCTATTCGTGGGAACAAAATATTGCTGTAAACCAAAACATGTTTGTTTTGTATTTTTCTCTATACAGTCCTCTTTCCGGGACTTATACAATTTACATGTGTACCTTCAGAAGTTTATTTACTCTATTCTACGTCACGAGGTTTAAATAAAACATTTTAAACTTTTCCGTTATGTGAAAGCCCAAAGGCCTACAGTAGTCGTTCTATAACACCCATAAGTATAAAATCGACTCTACCTACCTAGAGATACCCTTTATATAAAACTACGGTTCTCCACTCTACAAGTCTAGAGTTCTTTACTTTTCAATCACAAATATCGTGAACACGTCAGCAAATGACTGCGAGGGTCCCCTAGATGGGTCAAGGGGTTAAGCTAAATTAAGCTTTAAATTCTCAAAGGCTTAATCTAATACAGTTAACATACGGCTGTGAACAAATTAATGCAAATTCTGCCAAAAAGACAGGATTCACTTTTGAATTTTACTAAAAGACTCGTATACTTATTGTTAGGCTCCTATGAAGCAGATCCAATAAAACCAAACAAAGCAAAAAAAGATTTTTTTATTACTACGAACACTTTTTTTTTCGAAAAAAATGTTTTTTTTAACATTTTTATTATACTGATTTTTTTTGCTAAGACGATGCGATGTATACGAAATTCTAATTAAAAATCGGAAAATCTATATATATATAAATGGTGTGAAAACTGTATAGCAGTTCATAAATTGAAAACGACTGGGCCGATTTGGCTCAAATTTTTTTTTTCAGTTGTTCGTAATTTCCCTCCGGAAAAGTCGAGAAATTTAAAAAATGGAAAATTTATTTTAGGTATGGAATTATGTTTGCAATTGTTTCGGAAGGGCTTTTCGGTCGAACTGCACATTCCGCTCTGAAGTTCCCGATGAATCTTTTCACGATAGACAAGCCAACGTGCACAGTGACCCATATTTCGGCTACAGCGAAATTGATGCGAGAATGCGAAATCATCATTTGGAATGAGTGGCACATAAACAAGCTTTGGAGATAGCTGACCGAATGATTAAGGATTTACAGGTGATTCGAGACAGTTTGGTAGGGCTATGATATTGTTCTTCGGAGATTTTCGTCAAACGCTTCTAGTCATCTCAAAATCTACTGCTGCCTATACACTTCGTCTTTGTCAAGAAGTTGATATTGACCACGAGAATGAAAACCGCATAGTAGAACGACTCATCGGCTCTTGAATTCTCGAGGCAACTGCTGGCGCTTGGCAAAGGCTAAATTCCTGCTGATGTTTCCACAGGATTAATATCGTTCCCGGCAAATTTTTGCGAGTTCACATCCCCGGCATTGCACAAAATTATAAAGCAGCGAAGAATAAGAATAGCTTGAATTTCATTATTCAATGTCAAAGTGTTGGAGAACTGCTTTCGTACAAATCCGATGACAGCGTGACCTACAAGGATGAAGCGACAAACTATCCGATGGAATTTTTGAACTCGCTTGATGTGCCAGGAACTCTGCCGCATAATTTACAGTTGAAGGTGCATCGATCAAAATCCTGTAGCGGAATCTGAAATTGAGCAACGTTACGTGGTTTGCTGTTAAGGGACTCAAAACAATGGGATTCAAGCGACGATCATCAAGTTAAAATTCAAAGGAGAGAAAGCCCTTATTCCTCGAATTTTGATTATTCCAACTGATCTTCCATTCCAATTTAAGCGGATTCAGTTCCCCGATCGGCTTTTGCGATGGCCCTCAATAAATCGCAAGGCCGGCCAATCGTTGGAAGTCTAAGGGATTGATTTCCAATTACTTCTAGGACCATAAACGACCAATGCATGTCTCACTATTTTTATAATGTCCCTGGATAGTTTTAAAGTCTTGGATTCCCATTAAAATAAAAACCAATTGGAAGTCATTTTTAAAAATTCCCATTCTAACTGGTTGTTTAGACAATATCCATAAAGAGGTACATTTGAAAAATGTAAAGTCTTCTTTTAGGCGTTTGCAAAAAGTAGTTAAAGTTGTTTACTGATTAAATCAAAACAGTTGTTCATTTGCCAAATCTAATCGTCTAAACATTTAATAATTTATTAATCTAATCACCCTGAACGTTTTTTTTGTCAACCACCCCTTTATCAAGAGAACATTTTCGTCTTAACAAATTTTGTTAAGCAATTCCAAGGGACAGTTGTTTTTCATTCGCTCCTCAGCAAATATGTTAAAATTAAAGCCAATATTTACATTTGCTTTAATCTTAGGAGTTTTTCTAAATCTCTGCCAGTCAGTGGATACCAACGATGACGAATTTAAGGTAGAGGGACGCACCAAGTTCGATGATGACTTACGTGATTTCGTGGAGTTTTTGAAACTCCAAATGAAATGTGGCTATGAACCGGCTGGTGTGCCACCACTGGCTCCTTATCAGTTGGAATTTAAACAATTCAATATTCTTGGCACTACCGGAAGGTGAGTAGTGTTATTTAAAATAGCCTTCGTTGTTCTAAATATTCTTCTCTTTCTCTAGCTTCAAAGGTAATTTATCCAACCTTGTCATAACCGGCCTCGATGAATTCGATGTTGTCAAATTGCAGTGGAATAATGTTTTGCAAAAAATTACTTTCGATTTCAATTTCGGCTCCGTGTTGGCTCAAAGTTCTTACCGGCTGAATGCGATGACCGGCATGTTCGGCGCTGCTGTTAGTTTCTATGGCAATGGCTCGTTCCACTTGGAGTTGCAGAACTTACGTGCCCATGGCAGTTTTAACCTGAGACCGAATTTGTCCGGCGGTCTGACCGTTTGGGCTTTTAAGGTACAACTTGACTTAGAGTCTTCGGAATCGAAGACCACCGGCATTATGGACAGTTTTATTATATCGAAAATGTTTAACTATTGGGTGGAAGAATTCGTCCACTTGACTTTCGATGACAATGCTGAGGGTGTTAGTGATGCCGTGGAGTATTTGGTAGTGCCTGCCTTGAATAGGGCCTTGCAGAATATTTCGCTGGTGGAGTTGGTGGCTTTGATTATGGGCCTGGCCAATGATGTGGTGCCTAGTGAGGCGTTATGCTGAGCAAGTTTTTGTGGTTTCTTGACATTAAGAGTTTTTAACGTGTCTTGGAATTTTAATACCCCGGACATTATTTCTGAGTATTCCCATACATGTTTTCTGGAATAAATTTGTAGGCTGGCGATAAGTAAAGTTTAAATTTGAATATTTTCGTTTTAATGAGTTTTAATCCACCGAGTGGAGGGCATACATAACATAAAACTTCATCAGATATTAAAAACCAAAAACTTGGATGGATTGTATCAGAAAAATGTTTTCCTAGAAATAAAATTATATTTTAATTTTTTTGTTTATGTCGTTTTTGACTGGGCTGATTGGTATTTTAATTTGATTATAGATATCATAGGCGACATACGTATAAAAGACTGTGCTGATTATAAAATTAAAGTCACACGTCTATAGATAATGGCGTGAGGTTGCTTATTGGGCGCTGGAAATATTGCTCAGAAAATCAAAATTTGTCGAATCAAAAACTGATCACATGTGATCACTGCATTCGCAAAGATTTAATGTTTGTGGCAGTTGGCACCATTAGACCCTTTTCCTAATAAAATGACAAAGGAGCACATAAGAAGATATTCCTTCTTTTTTCCCTTAAATGAAATTTATTCATTAAATGTATGAAAAACTTACATAATGTTAATGAAACTTATCATGCATATTATGAAACTTTCATAAAATATATGAAATATTGCACATAATTTATGAAAACATTTCGTTGGAGTAAAAATCAATATTACGCAGAAATTTTTGTCACTGAAGCATCGTTGCCTTTGATACTTCTTAGTATAGAGTTACGTTTACCAACTTTCTGTAGTCAGATCTCGCCTGTATCGATGTATTCGAGTTGTAGTTCCAACTAGACGGTGTCGGAGGCCAAGCAGGCGACTCAAGGCCCGATGTTGTGAACACAATTTATTGTCGGCTTTTCGTTAAGTCCTTTATCCATGCAAACAAGCCTTTGAACCGATTCATTTAATAATTAGGTCGAACGTTTAGAGCACTGTCAGCGGAGATGAGAAGACTTTTTAAATGAAGTGACGTGTATATAAGTAAAGCCCACTTTGGGGGAACCGGGGAAAAGTTAGGATAGTCCATTCAATTCTGCTTCTATTGTCTTATTTAAAATATCCTAGTAATATATTAAGAGTCAAAATGTTTTGGTTTTTGTGGTCAAATTTAAAAAAATCGCCCACTCTCGGCGAACGGGTAAAATATTCTAGTCCAAGTTAAAAGTCGAAATGTTTCCGATTTTGTGGTTAAATTTTGATTTTAAAAATCGCCCACTTTGGGCTAACGGAAATAATGGGATCTCAAAAGTTAGTACATGGGATAGTGCATTTCATTCTGATTCCATTGTCATATTCAATGTCCAATTATGGAATATTAAACTTTTGAGACAAGTTAAAGAATAAGAAGTATCTTTACTAAATGCATTAACCGTCCGGGATCCGGTATAAAATGTTAGGGCTGGTCCCACTCAGGGCCGAGAGGGGGCACCTGAATCATGTTGGGTAAATGCAAGAGCTCCCCTACAAGATTTAAATACATTTTGGTTAAACCTATTTATGCTCAATGCTCGATTGTGTCATAGTTCGAATCCTTGACGTCGACATTTTTGCTACCGGTTAGAGCGTGTGGAGTTCGAAGTCGCACAGTGGGGATTTGTTATACAAGCTGCGACAAAAGTTATTAGTAATTGAGGGCTTTTTTTGCACACATCTTTCATATTGCTTTAAAATAAGATTAAAAAAAATGTTCTAATCCGCCCACAATCACGCCTACCTCCCATATAACGTAAAATAAAAAATCTTTGTATTTTCCTAATATTCATGTCTATGCTTATATAAATTACTACCATTGTTTGCATTTGAATTCTCAATTATATTAAAATTTTAGGTGCCATGCCCAACCGCCCATATAACTGTTTTTCGTTCGTGATCCTTTGTAGTTTGTGATCAATGTCAAGCAGCACTGACATCTATATAAATTACTAAAGCCTAATATGTTAGCTGGACATTAACAACAAATTGGGAGGCCATAGATTAACATCTAACATTCTTTTGAAAAAAAAATATTTTAATATAAAATTATCAATGTATTGGCACGCATACAGCATTTGTCAGTGCATACTTTTAGGGATATTGTTTCGACACTTTGACTCTTGCTAAACACTGGAAAATTCATATTGAGGTGTTTTTTATGTTTATGTTTTTTTTTTAAATATTTTTTAAATAAAATTTAACAAATGTTTTATATTATTGGACGCATTAAAACACGTGCACCTAAAACTATGCACCATTTTACATAGCCTATCTTTGATTTACTGAAATGAAATTTCCTGCTAATATTTGCAAATATAATATAATAAATCAAAAGAATACACTTTAACCTTTAATTTTTTTGCAACCACAACACCGAAGTCGACCGATCTCACCTATTTTTTGTCCAAGAAAAACAAGAAACACTGACTTTGTTAAGGGTCATTCCACCGTTTCGGGTGTTACATTTGTACGCATTAAATAGTGTTTTATTAGATGTTGTATAAGGCAACTAGTCTATTACAACTATTGGATCGTCTACTATTTAAGTAACATTTTCTTTTCCTTGACTCACATTAATAAAATATGTGAGCAATAACGAGAAAATTACCAATAAGTAGCTGTTTCGGGTGTTACAGAATTTGGCGCTACTTGCTGGCAATCAGATTCAAAATGCAGAACTCAGCGAATTTGCATATGTAACCTTCAGTTTATTTACAGCAAGCCAAATTAGTTATAATAGCCCACCTAAATGCTAAACGAATAGCCAGCATCTTTTTCCTTTAATTTTTATGAATAAAATTATCTGTTTCGGGTGTTACATGTGATTCGTTTCGGGTGTTACGAGTACGAAATAAAAACACATTTACCAGAAATGATGGGTTATTTTAATAAGATTTAATACGTTTTTAGTCAAACTATTACAGAACTGTATCAACAACTTAACTTAAAAAATTAACGAAAGTAAATGTTCCAGTTTTATTGTTCTACAATCATCCCTTATGATGAGATTCATCCTCTTCCGAATCACTGTAAACTTCACAATAGGAAAGTTTATCTTTTATTTTCGGTATAACCTCAAGATCGCCTTTGGAACCAGGTACAGCTGCCAAGTCAGGAACATGTTGCTCCTTTTTCAGTGTAGCAATTGGTTGCTGAAACTCTTCCTCCCATATGTCTTTCTTTACAACTACAACTTGAACGGAAATGGAATTGGATGTTTTCGCTGCTATGATCTGTCTGTAGTCGATCACTTTAAAATAATGCTGCTTCTGAAGATTGGGAATAGCTTGAACATCGTCCCAGAGATCTTTTAAAAACTGTGTTTCTCTTTCAATATCTTCTTTTTTAATGTACATAACGTGTATGGCATGTGTCTGAGTTTTGACAAAGGTGTAAAAATCAAAAGCAGAATTCATGATAACCTGTCTGGATTTAACACCCATCCACGCCAATCTTTTTATTGCTCCTCCAATTCCATCAACAGCTCCTTTTCCGTGAGAAGCAGCGAAAAAGTGCCATTGCAGCTGCTTGGCTTTTCCGCGCTTTTTGAGTTCAAAGAGAGATGACAGGGTATACTTATTTTTAAATTGGGCAGCACAATTGTCACTAAAGATGTTAAGTATTTCTATTGTATTGCACCGTATAGTTTGAACGTAATCGATAATGTTCTTTAAAAACGTCCAAACAGCTTGCTTTGTATGAGATGTGTCATTGCTGATAATGGCAACAGACTTCATCTCATCGTCAAACCAAATGCAGCAAGTGAAAATTGTTACCTGTTTGTGGCTCCAATGGGCACTTTGTATTTCATCTTGATGGGTAAGTGCATAATTTTCAGCGAAGTCGATTTGGATCACTGCTTCATTTTTCTGAAGATTATTTTTTGTTTCTTGGAAGTGATCAGATTGTACTTGCTTAATGTAACAATGAAGTCTGAATTTGTCTGTCATATTTTTTAATTCGGTTAGGGCTTTGTTACATAGAGTTGTGTTTTTTATAAACTCAGGACGGTTATTAATAAAAGACCATTTGTTCCAGGATATTTCTTTCCTTTCTAAATCAGTGGTATCAAAGCTATTCCAAAAGCCTTTTGGGCATTGGTCACAGGATCATGACATACAAGCCTCATTTGTGATGTCACAGGATATCATTTCCATTGCTTTCTTATAATTTTTTGGTAAAGGCAGACATTTGTTCAAAGCCTCTAACAAGTTTATATAATTGGTATGATGCATACAAACGCACACGTTATGAGGCGTGTCAGCTATCGGAAGAACCTCAGTCGGCCTTAAATTGAAAAACGACGATCTTCCAATATTAATTTCAGGGTTGATGTCTTTGAAATATTCAAAAGCTTCGCGAATAGTCATAACCATTGTACGTTTCTGCTTCTTAGACTTCACACCAGTGTCAGGATCTCTAACGGTTTTGAAATCTTTCCTCCCAGGGGCTTGGCGACTAACATCATCTCTGTAAAAGAAATCCTTCGTAGCTTTCTGGGCTTCCATTGTAAGTCTTGGGCCTTTGTTTTTGAAATACCCTGTTGATTTTATATTATAATTCTGTCCTAACACGTCAGTTATTACTTTTTTGAGAACTGCAGCTTTATTTAATGGCGTTTCTGTGAGAGAATTCTTTACTTCTTTCACAGCTTTTGCAAAGGTGTTTATTAGGGTGGAGTGAAAACATGCTTTTTTTATAATTTGAAAAAGTTAACCTCGGAAAGAGATGTAGTCTGGGGTCCTAAAGAGGGGAAAAATAAAGAAAAAAATTTAAAAAAAATTTTAGGGGTCGCGCCACTCCCTAGAAATTTGGAAATTATCGCTATTTTGGCGTTGATTTTAGAAAAATCCTAAAAATTAACGACTTAACTTATTCGAAATTTAAAAGTTTGAGCTTGTTCAGTGCCCAAACAAAAGTATTTGAGGCAAATATGAGGATAATCGACTAATATTTGTAGGTGGCGATTTTATTGTTCAGTCAATTTTCTGAAGAAGGGACGATTTGACTTATTTTACTTTTTGAAATTTTTGAACAATGAGAAAATTTTTTTTAAATTTTTTCATGCCCTTATTTCATTGTTTACGCTATTGCTAACATTTATTGACATAAAACTTTTTAGGATTTTTCTAAAATCAACGCCAAAATAGCGATAATTTCCAAATTTCTAGGGAGTGGCGCGACACCTAAAAATTTTTTTAAATTTTTTTCTTTATTTTTCCCCTCATTAGGACCCCAGACTACATCTCTTTTCGAGGTTAACTTTTTTTTTTTGAATTTCACTCCACTCTAGTGTTTATACATTTGTAAGATCCCATTGGAGAATCACAAACAACATTGTTTTTGTTGAGTTTCTTCTTTTCCCTACACGCTCGCACTCTGTCGCGCACCTTTAGACGATGTTCCAATTTAAGATCTTCTGCACAAGTCTCTTCTTTCTTCTTTTTCCTTCTAATAGCGTCTCTTTCCTTCTCTTTGCGCAAATGTTCGGCATATTTCACAGGATCCTTCTTTCTGTTTTCTCTCAGCTTAGCTAGCCGTTCTTTTGCTGTTGAAGGCATGGTAATTTATCTAAAAAGTATCAACATAATAATTATACACGCATGCATTTTAAAACAGACGCTGCGGCACCAAATAACTACGCATAATATGTATAAGTTTGTCATTACAACAATGTAACACTTAAAAGTGTCATCATAAAAACCTGAAAATATTTTAACTATAATTGTAAACTAATTATTTTTTTTTAATAATTGTTGAAATATTAGACGAGTATTATTCAAATATTATTACATACATTACATTGAAATATAGGGTCATCCATCTAGAGGTATTTTTTCATAACAAAAAAAGTATTAAAATTCAAACCAAGTGTGGAATCTTTATTGGTAATTTGAAAGGACATTTTATGGCATCTATTTTTTGAATATAATTTCCTTCAAATGTTGGCCGCAACTATGCCTCAGAGGATCCAATTTTGGATGACTCGTTCGAGCATTTCGACCGGTATGGCTTTAATGCACGCGTAATGTTGGCTTCCAAAACCTGAATCTTAGCTGGATTGTCAACATAGCTTTGGACTTTACGTAATCCCAAAGAAAAATGTCTAAAGGTATGATATCATTTGATCTAGGCGGCCAACTCACCTTTCCAAAACGTGAAATTAGCTGCTTTTCGAAATGACCTCTCAATAGATCCATTGTTTGAGCAGCTGTATGGCAAGTGGCACCGTCCTGTTGAAACCAAGTGTCGTCAAGATTACGGGCTTTAATTTCAGGTAGCATAAAGATCGATATCATAGCGCGATGGATAGCATCCATCACGATTACGTTCCGGCCATCACTATTTTTGAAAAAGTATGCACTGATGATTCCACCAGCTTTTAAACCCACCAAACCGTGGTTTTCTCTGGGTATAATGGCACCTCTTGAACCTCTTCTTGTTGCTCTTCAGCCGAAATGCGGCAATTTTGTTTATTGACTTTGCCATTGCGTCAGAAATGGGCCTCATCACTGAACAAAATTTTGTCAAAAACAGCGGATCTTCCCGTTTCTCGCCGAACGTTCATTTCCATAATACAGTTGCCAACATTTGAAGGTAATTATTTTTAAAAAATAAATGCCATAAAATATCCTTTCAAATTACCAATAAAGATTCCAACCTTGATTTGAATTTTTAAATATTTTTTTGTTCTGAAAAAATACCTCTAGATGGATCACCTCATACATGCAAATCTGAGACAGTTGCTGCAGAGTTTCATTTAGATGACTTTGTCACGTTATTTTGTACAAAAAAATAATGATGTATTTCTCTTAATTAAAAAATTCTCTACAAAACTGCATCATTACATTTTTGATATTTTTGCCGGCAAAATCCCACTGTGTGCTGTTGGTGGTCAGGAGCCCCAACAACTTTTGTTTTAGCTTACATCCTAGGAACGGCCCTTCGGTGAGTTTTGTGGTAGCTGTGGTTTGACACCGAAACGAAGAGGCGTAAGGTAGTCCTCACCTAGAGGTAGGTAATGCCCACTTAGCTCATCCTTCAATTAGAAACCTTCAGAATTTTTGGGGGAGCGTTTGTACTCGCATTGTAGGGTAAATATTGGTAATGTTTCTTAAAAGTGTCAGACATGCTTTGTAAGAGTTAAAAATTTTGCATTTTCCATTTTAAATATTTGAAGTGATTTTGCTGATTTTTAAAAAAACCATTATCACCATTTAAAATATGTCAGATTTTTTAATATTTTTTCCGCTCAATGTTGCTACTCTTTATTAACCTAATTTCTCTTTTCTTTTCTAGGTATGTTTCCCAACCCGATTTTTGGTCGTAAGTAAATATTTATTTTTTCTATCGATTGCATTTATTCACTTTCGTTGATTCCTGCCAAAACCCTAACCAAAAGTATCACAATATTTTTACATGTCCGGAAAAACATAAAAAAGACTATGGAAAACTAATAGCCAGCTCCGCATTGTCATTGATTTTTTTGTTTTTAAAAAGACTTAATCGGCTTAAGGAAACTGCAGCGAAAGTTTTTTATTTTGTGGGTTTCTCAGATTTCTCCTACCCACAAACCGTTGGATGACTTATAGACCAAGAACAGAACGTTTGTACGAACTCACACTGGGACATGGGACAGACAAGACAATTATCGAGGACATAGCAAAGGTCGGACAGAGACAGACAGCAGGACATCTTAATTTTGACACTCTTGAAATACACAATAACACCAGGGCCAGGACTAAAAAGTAACTCACACTTACTAAGGCTTTGTATAGGATTTTTTCTTCTTTTGAATCTTTAACATTTCTGGAGTTATACCCACACACACATAGACTCTTGTATACAGTTACTTACTAATACAGACTCGTTTGCCATCAATAGTGTGTGCTCGCCAGGACTCTGTTGAGGCTATTGTTTGTACGTGTGATGTGTTGTACTAAACTCTAACACGAGCCTTTTTGGTCACAGCAGGACATCTACGGGTGGTCTGTTGTCGCCGGTGTTACTCCATATCCGTCTGTCCCGCTCGTCTTCAGTGTTGTGCTGTGACAGATTTCTCTGAGTGTGTATGTGTGTCGGCTTTGATTATGTCCACAGTTGACATGGCTTGGCAGAAGGGTCGGTTGGTCTGACGGCCGTTTGGCTGATTGGTCCAGCATTCATAATCAACCTCCTGAATTCAGTTCATAATTACTGTTGTTGTTGGCGTACGGCATTGTTATACGCTGGTGATGGTGTATGCAACTGAAACACTTCGCCCTAGTTGCTTGTTTGTTTTTGTCTTTCTATCCTTTTGTTGTTGCAACCAGGAACTTTAAAACCTTAATGCGTTCATTTGATCCTTTTGTGGAAAATTCTCCTTTAGCTCCTATGCTCTCTTTCCCTTTGGCCCATTCATCAGCATCTGTTTTAATTTCGTCGAACGTTATTTTGCCCAAACAGATTTTGCAAATTGATTTACATTTTTAAAATTTTAGCCCCTACGGCGAGGCTGTCTTTTCTAATCCTTTCTAGGATGTTTCCATTCGAAGTAGTGAAAGTAGGTCCGACTTCATGTTAATGAGGTGTTAATGTTTTGACGCCAATTTTCTCTTATCGTAGGTGGGTAATTTAAAGGTATCCTGTTATCGGCTGCCCTACATCTAGACGGCGGGGATTACATAAATATTATAATTTGCCAATGGAAATCGGCCGAATAAATATCAATAGCACTAATCGTAGATAGCGGGTGGTCCAAATAAAACGCACGATGTTAACTGTTAATAAAACAACAAGATTTCAGAGAATTATTATAATATTTTTTATTATGATAGCAATTTATGGCAATTATAGGTAAAACAAAATATCGGACAAATGCTCGCTACGGCTTCGATTACATACCTCTATCCGATGGTCCATATTTTCAATGACACTGAGTCATAAACGAAAATCGTTGACTACGCCTTTTTTTCTTGATGTGCCAAGTCAGGGCTGTACGGTGGTTAAAAAGGCGCTAGTTTGTGCCGATGTGTGAGAGCTCGCATTGTCATGATGCACAATGATTCGCCTTCCCAACAAATTGTGGTGTACCGCACAGAATAGACCTCCTACGCTGCTCAAGCGGAACAGTCGCCACATAACCAGTTTTGCCGAATAAACAGGCGACCATTTGCTTCAAAGTGGATTGGCTCGTCTTCGAAGACCCACACGGTCGATTGCTGTTTTGTTTCGGGCTCATACGCATAGATCCATGATTCGTCACCTGTGACGATCTTATAAACGTCTTTTGAAGCACCGCGATCGTATTTTTTTAAAATATCTTTGCACCAATCGACATGAGCCTTTTTTTGAGCAATTGTCAAATTGTGCGGGATCCAACGAGACCAATCCTTTTTTACGGCCAGGTGTGCATGCAATATCGAATGTATGCTGGTGAGGAAATGCCCACGGATGCCTATCTTTATCTCACTGTATGTCACATGACGATCTTGCATTATCAGTTCACGCACGGCATCAATGTTCTCTGGCACAACGGCCGTATTTGGACGACCTTCATGACCTTCGTCTTTGAGCGAGCGTCGGCCACATTGAAATCATTAAACCAGTTTTTCACAGTGCTATAGGATGGTGCTTCATCGCCATACAAAGATTTAAGTTCATCGATGCACTCTTGTCGTCGAAAGTTGTGAAAAATGATCGCACGAAAATGTTCACGAGTTAATTCCAATATTTTTGCCAAATCGATTTTTTCAAGTCACTGTAAACAACACAAATGATAGTCGTACGTCAAAACGTTTTGAGTACGTTTATGCAAAAAATGTCAAACTTTAAAATGGAAATATTAGATGGCTTCAGACAACACTTAGTATTGCCTATGCCAGAAATATATATAGCAACACTCGTACAACGGGTAGTTCAACTAAAACGCACGATGTTCATTGTAAAGTTTTCAGAGAATTCACTGAGGTCGCTGAAGATGAAGACGAAGTGCACAAAATGCATTTTAATTTAAACGCCCATTTTCGTAAAGGCTTCAACCATCTTAACGCGCTGCTCAATGGTGTACCTCTTCATGGTTGAATTTGTCAAACACAGAATTAAAGAAATTTCTAACTAAGTTGGCCAACAAACTTGACGTTAAGTGGTGACTCACAATTACTTATAATATCGTGCATTATGGTTGGACCATCCTGTATTACATATATTGGTCCTTAAGCTACCCACTTTGAATTTGCGAGCGACAATTACATTTCAATCTGTTGAGGTCTGTGCTGGGTATTTGGAAAAAAATATTGTTCGAATTTTAAGTACAAATCCTATCTTTCATATATTGTTCGGTTTGTTATTGCGGCCTCCCTAAGGAACGTCGTCAATCGGTGTTTTGTGCACCGCCTTGATTAGGGTCACTTCATTAAAAATACCAATTGTCCATGTTTTTTATTCATACGAGTACCTATGCAGTAAAGCTGAGAAAACTGAAAAGGTTGCTCTGGTCCATTGTAGATATACAGCATAAGTCCCTTAGAAGTCTAGATCCCAGGCTATTGTGACGTCGCTTGGCCATAGTGGGACATTCAAAGAGGAACTGTTCGACCCAGGTTCTTTATCGTATCTGTTGTCACAGCTGCGACAGTAATCGTTCACTGGTATCTTCAAACGTCTAGCGTGGTCTACAATCGGCCAGTATCCTTTCAAAAAGGCTATAATTTATAAAATATCTTTTCTGCGGTGGCTGGAGAGAGATTTTTGTCTCCTGCTACAAATCAAAAAGAATAAAACAAAACTCAAAAAATATTCTGTATTCCGTCTAATTTTGCCTTGTTATTCATAACGAGTCCAAAGCATTCAATCTTGAGACAAAAATTCTAAGATAATGTCAATTGAGTTCTCCTTTTATTAATCCTATCGTTAGGTACACACAAAGAATAAATCGATCGCCACTCGGTTCAGACTACAAAAATTCTGTTCGACAAAAATACTTTCAGTTGCAAACACTAAATGTTAACAATCACCATGGATATTCGGTTTGACGTACCAAAAGATGGTAGTTATGATAATATTATTTAACATATGACAAAAATGTCTTTTGCACTAATGGAATATAGTGTAAATAATCGGTGGACCGAACCGACTGTTGTGGCACTTGGTGGTTTTGTTTACAATTGTTCCTATGTGCCAACAATTGGCAATGCCGACCAATAGTTTTGTTCTTATGACCATCTAGTATTGCTGACGCTAACGTAAAAAACAGAAATAGATAAATTAAATAGGGATATCCGTTCAGGTTAAAGGATATCTGTTCTTACTTACCGTATCTAATTGTAACGGAATAGAAAATAAATGGAGTCCTTATCTCGAAAAAGAAGTAAGCGCCAAAAAGAAAATTCTACTAAAGAGTTTTTTCTTTGTTTTTTGTCTTATTCTTCTGGAGAATTCCGATACCATTGAGTTTGCTATATCTTTGTAAATCTAAATATGTACTTAATATTTAAGATTAAAGGCGTTCTACAATTTTCTAGCGATTTTATTAAAAAGCGAAATGGCGCTTAGGTTTCTTCGCGATAAGGGCATAATGTGTCGGATAGGCAAAATCGTCATCTAAATGTTGTACTCGTTTGATGAAATTGGACCATTTAATGTTTCTCTTGACTACAAAATTTGATGATTTTGCTTAATCGCCCCTTAAGTAAAGGGAATTCATTTCATTCCAGTATACGAACTAAAGTTCGGTTGTGCTGATGGATTACCTGGAGTAGACGCAACCACAATCATTCGGTTGTGATTATGAATCTGTGCTCTCCTACTGACTAGTGGTCCGAGTCTGATAAAGTTTTAGGCAGTTCATATGCCCGTTCATTCCCATATAAGTTTCTGTGCCGTAGAATCCGTAAGAGAGTCACATCAAACGTGATGCACAATTTACATCTTAACACTAGTGACTAGTAAACAATATATATAAACGAAAAATGTATGAAGTTTTTAAACTCCATGATAACTTTTGGCCCACCCTGTACATATACGACCAGTGTCGCCAACTGTTCCTAGGCAAAAATCGTTGCGGATGAAATGTGCAAAAGACCGCTACTAAACGCTACAAAACTTGAAGAAAAAGCCAAAGCCCCTGCAAAACTCCCCGAAGGGCCTCTCCCAAAGGCTCAGGCTAGAATGAAACTTTTTGGGACTCCTGATCACCAGCAGCACCAGACTTCAGGGTCTGGGCCGACCTTGTAGCACATGGCTACTTCGGAGACAATTAATTTACTTCAGATTGGGGATATATTTTCCATTTTCTGGCAAAAGTACAAAGTACTGAATGTCGGCTAAAGGCGGTTTTTTTCATCCGAGTTGGTTTTTTTTCTAAACACGGTTTAAAAAAACCAGACACCCCGGTTTTTTAGACTCTCTAATAGAGGCGGGCTGGAACTCTATTATATCTACACACAGAGAACAGATTTGTTGCCACAACTGAATTTTTTGCCAACCGAATGTTGGTGGTTGCACGAACTATTCAAGTATTCCACCGTAACAACCGAATGTTGAAGGGTACACATCAATTCTCAGAAGAAAGAACTGACACTTTCGGTTGAAGAAAACAAGTATCGGTTATCATAACAGACTAAGGTGTTTCTTGGAACAGAATTTGTACACGTCTCTGTTATTGGTACAGATTGTTATACGTAGTTTTTGAAAAAATGTAATAGGTCATATGTCAACTCAGTAAAATAAATACGTCTTTGGATAATTAATAAATCAATTAATTACGATACATACATATATTTATTGTCAAGATTTAGGTGGCCGTAGCTAGGGTAAAAACCAAAACAATTGGTTGTTCTTTTGAATAATAAGGACGTCTATTCTATGGCGAAAATTCTAATCAAGTCTAAGTAATGTCGCTAAATAGCAGCTAAGCCTGTTTCTATACATAAGTATACGAGGGTGCTATATGTATTTCTGGCATAGGCAACACTAAGTGTTGACTGGCGCCATCACATTGGAAAGTTTGACATTTTTAAGCATAAACGTACTAAGTACGTTTTGTCGTACGTCCATCATTTGTGTCGTTCACAGTGGCTTAAAAAAGTTAATTTGGCAAAAAAATGGAATTAACTCGTGAACATTTTTGTGCGATCATTTTTCACAGCTTTCGACGTGGATTATAACGACAAGAATGCATCGATGAACTTAAATCTCTGTATGACGATGAAGCACCATCCAATATCACTGTGAAAAAATGGTTTAATGAATTCAATCGTGGCGGACGCTCGCTCAAAGACGAAGGTCGTGAAGGTCGTCAAAAACGGCTCGTGTCGATAAGAAATTTTGAAAAAATACGATCGAGGTGCTTCAAAAGATGTTTATAAGTTCGTCACAGGTGACGAATCATGGATCTATGCGTACGAGCCCGAAACAAATCATCAATCGACCGTGTGGGGTTTCGAAGACGAGCCAAATCCAACGAAAATTGTTAGTGGAAGAAGCACTTCGAAGCAAATGGACGCCTGTTTTTTCGGCAAAACTGGTCATGTGGCGACTGTTCCGCTTGAGCAAAGTAGGACGTTCAATACTGAGCGGTACACCACAATTTGTTTGCCTGAAGGCTTCGGAGAAATTCGAAAAAACGAACAAGAGAAGACGAATCATTGTACACCATGACAATGCGAACTCTCACACATCGGCTCAAACCAGCCCTTTTTTGACCGGCCAAAACGTCGAATTGATAGGTCATCCGCCGTACAGCCTTGACTTGGCACCCAATGACTTCTTTTTATTCCCGCACATCAAAAAAAATTGGGTGGTCAACGATTTTCGTCGCCAGAAGATGCTGTTGAAGCGTTCAAAAATCATGTTTTGGAGGTGTCTCAATCGAAGTGGAAAAAGTGCTTCGACAATTGGCTGGAGCGCATGCAAAAGTGTATAGATCATGCTGGAAAATACTTAGAAAAACATTAAAACCATTTTTGATGATAAATATTCGCATTTTCATTATTAGGCCAGAAATATATATAGCAGCCCTCGTAGAAGTAAATATTTATTGATTTACAGTTCGTTCATTTATGTGTCTGTTTATCCAACCGAATTTTTGTAATTCGAACCGATTTCCAACTGATACTTTCTCTGTGTGTATTTTAATCTTGTAGGAGAGCTCTGGGCTCACCTAGGAGAAGTAAAGTGTCTCCATTTGTCCCCTGCGGAGTAAATATCTTACAGTAAAAATTTCTTTAATTTTAATTCAAACACTTGCACCTTTTTGGTGGGTCTTCTACTGCACTTATATCTTTAATCTTGGTTGTGCCGCCTATGGATTTTCTAGACTTTAAATTAGATTTTCTAGGTTCGGAGGTTTTCAGAACCATTTTCTATCTGATATTCCTGAAATCAGTCTAAAGCGGAAAATGCCCACAGCACAATAAAGGCTAGAATATACGACATATTCTCAAGTGCTGCTCAAGAGGACGATGACATCCACACACGAAGCATTTAACGCTGCATTCAGGTACATGCATTTGCATATTCCTACCTCCAAGGACATTTTCTGCTTTTCATCTGTGTTGCACACTATCAGCTTGGGCATGGGTGCCACAGTAGCATCCTCTGTATACCGAAGAGTCCTTAGGATTTTTCTGTTTGTAAATATTTATATGACATCATTCAATGTCTCTTTTTTTCTCTATGCTCGACAAAAAATGCTAATTATCCTTATACATCAACTCGTTTGCATATGAAGTGAATGAAAATGAAAAAAACACAACAACTCAAGACACTCACCAAAAAAAAAATAAAGGGTGACAAAATTGAGGTTAAACAAATCGGGTCATATGAACATGGATGAACAGCAACGACTTTAGACAGCAGGACAAGAAAAAATAAACACTCATCCTTATTCCAAAGCCATTTTTAAAGAAATTTAACATAAGAACAAAATTCAAATTCAAAACATTCTTAGGGATTCTAAAGGACTATTTACGATGACTTTAATGATGTCATAAATTTTGCGTGAATTAAAAGAAAAAAATCCTTTTGAATTTTGTAGGCTAATAAATTTTTATGGCGATTTCATGAAAACCACAGATTATTTGTTATTGCTGTAGATGAAAATATTCAAAATGCTTAATTGAAAACCTATAGAAAATTAATGAAAGGACAATGCGGCAATGTGATCAATGACAGAGTCAAACAATGATCAATACTTGAGCAGGGAGAACCGCGGGGATGTTGAGGTGATGAGAAAGTCATAAAAATTTATGAAAATCCATTAATGTCACATGAAAATTCAAAATTCATAAAGTGTCAAATACAAAGGCCAACAAAGGCTATCCCTAAGGACACAAATACTTGCACAGACTAGTACAACAAAACCGCACACTATCCCAAAGGATCATATGTCCCAAAAACAAAAAGTTCTGTATAAAAGGACAGTCTACATGGCAGTACTTGTCGTCTTGACACCTCATAAAATAGCAATGGCCAACAAAGCAGTTAAAAAGAGTCGAAAAATTCGCCACAGGACATCTTTTTAGAACCTAAAAATTATGAACCATACGGCAAAACTGTACTCGAAGAACAAACAAAAACTTTTGCAAGGTGTTTTAGGGAATTCACAACTAAACTATTACCCATAAATTGCAAATGAAATGAGCCAAAACGAATCCTTTTCTCTTCAGAGTCTTCGTCGCTTTGACCTTTTGTTTTCACAAAAGGTTTCCTTAAACAATTGTCAAATCTACTGGACAGCATTCATAAGGATCTGTTACAGTTTAAAATATGATATTCTCAGCTCTCGTCAGGATGGATGATCACTCACAGGATACAATTGTCCTTATTGTCGACATTGGGTTTAGTCTGTGTTGTTCGAGAAATTCAGAGAATTTATTGATCATCATTTAGCCAAGTTTTCGATTTTGTGTAGTTTTCAGTTTCTAGTTTCTTTTGAAACTCTCTGCCAAATATTGTATTGGAAAATAATGTTAGGTGCCAACTGTCTGTGAGGTCTTAAATTATGAACGGATAGAATAACATAATCGAGGTTTCGGGGAATCAAAGCATTTGACGGTTAGTAAGAATTTAATAGAATACAATGAATGAGACTGAAGATGATCAGAACACAGATTTGGTTAGACAATGTTAGAATCTTTGAAACAAAGGCATTCTCGAGCAGTAGATAGTATTAGATTTTAGATGGATAGATTTTTTAAAAAAAAAAGGATGAGAGACTTTAACGTTGTCTTCTTGTCGGCTCAGGTTAGTCCCGATGTCACTTGTATGCGTTAGAAAGCTTGAGTTTGGTAGCTGGTTTGTTATGTTCTTGACTAGAACGCAGGACAATAGCAATCATCCTGTTGGAAAACGCTTGCAAATGGCTTTAAATGTCAATTTAGTTTGAATGTTTGTTAAGTGAACAAAAGCAGAATGCAAATCGATAAGCCACGAATCGTATTCCTCCGCATGAGCGCGGATAAAATCTTTCCATTCTTTGCCGCAACAATTCGTCGGTTGTGTTGGCGCAACATGATTTTCGTCGCAGATTTCCTGGCCGTCCGACACCAACTGGACAAACACTGCGACGTGCACCAAAAGGTATAAAATCCCCATTTTTGCCATTAAGGGAAAGCGTTAATGCTATTTATTTCACTGACATTTTAGGTGTTTTGGCATTCTATGGCATACCTCGTGGACGCTGGCGTCTTATTAAGCAAGAGATTAATCTTCAAGCTATGATGCAGCTTCTTCATGTAATATGCATTTGACCTTTAGAGCCTTTATTAATTCCGGTTAGGTAAGGTTTGGTAAGGTAAGGTAAGGTAAGGTAAGGTAAGGTAAGGTAAGGTAAGGTAAGGTAAGGTAAGGTAAGGTAAGGTAAGGTAAGGTAAGGTAAGGTAAGGTAAGGTAAGGTAAGGTAAGGTAAGGTAAGGTAAGGTAAGGTAAGGTAAGGTAAGGTAAGGTAAGGTAAGGTAAGGTAAGGTAAGGTAAGGTAAGGTAAGGTAAGGTAAGGTAAGGTAAGGTAAGGTAAGGTAAGGTAAGGTAAGGTAAGGTAAGGTAAGGTAAGGTAAGGTAAGGTAAGGTAAGGTAAGGTAAGGTAAGGTAAGGTAAGGTAAGGTAAGGTAAGGTAAGGTAAGGTAAGGTAAGGTAAGGTAAGGTAAGGTAAGGTAAGGTAAGGTAAGGTAAGGTAAGGTAAGGTAAGGTAAGGTAAGGTAAGGTAAGGTAAGGTAAGGTAAGGTAAGGTAAGGTAAGGTAAGGTAAGGTAAGGTAAGGTAAGGTAAGGTAAGGTAAGGTAAGGTAAGGTAAGGTAAGGTAAGGTAAGGTAAGGTAAGGTAAGGTAAGGTAAGGTAAGGTAAGGTAAGGTAAGGTAAGGTAAGGTAAGGTAAGGTAAGGTAAGGTAAGGTTAGGATAGGTTAGGTTAGGTTAGGTTATGTTAGGTTATGTTAGGTTATGTTAAGTTAGGTCATGTTAGGTTAGGATAGGTCAGGCTAGATTAGGTTAGATTAGATAAGGTTAGGATAGGTTAGGTTAGGTCAGTTTAGGTTAGGCTAGGTATTTTGCTTCTTTCGATAGTTGCAGCGTTTTCCCGTTCAGTATTGGGATTTCAATGTTCGGGATCTTGTGCAGAACTAGCTCTCTCTTATTTCGATTGACGCCAAGTCCGTTGTCTTCACCCACCGTGAGAAATTCCTCAGTTTGCGTTCCATAATCATCGTTGGCAGAAATTTGCCCAGAAGCACCATTTCGTCGGCACACGAAAATCAGGGATATTTCCACGTTGTTGAAGGCGCCCTCTACGTCCAGAAATGCTGACATCGTGTATTCCTTGTAGTGTAGAAATTCTTTTACAAAGCTTACCACTTCGTGGAGGACTGTTTCCGCTGAACTGGCTTTGAGATAGACGTGTTGTGCCCTATTGAAATTGTTGCGTGCTAGATATTCTCTACCATGAAGATCCAAGAGTCTTTCCGTCGGTCAGAAGAAACGATAAGGGAACTACTTTGAAGTCTCTAGATGCCTTCGTTATATATGACCATCGAAGACTTGTAGTGAAGATTTCCTGTAGCTATGGTAGGCAGACTTCTAAAGACTCCTGTTATAGCGCCGGGATGATTCCTGCCGATTTGTATGGTTGAAACAAACGTACTGCCCTCGCTATCTTGCCTTTGTCGACGACTTTTCCTACAAACTCCTCCGAGCATGATGTATGTGAAGCGCATAGATTTTCCGCATCGCCTTGCTTGTCCTGACAACCCGGAAAATGAGTTTCGTCTGTTTCTTATTCTCCGTAAATTGTCCGTCGGGTCTCATCAGTACTCTTGGTATGCTGGCCTCCTTAGATAGCACCTTACGTAGTCTTTTTACATTGCTCGAACTTTCCAATTCTTCGCAGAATAGTGACCAGGACCTCCGTTTCAGCTTTCTTATTTCCTTCTTGAATTCGTTGAAGGATTCTCGGTTGGCGGCCGTATTATCCTTCTTTGCCGTGTCTCATAGTATTTTTCTCATTGCCCTGAGTTCCGGTGTCCATCACGTTTGGTTGGTTTTCCGGAAGGCATGCGTCAAAGCCTTTGTCACGCGATCTACTGCGCCGTCCAGGTCGCGTAGCCTAGCATCATGAAAATTCGAATAAACTCTGCCTTTCTTGTAATCCTATATTTCGCCTTTAATTTGGCCAAATTTATTTCCCACCAATAAAACTAAAATTCATAACAAATTGACGAGAACATAAATTATGTATGAAACCATAATTTGCGCCAGGAATCCCCTGGATAATTTTTACGATCCGCAGCGGCAATAAAATCCTTGGCAAACCGTTAAAAATTAATGTTTTCAAAACTTTTTGAGCAATTTTTAATAAGCATGAAATTTTGTTTTCGCAATAAAAATAAAAAAATTATAGTTTGGCAAAAATTATGAGAGCGAGCGGGAAATATTTGAACTCCATTAAGGACGACGAGTACATGGATGTGTTCCTACCTACCTGTGTAAGCGAATCCCGCAGCCTATAACCCTTTTAGGGGATACGTTTTTTTGCCAGTTTTTACGGCATATAATAATTTGCTAAATAGGCGAGCAAAGATAAATCAAAATTTATGACAGGGCACACATAAAGGTCTATTTGCGGTTTTAAGCGAATGAGAAGTAAAAGAAAGAAAGAAAGATTATGATAAACATGAAAATTAACTGGGATTACAAGCAAGGCCAACACTCGCGATAAATTTCAAGGATAATAACATCCAAAGGCATACAAAAAAACATTTCGCACATTAACCAAAGGTTTTCACAACAGACCGAACCATAAATCATAAGCGAAATATGGAGGGAAAATGGCGTGCCATTAAATTCAAAGTCAAACTGTTGAGTTCATTTTGAATTCCGTTAGAGAAGCGGGAAAATGACCATGTGCTGTTCTCCGTTTCCGCTTGACTTAAACGCTCTAACTGAAACATGTTCTTTTGCATTGTAGTCCTATTAAAGGCATTTTGGAAAATGGATTATGTAGCCTTTTTTGTCTGATTAAAAATAAAGACATCACTACAAGTTTTATACAAATTGTATTAATGGAGTTTGGCTACGACCTCCTTTCAACTAATTGAGCAGTCCCTTATCGCAAGCCTTATTTGCCCGATATCCTTTATCTGCTCACAACAGCAATTGTAATTGATACAATTTCTTTTTGTTTTTTTCTGCATTCGATGGCTGTTTTTTTCCTTTATCACTTTCCTTAAACGCTAATAACTTTTGACAGTTTCTTTGAGTTTTCCCGAGAGCTAACGAAAAAACAGAGAGCAAAGAAAAAAAAGAAACTTTCCCAACTGTAAAGGAGCAATCCTCCGAATCCCTGTAACGTCAATCTTTAGTCCCCTGTGCCGGAGTCTGTGCGTTAAGCATCCATTCATTCTACAGAGAGTGCGACAGTGAGGGAAAGGTAGAGCTAGCGCGCAAAAAGGATATGCAGTGATGCGTAATATTCTTGATATTTTTTGCGTCTTAAAAAGGAAAATCTACCTTTTGTTGCTTTCGCTCAAAACAACACATGTGCGTTTTTGTTATAGTTTTACAAAACAACATGAAAACATCTCAAAGGATACATTTGTTTAGTAGTTCGTGTAAATTGCGCAATTTAGGACAAGATCCTCTTTTTGCCTTCTTTAAAAATACAAAAGGTAATTGTAATGAACGCAGAAGAAACTGGCCTAGGATTTTTGAAAATCCAATGGGGTTTGTAATTAATGATTAGAACAAGAAATAAATGAACTTAGTTTCCTGAACCTGAAGTTTACGTCAGTTTTCACAAGCTGCAACTTCTTGCCTGTGAAATAATATACTATGGGTGATGGGTGATCCATCTAGAGGTATTTTTTCAAAAAAAATATAAAAATTCAAATCAAGTGTGGATTTTTTATATGTAATTTGAAAGGACATTTTGTGGCATTTATTTTTTGAATATAATTTCCTTCAAATGAATACAATTAATTAAATAATTAATTAAAATAATGAAGCTAAATACCCCTTTCTTCTACATAGTGTGTTAAGATTTTTTATATATTAGTTGTAAAACAGATGCAAAATAAATTTGACTAAAAATGTTTTAATTGTACTTATACAATTAAAACATTTTTTGAGACAATAAAAATATAAATTAAATCTTAAATAAACTTTATATTTTTAGTCGTTGTACGAGGGCGACCGCAAAAGTAACTGGCCTTACATAAAAAGAACCGTTTTTTTGGAATTATTATTATTTATTTTTCAACATAATCTCCTTCCAACTTAAAACACTTCATCAAACGTTTTTCAAGTTTTTTAATTCCATCCGAAAAATAAGATTTTTCAAGACCTTCAAAATATGTCTCAGTTTCAGCAATAACCTCGCTATTGGACGAAAATTTTTTGCCACCGAGAATTTTTTTTAAATTTGGAAACAAGAAATAATCAGTAGGAGCTAAATCTTGACTATATGGTGGATGCGGAGCAATTTCAAATCGTAATTCGGCCAGTTTTTGTTGAGTTAAAAATGCAGTGTGTGAAGGAGCAATATCTTGATGAAAAATAACTTTTTTTTCTAAATGCGGTCGTTTTATCTTGATTTCTTCACTCAACCAATATCCAATAATGCATCCAATAATATTCACTATTTATAGTTTTTCCTTTCTCAAGATAATCAATAAATATTATACTCCTTGCATTCCAAAATACTGTAGCCATTACTTTTCCTGCTGACTTAACAGTTTTCGCCTTCTTGGGACCACTTTTACCAGCTTCTATCCATTGTTTTGACTGTTCTTTGCATTCTGGGATGTAGTGGTGGATCCATGTTTCATCAACAGTTATGAATCGGCGCAAGAACTCTTTTGGATTACGCTGATAAATCGCTAAAAGCTCCTCGGAATTGGTCCAACGGACGATTTTTTGGGGCAAAGTCAACAAACGCGGCACATATCTTGCGGATAGCTTTTTCATGTGGAGTTCATCATGTAAAATACTCCAAACTTGTTATTCGTGTATTTTAACAATATCAGCAATTTCTCTGAGCTTTATTCGTCTATCTTTAGTCACTTCATTAAATATTATTCTAATGTTTTCAATAGTAGTAGCAGGTTTCGGTCTTCCAGAGCGTTGTTCATCTTCCGTACTTGAACGACCCATTTTGAATTGTTGAACCCAGGATTTCACGGTGGAGTATGATGGTGCATTATCACCATGAACAGAATCCAATTCATCTTTGATTAATTGTGGCGTATAACCTTTCATATACGATAAAAGTGTTTAATTACCGCACGAAACTCTTTATTATCTATTTTTCAAAAATTATAAAACTTGTTTACTTCAATCACCTGTAACAAAGAAAATAATCATTCAATATTTCGGAAATTTTGACAGATGGCTTATAAATGATTGCTTTTAAAAAACAAAAACAAAAAGTTGCTAGTAAAACAGAAAATCTGCCAGGCCAGTTAGTTTTGCGGTCGCCCTCGTAAGTAAGTTGATGGCTTAAAAATTCTTATAAACTTGTGTACAACACAAAAGCTCTTTGAAGTTAAATTCTTTACAGAATAGCTACAATAAAAATGTTATATCAATCACAACAACTTCATTTAAATTATAGTCAATAACTAATTGCACAAAGTAATTAACAAATTAAGAAACTTACTGCTAGGAAACTAAAATCTACATGTTCACAAAATGTATAAAAAAGCTTTATAGATGTAAGGGCTCATTGCAGCATAGTTTGAAAGATGCGTTTCAGTGGCAAAGGGAGCGTAATATCTTAATATTCTAGGTGGTGCAAACCAAACAAGTGACAACTATTCAGAGCAATCCACATTTCCACAAATTAATCCCTGTTAAAAGGTAATACTTAGTAGGGACATAAATACTGTTACAACATTGAATACACCCATTTCAATAGTAGAACTGAACAGACCCCGTTAATGTCATATGGGTTTTGAAAGCTAACCTCAATAGCGTTAGTCTGTAACCGGATTTTAAAATTGTTTCAACTTTCATCATGGAGTGGTCAGATAATGAGAACCGTATCGCTGTAATAGCGCTTTTCAAGTGTGAAAAGAAAAAAAGCGATATTTTCAAAGCGCTCCGGCCACTGGGGATTAGTCGCATGTTCGTCTACCGATGCATACAACTGTTTGAGGAGACTGGAGATGTAAAAGACCGCCACCGGTCGGGCCGCATGTCATCAAAGCCGTTAAATCAAGAATTCACAGAAATCCGCTCCGAAAACTGAAAATCATGGCCCGTGAGATGAATATCACGCAAAAGTCCATGAGTCGAATCATTAAAAAAGACGTACGTACTGGAAATTTATGACTGCAGTTTAAAAAAAAATAGGATTGAAAAATGCAAACGTCTTTTGATGAAGCACGCTGATAACTTGCACAGAACAATTTTGTTCACCGATGACTAAAATTGTTACCGTTCAGTAAAAATTTAACAAGCAAAATGATAGAGTGTATGCGCGGTCATCTAAGGAAGCATCTAAACTGATCCCAAGGTTTGTCACAAAAGATACCCCAACATTGGATCTCTTAAGACTACTTTGGTTCGAGCTGTGGCCAATTTTCCAATGGACGAGGTTCGTGCAGCTATTGACGATTGGCCAGTGCGACTTAAGGCGTGTGTAAAGGCAAAAGGCGGACATTTCGTACATGGTACATTCTTTTTGGATACAATATACATCAATAAATATATAAAAAAATATTTGGTCCAAAAACATTCAGTACTTTTTATTTTATAGTATAAGTATAATCAATATCTCTACTAGATTTCGGAGATTTTAAGGAAAAAAGTAGACATCAACTTTTAAAAGATAGTATTGGTTGCGTAAAATTCAGAGAACTTACAGCAAATTTCATAGACGATTTTTGAACTTTTTCAATGCGATTTATATGTTCCGCAGCTTGCGGATTCAAATAAAAGGTATGTACTGTAATTTAGAAAGGACAAAAACAATATATGTGACAGCGCATAGAGAAAGGGACCTAAGGATAAAAAAATCAATTTTCATTTTTTTCTTTTTTTTTTGATGTGGACAACATCTGAGCATCGAATGAGACCGATGCCATGCCCAAAAGTGTTCTCTCCCAGAGATATGCGCGTTTTATGAAAGTGAAGTCGACTATTCTAAGCGCAGACAGAGAGGGACCTAATCTTTAAAATGGCTCTCCTGAACAAAACTTTTCATCAAACTTTCACTTTTTTAACATCTGAGCGTCGAATGAGACCGAGCCCATGCCCCAAAAGTGTTCCCTCCCAGAGATATGCGCGTTTTATGAAAGTAAAGTCGACGTTTCTAAGCGCAAATAGAAAGGGACCTAATCTTTAAAATGACTCTCCTGAACAAAACTGGTTTTTAACCTTAGTTTCCTTTCTATTTTGCGCGTCACATATTATCTTTTTAGTGTGCGGATCCAAAAATTCGAATTATTTCTTCGAACAAATACGTAAAAACAAAAACATTGGAAAAAATATAATCCAAATGAAAATGAAAGTTAACAATATCCAGATTAAAATTCAAAATTGTATGTTGATAAAAAATGAATTTACGACTACAGTGAAAAGTCATTTGAAAGCATTTCGATAACCATTAAATTCTGACCAAAGAAGAAACTAAATTATATCATCTTGCAATAATGCAACATCACTTAAAGACCTTAAGTCATTGCAAAAATGTTTAAATCACACGCGTATGCTAAATGCAAACAATATTTAAAACGCTGGCCAATATCATTAACGGACCCGATACACTACCTTGTTTAATTCTAGAGGTAGGAACGTATAGATCTGAGTAAACGCCATCAATACAGAACAATGTCTATTAAATCAAGAATTTTAGAGTTGAAGCTAATCTTGCCCAATTGATATATTAATTTATCTTGAGGAACGTTATTAAAAGCTTTTGAGAAATCAGTATACTTATAGATAGTATCAACTTCAATACCTTTTTCAAAGTTGTTGATACAGTACTTCGTAAAAATTTACAAATTACTAGATGTATACATGACAATTATCAAATCCATGTTGTCCATTTAATGTGACATTTAACACTAAAAAATTATTTTGTCAAAAGCTTTGCAATATAAGGCAATCTAGAGAGAGGTCTAAAATTCGTAACTAAACTTCTGGACCCACACTTGTAAACCGGGTCATTTTAGTAGCCATTTTCCACGTTTGAATAAAAAAAAAAACACTTTGACGAAAAGCCATCAATGCCATTTCTATATAAAATTGAAAGTTTTATAATACTTGAAACAATATCCTCGTCAGTGAAGATTCAGAAAAGACAATTTACGGTACAATTTTATTAAACGGAGTTTCATAATTAAAGAAGTTCTACAACAAAAATGTGATACTAAGAAATTCTGAAAGAGACTGTTTCGCCAATAAAAACAAAACATTACTTGAAACATTTAAAATACTAACTGACAGATTTTTTCGGTTGCATTCACCAAATGTTTTATAATCGTAATGGATATTCGGTTCGAAATACCACAAGATGATAAATATGACCATCGTTCTCACAACTTATTGATCGGCCATACCAATGAAACCCGTGAAAGGTTTTAAATTTCCACAACTGTTGGTTCTGACATCCTATAGATTTGCAATCTTTTTGTTGTTGTAACTAATTGTTAGCTATGGTAACTAAAACTTCGTCATAACCAAAAATGGATTGTCTAAGTTTTTTTATAAATAGAAAATTTCGATAATTACTGACTTTAAGCCAATTGATTTACCAAATTTTTTCCAGTAAAAATTATACACCATCTTTTCCTATTTTTTCCTTGCCATGGCCGTCTCTATCATAACTTTAATTGGTTAGCAAGCAGTTTTTGACTCTGATTAAAATTTTATGTTTTTTCGTTGAACAAGTGTGGTATGTGGATTTTTAGATCCAAAAATTCTCTTCTGATGGTTCGGATACTTGGTATGTGACTGATACTACAATTCCAATAAATGAAAATTACAGAGCACTAACTAACATTCGGTTGTACTGATGGAATACTCAAGGTGCTTGTAACCTCAATCATTGGCAAAAAATGCGGTTGTGGCAACGAATCTGTTCTCTGTGTATTTCTCTAAACCTTTAACATTTTTTAAAGTTTGTTATTTGACAAATTTAATTAAATGCATTATTAATTGAAGCAATGCAAACAACTGTTGGGTCTTACTTACAGCTTTTCAAATTTGTATAAGGATAAGAATAGTTTTAAAGCAAACTTTTTTTGCCCGAAAAGTGTATGAAGAAAAGATCAGTCCTCATTTATTTTGTGGTAAAACAATAAAACTGCCGTAAAAAAGATCTGAGACCTGTGCAAGGTTTGTAAGTTCTGTGCAGTGCTTGGCATAGTCCTGTACTGCACCTGTAATTCTAGGAACCCTGCACAAAGCATTGGTAAATGAATAAATAATATCCATTTTCTTTGCTGTATTATAAACCGAGTCTTTTGCTTGACTCTCTAGATAAAAATGATATCTCTTTATCTCTCGTTAAAATGACCCCAATTTTCAATTTTAATTGACCTCTCTCTCTCTCTTAAATCTTTTGTTTCGAAAACATCATTAAATTTATCATAGCCACTGTACAGATCATTAACGACTTGTTTAGCATTTCTCGTCTGTTTTGTTTGAAATTCATTAACCACCGATCCACGTGTCCCAATTTCGTAGCCATTATCATCGCTTAGGAAATCGACGAACATTAAAATGATTTAATTGATTTTCCACAGAGACAATCTATTTTATAATCTGTTTTCGTTTCCATTTTTGATGAAATGATTAATGATTGTAAACAAGCAGTAATAAATGTCACAATGAAATCGGATCCATCCGTCCGGCTTAATGATTTATTCCAATAAATTAGGCCCTCTTCCCCAGGCCAATACAGGGAAATCCGAAACGAAAGACCAAGAGAAAGAGAAGAGAAAACGACAGACCATTAGCGAAATTTATTTTTCGCAACAAAAGTGACACATTTCCACCACCACGAACCACCGCCGCCGCCGCCATCATCATCAGCAGCAGCAGCTTTACCATCGAAATCGCAATCATTCCCATCACACAACAGTGACAGAATCTGATTTCTGCGTCTCCTATCCTCAGCCGCCGTACTCCCTCCGCCCGTCAGTACCAGTCATGTGCAGCATAATTACATAGCGAAAGGGAGGGGTTGTTGTGTAGTGCCTGCCGCTGAAGAGATGTCATGTCATTAGTGCGTGCTACATGCAGTCAGTACAGTGCTCTGATGGTGGTAGCGTGAGTGCTTGTCGGTGGCACTTAACCTTTGCTAGCTGGTGTCATTAGAGTTTGAAAAGGTTATTGTTTGAGCAAAGAATTACCACGATTTCGCAATAATTTAGGTCAGTTTTGGGGAAAAAATAATGTTTTTTTTGATGAGGATAAAATAGTAGTTTCGCTCTCCTTTTTTGACAATGCGGGCTTTATATGAGTAAAGTTTGAATGAACTATGATTAAGGGCAATATTGGCAATGATACTTGGGTTGTGCACTAAGAAAAAATCGCTAGGTAAAAAAAAAAAAAATATATATATGTTGTCAGATAAAGAAACGCTAAAACTGTGTCTCAACTAAAATATTAGTTAAAATAAAACATTCAAAACAACCGTTTCACAAATAATTTAGAAAATTTTTAAATTTTAATTATGCATTGCCTCAATTTAAACTTTTAACTTGACTTTAAACTCAATATGTCTCCTATGGCATACACAGTTGTGTTCAAAAAAAAATA
Organism: Hydrotaea diabolus; assembly: GCA_963513945.1. Lineage (NCBI taxonomy): Eukaryota > Metazoa > Arthropoda > Insecta > Diptera > Muscidae > Hydrotaea > Hydrotaea diabolus. The sequence continues at coordinate 50,387,912 of OY740717.1, read as the reverse complement.
GGAGTGAATTCAAAAACGAAAGACGGTTACAAATTTTCTTTAAAAATCAATATTTATTTAAGTATTTTTAGCTGAAACTTTGGTTTTTATCGAATTCAAGCTATCGACTTCTTTCGATGCTAGTATTGCGCGTTCACTGCTGATCTGATATTTTTATAATTTTTTTGCAATACCGGGAAACACTTTGGTAATGAGTTCCTCCATCGACGTTATGAACTCGAAAAAATTTGCCGGGGACAATATCAATCCAGTAGAAACATCAACAGGAATTTTTTACCCATTGCCAAGCGCCAGCTGTTGTATCGATAATTCAAGAGCCGATGAGTAATTTTGCAACGCGACTCTTATGTTCATGGTCAAGTTTAACATCTTGACATGCCGCCACAAAGACGACGATTTCAGGCATGCATTAAGTTCATCGGCGGCAGTAGATTTCGAGATGGCGGGAAGCGTTTAACGAAACTCTCCGGAGAGCAATATCATAGCCCCAAATTGTCTCGAATCACCTCGTAAGTTCTTCATCGTTCGGTGCTTATAAAGGGTGTCCCAAGAAGAACGCAGTTTTTAAATCTGGCAACATTCGAAGTGTCATTGTTTGACATTTGAACAATTGTTATTGTTTGTTAGTAGAAGGTACGAGGTTAGTAAAAATGGAGCGCTACACGAATGAACAACGCATTCTCATTGTGAAATTGTTTTACCAAAATGGTGAAAGTTTTGCGGCTACAGTTCGCAAATTGCGATCAATTTGGGGTCACAATAATGCTCCAAAAGAGTCAACTGTAAAGAGATTAATGGATAAATTTGCCGAAACTGGGTCTGTTAGTGATGTGAAGACAACAACGCGCCATCGACCAGGTCGATCGACTCCATCCACCTCAATTCGACACCGAGCTCAGCAAATTGGTGTCTCCAAATCCACTTTGCAGCGAATTTTGACGAAAGATTTGCATCTTCATGCATACAAAATTCAATTGACTCAGGAACTGAAGCCAGCTGACCATGGACAGCGAAGGGAGTTCGTTAATTGGGTATTGGAGAGACAACATGAAAATGCTGATTTTGCCGATAAAATCATCTTCAGTGACGAGGCCCATTTTCATCTTGAAGGCTTCGTCAATAGGCAGAATTGTCGCATTTGGGGTGCGGAAAATCCTCGAGTGATTCACGAGAAGCAAATGCATCCTCAACGTGCCACTGTGTGGTGTGGTTTTTGGGCTGGAGGAATCATTGGACCTTTTTTTTATGAAAATGAGGCAGGTCAAGCGCAAACAGTCAATGGTGTTTGGTATCGTGAAATGATAACCAGTTTTTTCTTGCCTAGAATTGAAGAAATGAATGTGGAGGGCATGTGGTTCCAACAAGACGGCGCCACATGTCATACAGCCAGAGAAACAATTCAATTGCTGCATCAGTCATTTCCCGGTCGTGTTATTTCGCGTTTTGGAGATCAGAATTAGCCGTCTAGATCGTGCGATTTAACACCATTAGATTTTTTTCTTTGGGGTTTTTTGAAGTCGATGGTTTACGCGAATAAGCCGACGACGACTCAAGCCTTAAAAGACGAAATTGGACGCTGCATTAATGAAATACCGCAGCATTCATGCAAAACGGTCATTGAAAATTTCATTAAAAGATCGCGTGCATGCCAGCAAAGCCGCGGCGGCCATCTGCACGATATATTGTTCCATACATAACCTCATTCTGTCTACTTTACGATATAATAAAGTTTCACGATTTTTTCTTAAATATCTGTGTTTTATTTAAAATTTAAAAATTGCGCTCTTCTTAGGACACCCTTTACAATCGTTAAGTTTTTAATACAAAAGATCCTAACCTTATCTTGTCTTTAAGAACAGAATAAAATTTTACTTTGGTTACAAAGGTTGCTGTTTTGCCTGAATAGGATATTCTGTACCAGCTATGGTGTGCGCGGCTATCACACATGTAATCCGATTCAACAATTTCTTACAACATGTTGATTCATACCGAAATTTGTGAGATTTTATTTTAAACTACAAAAACTCAATCAAAAACTATTCTATTGTCCTTACACATGTCACAAATAATTCATATCCTGCTCTCATTACAAAGCATTTATTGGTATTATCCCTTTATCCAGCTCAATCAATATGCAAATTACAATACATATTTTTGAGTTAGCAAATATTTTTCCAATTTCATTTCAATCCTTTTTACCAAAAAAAAAAAGAAAACTCTTGTGAAAAGTCAAGGCTTATCCAAACGCGGACACACACTGTCTCGGTAACCCTCTTTCCTTTTCAATCCCTTTAAAGGACAGAAAAATCCAAGTATTCGAATGAATAAATGACTGATTAACCTTTGACAGCTGTCAATCACAACATAACGGTGGGAACAAACCATAATCGCAGACGGGATGCCGGTGATCAACGTCCCAAGCTCAACCTCAGAATCATCTTTGTCATGATGATTTCTTTTTGTTTGTCCACCCCTTTCATTGATTATCGAAATTGTTTTTTTTTCTCCCGATATTGATTGATTAGCTCTATTTTTCAGAGTAGCCTGAATTGGTTTTTATTTTCCTTTGGCAAAATTTGCATAGCCCTTTAATTGTTTGAAACTTCTGCTGTCATAGGTTTTTTTCGCAACGTATCGCATTTTTTACGGTGGTGAGGTGGTCGTGTTTTTAGTTGTTACAGTTGCAAATGGATTTTGATGTGGCATCGCTGGGAATTGGGATTTTTGCTTTTGCATATGAGCTACCGATTTTCTGCATAGTCATGGTTTAGTTTTGTTAAATTATGTTTAATTTAGAAATTATGCAAATTTGAAGAAGTTGTGGTAGTTTTGCTCGCCTGGGAATTTGGGTTTTATGGTGAATGTTGATTTGTTCGGTCTTTTTTTTGCTTCGTATGGTTGATCTAATCAATCATTGGTTGGTTGAAAACTAATGGATATAAGCAGAAGCCGTTAAAAATTGACATAGTGTGGTTACTAGAGGTTTCGCAAGTACAATAAATTTTAGTTTAAAAATAGAAAATATAGTTATGTGTAGAGATTGTGGATGTAGGTTTCTGGCCTAGGCAACACTAACTGTTGCCAGGCGCCATCTGACATTTCCATTGAAAAGTTTGACATTTTTTAGCATAAGCGTACTCAGAACGTTTTGCCGTACGACCATCATTTGTGTTGTTTACAGTGACTTGAAAAAATCAATTTGGCAAACAATGGAATTAACTCGTGAATATTTTCGTGCGATCATTTTTCACAACTTTCGACGAGGACTATCACGACAAGAGTGCATCGATGAACTTAAATCTTTGTATGGCGATGAAGCACCATCCTATAGTACTGTGACAAACTGGTTTAATGAATTCAATCGTGGCCGACGCTCGCTCAAAGACGAAGGTCTTGAAGGTCGTCCAAAAACGGCCGTTGTGCCCGAGAACATTAATGCAGTGTGTGAACTTATAATGCAAGATCGCCCTGTGACATACCGTAAGATAGAGGCATCCTTGGGCATTTCTTCCACCAGCATACATTCGATATTGCATGAACACCTGGCTTAAAAAAAGGTTTGTTCTCGTTGGATCCCGAACAATTTGACAATCGCTCAAAAAAAAGGCTCGTGTCGATTAGTGCAATGAAATTTTGAAAAAATACGGTCGCAGTGCTTCAAAAGACGATTATAGGATAGTCACAGGTGACGAATCATGGATCTATGAGTTTGAGCCCAAAACAAAACAGCAATCGACCGTGTGGGTCTTCGAAGTCGAGCCAAATCCAACGAAAGTTGTTCGGGGAAGAAGCACTTCGAAGCAAATGGTCGCCTGTTTCTACGGCAAAACCTGTTATGTGGCGACTGTTCCGCTTGAGCAACAGAGGAGGTCAATTTTAAGTGGTACACCAAAATTTGTTTACCTGAAGTCTTCGGAAAAATTCGAAAAACGAAGAAGAGGAGACGAATCATTGTGCACCATGACAATGCGTGCTCTCACACATCGGCTCAAACAGGCGCCTTTTTGACCGGCCAAAACGTCGAATTGATGGGTCATCCGCCGTACAGCCCTGACTTGGCACCCACACGCAGAAAAAAAGTATGGTTGTGGTGACAATATTTGAAGAGGATCATACTATTGTTGGGTATATGGTTGTGGCACAACAATATTATGATCCTCACAACAAAAGTATGATTCACACTCAACCATACTATGATCTTCGCAACCATACTATTATCCTCACAACAATAGTATGATTCACACTCAACCATACTATTATCTCCACAACCAGTATTTCTGCCCAGTCTCATTCTCATGGAATAGAAATACCAAAATTAAGTTAACATGACTTGCATTGACTATATCATTTAAGTCTAGCAGCCTGACAATTTTGAAAGTCCTAACAAGCTTTAGACTCAATATCATATAGTCTTTTACTGGGACAAGCTAGACTAGGTTTAGGCATGCATACGGAGGTATCAAGCAGTTTATTTCTGCGGATCTGCCTTTTTCACACATAATCAGAAGAGAATAGCCCAAATTCTAGAATACGTTTCGATTAGAGTGTCCGAAATTAAAACTGAAAACCGATATTCCGTTTTTGTCCAAGTCCGACAGTCGGTATCTCAAAACTAACTTCAACCCGACTTGTCGGTTTAGCCGGTTTTTTGTTATCGTGTTTCCCGTTTTGTTTTTTGTTTTTTTGGTAGTTGTGTGTAAAAGCAAAGAAAATTCATAATAAAAAGAATCTAGACCGACCTTTAAGTGTACCGGTCGTCTCAGAATCACCAGTTGATCTGGTTTAAAGATAGCTGTCTGTCCGTCGCTCCATCCATCTGCTGTCTATCTGAAGCTTGTTTTCTAACTACAAGTTGCAATTGTTGTCCAATCTTAAGGAACTTTGGCAAAAGTATATTTTTTTTTGGACAAAGGCTGTTGACTTTTATGAAAGCCGGCTCAAATTAAGATTTAGCTTCAACACATATTTTCAACCGATTTTATGTATTTAGCTTTTGAATCCATGTAATAATAATATATCCAATATCATTAAATTTTTTCACAGTTTATTACGATCGATCAGTTATCAGCTCAGATAAAAACTGATCTTGATCATCTACTTAGTATGGACATAAATACTGTTACACACGTTTTATGCCGTAAAATAAAAAGTACTAAATGTTTTTGGACCAAATATTTTTTAATATACTTATTGATGTATATTTTATCCAAAAAAAAAATCTACTTATTCGAAATGTCCGCCTTTTGCCTTTACACACGCCTTAAGTCGCACTGGCCAATCGCCAAAAGCTGTACGAACGTCCATTGGAAAATTGGCCACAGCTCGAACCAAAGCAGTCTTAAGAGATCCAATGTTGGGCTATCTTTTGTGACAAACCTTATCCTCTAAAACCGTCCACAATTTGTAATCCAATGGGTTCAAATCTGGACTGTCTGAGGGCCATTCTTCAGAGAAAATGAACGCTGGCAAATTGTTTCGAAGCCAGGCCTGGAGCGTTTTAGCCTTATGGGCCGGCGCAGAGTCCTGCTGGAAAGTCCATGGCTGATTTTGGAACAGGGAATTGTTAGAGGCCTTACAACAGCTCCCAAAACGGTTTGTTGGTACACTTTGGCCGATGTTTTGACTGCTTGTTCGCTGAAATGCAGGTCAGTGATGAGTAAATGGTCACTAAGGCGATAGCTTCAAAACTTTACAAGACAATTTTTGAAGTTTCTTTGTATACAAGAACTGATTGGCTTATGCATCATAAAGCATTTTCTTGAACATTTGTGATGTGTAACAAAAAAGATATTTAAGAAATTTTATAAGCGAGTAATAACCGAGCTCGCTTAATATGGCTAAAGGTAATTCTTGATTAACTTTCTTACTAAAAATGTTAAAAATTTAAGACAAACGGATTTTAAAGCGAATTGTCTATAGCTTTCTGTAAAAAAAATCATCGCATTACCAGCCTCCTAAGCGAGTTGTCACGGCTTATAGTTTTGTACGGCAAGTGTTGTTAGTATAAGTATATGTCTCCATTTACACAAGGCAACTTTACTTGCCGCAACTGTCTGTTTGTAGGAGAGAAAGGTAAGGGGAATGGATAGGACACAAACTTGTCCGTACTGTTAATTCCTTTTGTGTTTTTCGTAGTGTGAAGTTGGCTGCAGATTATTTAAGTATTTTTCACACAAAAATCATAACGAATGAAAACAAAAATTGCCATAACCGAATTGCCTTGTGTAAACACAAAAGGCAAGTTCAAAAGGGAATCGTAAAAATTGATGCAAATATCGTAATGTTGCCTCGTGTAAATAGGGACGATGAGATGCATTTTTTCAACCTTTGAAATCTATAGATTTTTTTAAAGGGAAACGACTTTATACTCCTACAATTGGGGGCCAAGCAGTAGTCAATACTTCGCTCGAGGACCTGAAGATATGCAAATCTCAGTCCTAGGGTACATACAACTGCAATATTTCACCACTGGTTTCTCCATGTAAGTACAGGCGAGTTAAGATTAAATTCATAGAGGAGCCATGATTTTCCACAAATTTTATTAAGCCGTTTGGAAATAGCTTTAAGCAGTAGGCTACCTCCCTTAACCAGAGAAAATATATCATAGGGATCCCAATAGCAAACTCTTGTGTTTTTGTCTGCATACGCCACTCCATAAAACCAGAGCTTATTAATGGAATGGTTCTACTCTCTTTACGACAATTTCTCTGACTCAGCATCACATAAGGATACAAAGCGGAAACTTCTCTCAAACCTCTGATCAGTAAGTATAAGAATCATTTTGTGTACAGCTCATTGATTGGAAAGAAGCTTGCTATTTCGCGGCTTGTACCTTGTGCTTATTGTCGAGAGGATTTGGTAAAATACTCCAATTCTTGATTGTGATGCAAAATCGCTAATATATTTTTTACGATGTTCAATATTATGGTTTGACATTTTAAATCTGATAATTTCAGCCAAGGCTGTTGGTGGTATGAATTCTAACTACATTTTCATTAGTATGTTTAATTCGACATTCATAATTTTTCAAAAAATCATCATTTTTGATATGTCGACTATATAATTTTCAACAAAACATTTATTTGAAAAGTTTCAAACTTTTTTTTTCTGACAAAATTTTTTGTCGAAAATGTTATTCATTTATTGATTTTACATGGAAGCAAACAATTTTTTTCTGTGATTGTTGAATTGATGAATTGAAAAAAAAAGTTATTTGAAAAGGCTCATAAATTTTCAACTTTATTGAAACCATTTTCCACATCCGATTTTAAGTGATTTCTTTTCACTCAGAAACCCTTAAATGCAATTACGCTCCTCTTATTTGACATTTGTTCCTGACTTAAGAAAAACATATGTTCTCATTTGGTTGTTGTTTCCCTGAAAACTCAAATCAAATATTATTTTTGTATTGTTGTTTACGCCATGAACGTTATTCTAAATTTTATTCTTTCCCATTCGTGTTTTCAGCCCATGCATGTTTTCACCTTTGTTTTCCGGCGATTGTAACTGTTTTGCGTTTGACATTTTTACACTCGTTTCTCTACATTTGGCACATAGACAGACAGACGGAGGGACTTAGAGGCAGACATGATGCCTGCGTTCTACCCCTTGCCTTTATTTTGGCAGCTCTTGTACCCTTTCAAATGACCCTTGAAGGCATGAACATACGTTGGTCGCCGTTGTCTTAGACATAATAAGGGCACCATCATCTCTACTTTTTTTTTCTTCTTCTCTATCGAAGATGTGATTTTTTTCTACTGTCTGTCCGCCTGGCTCTATTTATTTAATTAGTCGCATTTGTTTGCCGGAAAACACAATGGATTTCTTGATTTTTGTTTTTATTAAGGTTTGCCTTTTTTTCTCAGTCTCCCCATTGATTTTATATTTGTTTATGTTTGTGCTCTTCTGGTTTCAGTAACAGCCTCCTTTTCGGCAATTAAGTGTTTATTTAAATTTTATTCTTCCATGTTTGACAACAAAAATTACTTCAAGGTTGTGTGGCACTGGTCTAGAGCCTGGTGGAAGAGATTCTTTAGAGTAAAGTAGTTCAAGAAGTTGTAAAATACTTTGAGGTTTTACGACTTTTTGACAATTGTAGCTACAACATCTGTCATTTGACAGTACAGTTCATAGTAAAATAAATGAATAATGCAAGGTCTTCCCGAAGAAAAACCATTTGATCATTTATCAGAAGATTTCGCAAAAATTATTTTCCTGGCTCAACTCTGGGTAAGAACATCTAACACTTTTGCAGCAGCGGGTTTTCCCACCTCGTAAGGGCTGGCGACTTTATGAGTAAGAGATTAATCTCAAAGCCATACAAAAACTTTTCTTTAAAAACGCATTAGCCGTTTGAGCTGGCCTTAAGCGGCAGATCCTGGTCAGTAAGTATAGGGTCTGCCGATCTAAAGGTCTTTTTTTCAGAACAAAAAAGAACTTTTTATGCCATTTATTTTTTGCAAATAATTTTCTTCAAATGTTGGAATTTGTATTATGGAAATGAGCTTTCGGTGAGAAACGGGAAGATCCACTGTTTTCGACCAAAATTTTGTTCAGTGATGAGGCCTATTTGTGGTTCAACGGCAAAGTCAAGAAACAAAATTGCCGCATTTGGGCTGAAGAGCAACAAGAAGAGGTTCAAAAGGTGTCATTATACCCACACGCAGAAAAAAAGTATGGTTGTGATGACAATATTCGAAGAGGATAATACTATTGTTGGGTATATGGTTGTGCTCCAACAATATTATGGTCCTCACAACAATAGTATGATTCAAATACAACCATACTATGATCCTCACAAAAATACTATGATTCACACATAACCATACTATGATCCCCACAACCATAGTATGATTCACACTCAACCATAATATGATCTCCACAAACATAGTATGATCCTCACAACCATAGTATGTTAACCATAGTATGGTCCTCACAACCATAGTATGATTCACACGCAACCATGTTATGATCCCAACAACCATAGCATGATCACACACTATTAAACTATGATCCCAAATATTATTTAATAGAATTTGTTTGAGTTGTCGACAATAGATTTGAATTAAGAAAATTATTCAAAAATACATTAAATTCAAAATATTAGGAGTGATTTATTTCACAGTAGAAAAAACAAAGTTTAAATAAACGTAAGCGTTTTTATTAAAAATATTTCAGATAAACAAAGCCAAAGCAGCTTGTTTAAAAAATTTTAATTTCGATAAAAAAGTACTATTATTGCATTAGATCCGTACCAATAACATTTGCTCTAAAAAGCATATTTAAATGAGGAAAAGTTACAATCATACAGTATGATTGCCGTAATCATATCATTGTTAACATAAAACGCAAAACACAATACTTTTGTCGTACTAACCATATTTATATTGTTGCTATAACCATATTTTCATTTTTAAATTTGGCAATAATACTATTGTTACATTTCAACAATATTACTATTGCAGCAATTATACTATTGTCATAAATAAATTTAGTTAACAATGCTATGGTTGCGACGAACATACTTTTGTTGTGGAGAACATATTATTATTGCCGTGACCATGTAGTAACCATGTTTTTTCTCTGCGTGCAGAGAAAACCACAGTTTGGTACGGTTTCTAAGCTGGTGGAATCATCGTTGCATATTTTTTCAAAAATGATGATGGCCGGAACGTATCCGTTATTGGTGCTCGCTATCACGCCATGACATCGATCTTTATGCTTCCTGAAATTGAAGCCCGTAATCTTGACGACACTTGGTTTCAGCAGGACGATGCCACTTGCCATACAGCTGCTCAAACAATGGATCTATTGAGAGGTCATTTCGAAAAGCAGCTAATTTCACGTTTTGAATACGTGAGTTGGCCGCCTAGATCGAATGATATCACGCCTTTAGGCATTTTTCTTTGGGGTTACGTAAAGTCCAAAGTCTATGCTGACAAACAAGCTACGATTCAGGTTTTGAAAGCCAACATAACGCGTTTCATTCACGCCATACCGGTCGAAATGCTCGAATGAGTCATCCAAAATTGCACTCACAGAATGGACACTCTGAGTCGTAGTTGCGGCCAACATTTGAAGGAAACTATATTCAAAAAATAAATGCCATAAAATGTCCTTTCAAATTACCAATAATGATTTCACACTTACTTTGAATTTTATATTTTTTTTTGTTCTGAAAAAATACCTCTAGATGGATCGCCCAATATAAGTACTATATCTTGCACACCTTACTGCTTTGAGGGAAGCCCTAATGGATTTCTCAAAACGTGATCTCCTGAATCTTACGTCTATTTTTATCCCTTGCAGAATATTGTTAACACTTGGCAAAGTGTTGTCGTAATAAAAACGATGACCTTTAAATCCTATTAGGAATTTTGTTAAATTAGCCGTACATTCGTGTTCCTTACTTTTCTTAGTCGGGATCAGTTTATGTAAATCTTCCTTTCAATAAGTTTTTTTATTTGTCTTCTTTTCACGGATTACTCTCTGTGTTCGTCGAATGGTTCTTGTGAAAGCCTTCGGTATTCGGTTTGTTCCATGCCAAGTATATTTTTAAGAATTCTCAGACTACTCTACTTAACAAAAGTTTCATAAATTAGATGAAGTAGTATATCAATTTAATGATTTTGCACATCATTCGCTTTTCTTCAATTTGATGTAGAACTTTTCATCAGTATTTCTCCAATTCTTTACATCTATTTAATGAACAGTGTAAACTGTACTTTATGAAAATTTTACAAAAAATTAATTATAATTGTACATTAATTTGGTTAAAAAATATACATTACTTCGATAAACATTGTACATAAATTTAATGGAAAATATACATACGAGGGCGACCGCAAAAGTAACTGGCCTAACATAAAAAGAACCGTTTTTTTGGAATTATTATTATTTATTTTTCAACAATATCTCCTTCCAACTCAATAAACTTCTTCAAACGTTTTTCAAGTTTTTTAATTCCATCCGAAAAATAAGATTTTTCAAGACCTTTAAAATATGCCTCAGTTTCAGCAATAACCTCGCTATTGGACGAAAATTTTTTGCCACCGAGAATTTTTTTTTTAAATTTGGAAACAAGTATAGCTCTCAATATGCACGTTTTAAAATTGAGTATTCTACTTACAGTGAGATCTTATAAAGGGTGTTTTTTATTGAGGTATAGAACTTCGAATTGAAATAAAACACAAGAAAATCGTTTTAATGTCCATCAATTTGGCTTTATTGGAAGGATAATTTTATGCCATTAATGTTTAAATATGATTTCGGGCATGTGGCCGCCGCGGCTGGCTCGAATAAAGCCAATTCTACAGGTCCAATTTTCAACCAATTTTTTGAGCATATGGGGCCGTATGTTGGCAATAACGCCAAGAATGTTGGCTTCCAAGCCCCTAACGTTTCTGGTTTGTTGGCGTAGACGAGCGACTTCACATATCCCCAAAGAAAATAATCCAATGGTGTCAAATCACACGATCTTGGTGGCCAATTGACAGGTCCATTCCGCGAAATTATGCGCTCATCGAATGTTTCCTTCAATAATTCGATTGTGACGTGCGCTGTGTGGCATGTAGCGCCGTCTTGTTGGAACCACAACTCATCCACATTCATGCCATCCAATTCGGGAACAAAATAGTCGGTTATCATGGCTCTATACCGGTCTCCATTAACGGTAACTGACTCTCCAGCATTATTTCGGAAGAAGTATGGCCCAATGACTCCACCAGCCCATAGAGCACACCAAACAGTCAGTTTTTGTGGATATAATGTCGTCTCAAGGGTCTCATGTGGATTCTCTTCACTCCAAATGCGGCAATTTTGCTTGTTGACGCAGCCATTCAACCAAAAATGAGCCTCATCACTGAACAAAATTTTGTGATGAAAATCAGCATCGAGATGAATCTCATTTTCGGCCCATTTTGCAAGCGTTGTTCTTTTGTCAACCTGTTCATGATGAAATGGCAAACCAAACTAAATATTAATCACTTGACAGCTGACAAAATGGCCGCCAGTTAAAAAAGTGATGCCAACTTAAAGTTCTATACCCCAATAAAAAACACCCTTTAGCTCCTGAAGTGATGTTATTTATGCACTATAGTTAATTATTTCAAATGCATTAGGAGAAGGGTAACATTTTTTTTTTGGCTTTCAATATTTTTTTGTTTGTTGGCAATGTAAGACAGTATCTTCTTGTTAATATATTTCTCAATTTAATATACTCACAACTATTACATGTACGAGTATTATGGCTCAGCAAATAAGACCCTGGTGTTTCAGGAAACAGTTGCGGGTTTGAATTCCAGCAAAGGCTTTTTGGAACGAATATTTAAATAATAATTTTTTATGCTAATATTTCAAATTTAAAAGAATAAAAAAACATTTTATTTCATTGGAAAAACTACTCACAACTATTACATGTACGAGTATTATGGCTCAGCAAATAAGACCCTGGTGTTTCAAGAAACAGTTGCGGGTTTGAATTCCAGCAAAGGCTTTTTTGGAACGAATATTTAAATAATAATTTTTTATGCTAATATTTGACATTTAAAAGAATAAAGAAACATTTTATTTCATTGGAAAAACTATTGGAAAAAAATACATGTTCCAAAAGTATTTTGCAAGCATATTGCAGGTTAGTAGAGGGTAGTGGAGGATCTGAAGGATCACCCTAAAATCATACTCTTGAAATTTTATGAGGGATCGTAAATAGGTTAATTTTTTTTTAAAAAAACCCACTTTTACAAAAATTAACACTGTTGTATTTGCAATAAAGTTACCTTTTTAAAATGTATCATACGATAGTATGACATTTATACTTTTAAAGCTATACGTCTTTAAAGTTTTAGGTGATATAAAAGAATTCATGTAGACAATTTGTGTTGTTCTATTATTATAAAACAATTTCCTACTGGCGCCCAACATGGGGCTTAAACTTTAATCTGAAGTAAAATATAATCTAAAGATGTTCCGAACCTAATACAGATGTTTTTTTTTATCGAAATACAACTGTCGTTGCCTTCAATAACCTCTTATGTCAATCTACCCTCAATTGTAATAACAGCCTGAATGTCTGCGCTTCATCGATTAGAACACAATATAATTTTTTAAATATTCAACAAAAAATTCGATATCGTCAATTTTGGGCAAGTAAAGGAGGGTCCAACCATTATGCACGATGTTAATTTTGAGTGAAATTGTTTGCCCAACTTAATTTGATACTGCTTTGTTTCAGAGTTTGACAAATTCAACAAAAAACAAGTAAGTAAGTGCTATAGTCGGGCGTGGCCGACTCTATGATACCCGCACCACTATAAATGTGATTAAGTCTCCTGTTAATCGAAAGCACTCGTCGCTATTTCTATCTGTATCTATCACGCAAGCACTAAGCCTTTATACCCCTTACCACTATGTGTTGAGGGTATAACAATTATAGTTGGTCCACATTTTCATACCTTGTTTTCGGACCCTGTGCCCTCCCACGGACGAGATAAATCATTTGGCTTGACATATTTAAAGTCCTGAGGCAATTCCCTGTCATTTGAGGGGTCACACTAAAATCCGGGTAAACCGAAACTTTTGGACCCTCCTAATGGACCCTGGGGCCCAAACAGGTCGAATTTTTTTCTGTATTTAAAATTGTAAGATAATTTCCTTTCATTTAAGGGGGCACACTTATATTTAAAATCATGGGTCCATTTTTTGGGTTCTGAAGGCCCCGTAGGTCCGAGAGGCGGGTCCAACTATTTTTTTACATTTTGTGGTCAGTTCTACATCGAATGGCATATTTTTTTAATTTGTTGACCAATACACGCGACATCAACTGGATTTGGACCAAATCCGGGAGTTCCTTTGTATGGGGGGTCTATCAGAAAGTGCTCCGATTTGAACCAAATTCAATAGCGTCCGTCCTTGTCCCAATATATTACCACATGCCAAGTTTCATCGGTGCATAAATGCGACCTGTACTTTGATTACAAGAATAGATGGACATCTTTACATCCAGCCAGCCAGCCAGCCGACCAGCCAGCCAGCCAGCCAGCCGACCAGCCAGCCGACCAGCCAGCCAGCCAGCCGACCAGCCAGCCAGCCAGCCGACCAGCCAGCCAGCCGACCAGCCAGCCAGCCGACCAGCCAGCCAGCCAGCCGCCCAGCCAGCCAGACAGACATGGCTAGATCGACTCAAAATGTAATTCTGAGCAACTTTCTCTCTGGTCCCGGTATTCTAACTCGATTCCTTCGATGTGTTACAAACGCAAGCACTAAGCCATTATACCCCATACCACTATGTGGTGCGGGTATAAAAAGGTAAACAATTTATCAGCGCTTTAGGACTAGTAAAGCCTTTTACGCAAAAAGGCGTTCAAATCAAAATGAATTTCGTGCACTTTCTGATTTTTTTTTGGTCAGCTTAATCGACCAAATGTAAATGTATTCACAATCGAGAGAATTGTGCGCGAATTTAAGCAAACCGGGTCTGTAGGAAATGTGAAAGCACCTGTGCATGCTCGCCTAGTTCGTTCTGTACTTCTTCGGCCAAGCAGTGTGCTCCCTCAGGCAGGCTAATTCTGAAACACTGAAAAATGCCATATATGTGACAGCCTATAGAGAAAGGGACCTAAGGGTAAAAAAAATAATTTTCATTTATTTTCTTTTTTGATGTGGACAACATCTGAGCATCGAATGAGACCGATCCCCCATGCCCCAAAAGTGTTCCCTTCCAGAGATATGCGCGTTTTATGCAAGTGAAGTCGACGATTCTAAGCGCAAATAGAAAGGGACCTAATCTTTAAAATGGCTCTCCTAAACAAAACTTTTAATCAACTTTTCACTTTTTTTTTCGATGTGGACAACATCTGAGCATCGAATGAGACCGATCCCATGCCGACGAAGTCGACGATTCTAAGCGCAAATAGAAAGGGACCTAATCATTTAAATCACTTTCCTGAATAAAACTGGTTTTTAACCTTAGGTCCCTTTCTTTGTTGCGCGTCACATATAAGTAGATTCCTTTTTACTGCATCTCGTTTTTGAGAAACGCACAGAAAACACTTATCTTTATGTGTTCTGTTGGATGGTCCACCTTTTCGAAGAACTTTTCAGTGTATTATAAATAAAACTGAACAGTCTAGTTGAGAGGGGTCATACAATGGTTGTAGGGATCATAACATGGTTGCATGTGAATCATTCTATGATTATGGCAATTATACTACGGTTGTATGTGAAACATGTTATGGTTATGAGAATCATAAAATGGTTGTGGGTATCATTATATGATAGTGTGAATCATAATATGGTTATGGGGATCATAGTATGGTTGTGTATGAATCATACCATTGTTATGAGTACAATAATATTGTGAGTATGATGCTCTTCGAATAACGGTATCTACATTTGTTCATTCTTTATAAAGTTGGGAGAGAACCACATGGGATTTTTCTAAATAAGCGGCATGAAGTCTCATACCAAAATTAGCAGAAAAGTTAAAGGAGCCAAATGAAGCTAATAAAGAACTTATGTAGTCGGTGGACTTTGCATTGTCTTATAATCATTGTCTTCAGAAGTTCATTCGTATAACAAATTTAAGGTTTCAAAATAAAATAAAATACACACTTCTGCTTCAAAGTGGATTTCACTTCCGAACTTTATTTAGTTTTATACTCTGTTTTTGGCACAAAGTTCATAATAACATTTTCATAATGTTGTTTCCGAGATTTTTATTTTTACAAGCCTTAAAGATAACAATCCAATTTGTTTTTTAATAGAAAACCCGAAAAGAAAATCTCAATATTTAAATAAGCGCAGGTGTTGGTATCCTTTTTTTATCCCGGTACTGATAATCAAAACCTTTATTGATAAAATCACACATACTCGTACATGCCATCTCTTAAATGTATACAAGTAATACCAGGAACTTGTAATTTTATTTCCTCCACTTCCGTGTTTCCTTATTGCCATTGTTGTTGTCGACTTGGTTGACATTCCCGATCATATCAGAGAGAAGCGCATATGGTTAAGACCGCATACATACCGTGTGAAATCCATACCAACTTAACTGCCAGTACTTGGCTGTCATACCCTCCATTGTCATAGACGCCCCTTCATGTGTAGGGCCACCTTATGGCTGTCACTTTTAAAGTGATCCCATTGTAAATACTACATTGTTGCGGCCAAGGAACTCCGGTTGTAGTTTGTCCATCCTTCCCTCCTTCCTCTAGTTTTTCCTTCCTGCTTCTCCTTAGCATAGTGACATGATTTTTTTGTTATTTTTGGTTTCCATCAAGATAAGAATGCTCGGTGGTTGCAGGCATGCGAGTATTTAGATATTTATGCCAGGAGTTCAACTCCTGTCGTTTATGAGGAGACCTCACTATTTATGAAAAGTATGCCTACTCCTACACAAACAATGGCATTTTAAAAGATTATATCGGAGGACAATATTTTCCTCTTCGGTGAGTGTGGTTATTAAACGTTCATATTCCTCCCGTGGACGAGTGTACGAGGTGGGGTGTAAGAAGTCTGGCGCTGGCTGGTGGTGGTGGTGGTTGATGATATTGTCATCTAAGACACTTACACACGCATACACCCGCAGACAGGTTGAGGTTGTCACCCTCAATAAATACTTCAGCTTGCCTCAATTTGTACTGTTGCAGTCGGTTTTGTAGGGGAATTTTCGATAACAAATTTTAAAAAAGAAAAATAATAAAAAACCGCTTGTTGACACACTCATGGCAAATGGGTTAGATGGAAGTGTTTGAAAATCCCCAATAATATATGTGGGAATTAAAAGTATTTGCAGGGGGGACGAGAAACTTTAATGCTTGTTTATATTTCAAAATCGACTCCAAGGGACATAAACTTTCACTTTTTATGTCCCAAACACAAACGTAAACAATTCGTTATTTAAAACAATTTTCTTACCACATGTTGATAATGAGGGTTTGTTTTTTATTGAACTTCTGGTCACTGTAGGTCCACTACAGGCAATACAATTGATAATTGAATATACTTAGTAGTGACATAATTACTGTTAAAACATTGAACACACCCATTTTAATAGTAGAGCTTAACATACCCCGTTAATGTCATATGGGTTTTAAAAGCTAACCTCAATAGCGTTAGTCTGTAACGGGGTTTAAAATTGTTTAAACTTTCACCATGGAGTGGATGAATATCACGCAAAAGTCCATGGGTCGAATCATTAAAAAAGACTTGGGACTTGGGGCTTTCAAACGACGTACAGGACATTTATTAACTGCACTTTAAAAAAAATAGAATTAAAAAACGCAAACGTCTTTTGGTAAAGCACGCAGATATCTTGCACAGCAAAATTTTATTCACCGATGAAAAAAGTGTTACCGTGCAGGAAAAATTTAACAAGCAAAAGTGTAGAGTGTATGCGCGGTTATCTAAGGAAGCATCTGAAGTGATCCCAAGGGTGGAAAAGGGTCATCACCCAGCTTCAGTCATGGCTTGGTGGGGTGTCTCTTACGATGTGGTCACTGACCTGCATTTCTGCGAACAAGGAGTCAAAACATCGGCCAAAGTTTACCAAGAAACCATTTTGAAAGCTGTTGTGAAGCCTCTTAACAATTCCCTGTTCCAAAACCAGCCATGGACTTTCCAGCAGGATTCTGCGCCGGCCCATAAGGCTTAAACGTACCAGGCCTGGCTTCAAAAACAATTTGCAAGCGCTCATTTCCTCAGAAGAATAGCCCTCAGACAGTCCAGATTTGAACCCATTGGATTACAAATTGTGGACGGAATTAGAGGACAAGGTTTGTCACAAAAGATACACCAACATTGGATCTCTTAAGACTGCTTTGGTTCGAGCTGTGGCCAATAAACGAGGTTCGTGCAGCTATTGACGATTGACTAGTGCGACTTAAGGCGTGTGTAAAGGCAATAGGCGGACATTTCGAATACGTAGATTTTTTTTGGATACAATATCAATAAATATATTAAAAATTATTTGGTCCAAAAACATTCAGTACTTTTTATTTTACAGCATAAAACGTGCGTAACAGTATTTATGTCCCTACTAATTATGTGTGACATATGTCTCAGAGTCATTAAAAATATGGACCATCGGATAGAGGTAAGCCACCGAAGCCGTGGCGAGCATTTAATGGGTGATCCAAGTAGAGATGCTTTTTTTAATAGCCTTTTTTTGACAGATCACGTGTGAGTCGTGTCATGCTGTCATGTTATTTTTGTTAAGTGTTGTTTGGCATTTCATCATGGAATAATTTACGCCCGAACAAAGTTTACAAATCGTTCAGCTTAATTACGAAAATTCACGTTCTGTGAGGAATGTGTTTCTTGCACGTCGTTTAAATTATGGTCAACATAATCGGCCTACTGAGCGTTATATTCGCAACATAATCGGCCTACTGAGCGTTATATTCGCAACATAATCGGCCTACTGAGCGTTATATTCGCAACACCATCACCCATCTTGCGACCCAGCATTCATTATTGGATAATAGTCGACCGAATATACCACGTCCGCTTCGACTGAATAGACCAGTGAAAAAAATTTAGCCACCGTAGCTGAGAGTGTACACCAAGACCGTGGAGAGTCGATTCGGCGCCGTTCGCAGCAACTCAGACTGACGTATGGAACGACTTGGCACATTTTACGTCGAGATCTTAAATTGAATGCGTACAAAATACAGCTTGTGCAAGATCTGAAGCCGCCCGACGAACCCAAGCGACATCGCTTCGCTGTATGGGCTCTTGAAAAGTTCCAAGAAGATCCGACTTTTCGATCCAAATTTTTTTCAGCGATGAGGCCCATTTTTGGCTCAGTGGGTATGTAAACAAGCAAAATTGCCGCATTTGGGACGAAGAACAACCAGAAGAGGTTCAAGAGCTGCCACTTCATCCAGAAAAAACAACGGTTTGGTGTGGTTTGTAGGCCGGTGGGACCTAAGGGTAAAAAAATTATTTTTTTTTCTTTTCTTTTTTTGATGTGGACAACATCTGAGCATCGACCCCATGCCCCAAAAATGTTCCCTCCCAGAGATAAGTGAAGTCAACGATTCTAAGCGCAAATAGAAAGGGACCTAATCTTTAAAATGGCTCTCCTGGACAAAACTTTTCATCAACTTTTCACTTTTTTTTGATGGAGACAACATCTGAGCATCGAATGAGACCGATCCCATGCCCCAAAAGTGTTTCCTCCCAGAGATATGCGCGTTTTATGAAAGTGAAGTCGACGATTTCAAGCGCAAATAGAAAGGGACCTAATCTTTAAATTGGATCTCCTGAACAAAACTGGTTTTCAACCTTTGGTCACTTTCTATTTTGCGCGTCACATATGTGGACTATTTTAGTTAGATCCAAAAAATTCTTCAAAATATGTAGGACGTAAATGATCCGTACTGGGAGGAATGCAAGACTGCAAATGTTCCATACAGAGGAAATTGAATGACATTGATAAAGAAAACGTCATATTTATTACGATTGATACGCGTATATGGTCCTTAAGACTTGAATATAAAGAAACAGGAATCGACCATGTTTAGACGTCAGCGTGCGTCAATACAAGGAATGTGATTTTAAAAACTGCGATTCCCTAGATTTTTCGGTATTAGGAGGATTTTTAAATATACCGGAATTTATTTCTTAAAATTATTTTTTGTCCTGAGGTCATATGTTTAAACTCGATATTGTGTATTCGGTTTAATTTTTATTTTTCCAATATTTCGATTAACTTCGTCAATTATCTTCAGGGGTTGCCAATTAAAAAACACTGTCGTCCGTCTGATTATCGCTATCAGTTCAAAATTTTAGGATTTTTGTGTAAATATAAATACTTAAATCAATTCTTTTTTAAGAGAAACGTTTTATTGTCCACATTTACGTAGAGAATGTAAACAAAAAAATGAAAAGTAATTCATTCTTTCATTATACTCTGCAACGCTCTGTAAAACAGGATATTACGTGGGTTGCTATTTATATTTCGGGTCCTGACAATACTAGTGTTCCCAGATGCAAACTGGAACTTCCATTGGAAACTTTGATATTTTTAAGCATAACTTCAGTCAGAACGTTTTGTCATTTGAGGACGAATTGTTTTGTTTACCGTGTGTTGAAAAATCCATCTCAGTGAAAAAATGGAATTATCCTGTGAACATTTTCGTGCGAAATTTTTTACGATTTTCGGCGTGGGTTATCGAGACGACAGTGTTTAAATCAACTTGTTTCGACTTTTGGCGATGAAGCACCATCAAAAACCACTGTTAATCGCTGGTACCAAGATTTCAGTCTCGGACGCCGTTTGCTCAAGGATGAATTTCCTAAAGGACGTCAAACTTGGGTCACTTTGCCAGAAACCGTTGATGCTGTGCGTGAACTGATTAAGCAAGACCGACATGTGACATACCGTAAATTGAGGCATCCTTGGTCATTAGTATGACAAGCATCAATAAGATATTGCATGTTCATTTGGCCGTTCATGTTCAATTTGATCTCGTTGGATCCCACATTATTTGATGAATGCTCAAAAAAAGGCTCGTATGGATGTTGAAAAAGTATAACTTCGGTAGCTCAAAAATAGTGTAGCACATTGTCACAGGTGACGAATCATGAATCTATGCATATGAACCCGAAACAAAACAGCAATCGACCGTATGGGTCTTTCAAGACGAGCCAAATCCAACAAAAGTTGTTAGTGAAAGATGTACATCGAAGCAAATGATTGCGTTTTTTTCGGTATAACCGGCCATGTTGACACAGTAGCTTTAGCGGAACGTAGGACGGTCAAGTCTGAGCGGATCGAAGAAATGAGGAAAGATAATATAAAAAGACGGATCATTTTGCATCACGACAATGCGACCTCTCACACATCAGCTGAAACGATGAGCTATTTGAACACTCAAGTTGTGGAATCGATAGGCCAATCACCGTAAAGCCCCTTCTTTGGCACCCAATGACTTCTTCTTCTTCCCTAGCATTAAAAAAAAATGCGTGGTAAACTTTTTTCATCGCCCGAAGCAGCTGTTGAAGCGTTCAAAAATCATGTTTTAAATGTGTCTCAATCGGAGTGGAAAAAGTGCTTCGAAAATTGGATTGTGCGCATGCAAAAGTGTATTGATCTTAAAGGAGAATATTTTGAAAAACAATGAAACCAATGAAAAATTATTGTGTTTTTTTGCCGGACCAGAAATATAAATAGCAGCCCTCGTAGAAGCATCTATGACAATTATGTGTGCAACAAAATATTGGCCAAATAACGCGTGATCCATTTCTAGGTTCCCTAATTTTTTAAAGAAAAAAACACAAAAAATTCAAATTGAATGGGGAATATTTATTATCTTTTGAAAGAACATTCTTTGGCATGTATTTTTTGAAGATTATGTCTATCAAACGTTGGCAGTGGCTATGTCTCAGGTGGACCATCCGTGCAGTCCAATTTTCGATCACTCGTTCGAGCATTTCGACTGGTAACTGGCGAATAGCACGCGTGATGTTTTTGCTCCAAGGCCAGAATCGAAGCGGGTTTGTCCGCATAAACTTTAGACTTTACATATCCCTACAGGAAAAAGTCTAACGGTGTGATATCACATGTTATTGGTGGCCAATCGACCGGCCCAAAACGTGAAATTATCTGCTCACCGAAGTGTTCTCTCAATAAATCCATTGATTGATGCGATGTGTGGAAAGTTGCGCCGTCTTGTATAAACCAAATGTCGCCGAGATCACGAACTTCAATTTCAGGCATCAATTAGTCGGTTATCATGGTACGATAACGGTCGCCATTGGCGGTTACGTTCTCAACATCATTTTTAAAGAAATATGGACCGATGATAGAGAAAGGGACCTATGAGTCACATTTTGTTGACACGCCAAAATTTAATACAGCGATTTTTATAAACAATGGCTAAACCCTAAAACATTTTTTTTAAATATATAAGTATATTAAGGTAAAACCCATAAATATTTAAAAAAAAATATATTTAAAAATCGATAAAATTATTTAAAAAACGGCTAAATCTAGCCGGAAATAGGCTAAATTGGCAACAGTAAGATAAAGTGCGCGATTATAAAAATAAATAATATAAAACACTAGAGCTCTGTTGCAGAAGAAAATACGATTTCTGTGCTTTTCGAGAAAAGGGAATGCATTTTGTACCTTTTCTTTCGAAATTAATTGTTAAGCACAGTTTTTTTTTTTATAAATTTTGTAGATCCCCCTAGCTTTAAATAAAAGTAACATTACAGGACAGTTTTTTTAAATCCAAAATAATGAATGCTGGTAATTGTATTTTCTCAGCGAAATTGCTTATTTTTCTTCTCAAACTGTTTTAAATTGAACAAAATTTACATAATTTTCCTTTTAACGGAAAAAATTATGTCAAATCATTGTGAAAATCTTGATTTAATGAATTTTTCATGTTCATAACAACCGAAACCCCCCAGCAAGGATTTCCTTTAAAAGTCACAGAACAACAACAAAAAAACTCATCAGAAATCCTTCAAAATCTGCGGTTTTCCTCTCTCATTTTCTCGGTTACTTTTGTAAGGAAATCAACTTCAAAGCGACACAAACACACACACACACGAATGACTTGAACAAAAAACAGTTCATCAGGCAGATGGTACTTGTACCAGTACGATTGTGAGTAAATGGAAGAGAGCGGGAGGGAGGTAGAAAAAGGAGCAAAATTATGATAGGAAAGCACTGAAGTAAGATGAAGGAACATGACATAAAAGTGACATGTTTTCATTGAAGCACGCTATTGTTTTGTTAATTTCTTTTTTTGTTGTTTGTTTGCGTTCGCTTGTCTTCCCTATCCTTGGTGTTTTTTGTTTGTACTTTCTTCTTCCCCGCAACTGATTTGCATTTTTAATCTCATAAGGATACAGATGATCATGCCGATCATGTCACACAAATGCATGTGAATTGTAACACATCCCAATGAATGACTTGTCGAATTGAGGGTTATTTTTGTTGTTGTTTCCCTTTGGTTATGCTTTTGTTTTCAAGAAGTCTGAGTTTCATGCGTGGTTTTTTGCTGCTATCTCGTCGTGTAACAAACCAAAACTACCTCAGTTTCCTTTGAAAAAAAGAAATAATTTTGAAAAATTCTTCAATTTGTAGCTGATATATGTTTTGTGTGACGGAATGTTGTCATGTCAGTTATGGTTGAATGATTTAACATTATCAGAGTATTTTTTGATCCTTAATAAAGTGATGTTCGCCTGCCGTTGATATAGATATTTTATGATAAATGATGTTTTTTTCGATCTGAGAACAGTTTTTTTTGACATTTTTTCAATGGTTGACATGTTGAGGTTTTGGCCTAAGCCTAAGGAATGATGACAAGATGTTTAAGATCTGTAAAGAGACAGCAAGAAACAATCTGTTCAAATCACTTTCATTTTAAGTAAATAAAAATATAAGAAAAATTTCGTTCGATTTGCCCTGGCCGAATATTTACTCCTCATAGCCTATATAAGCTTATTTTAAACTGGAGTCCCTAAAAAAAAACAAGCTGATAATGTCAACTGAAAATTTTTAAAAAATTCATTATTACCAGTCAAATAATTCTATGCTAAGTTGCAGAAATTGAATTCGAATTCTTGTAATCAATAAATGGCATTCAATTAAATAAGTATACTCAACTAGTCTAAGGTTTAAAGGACGCTTTCAACAGCCCTTCACATGCAGGCACTACGCCCACCGGTTCAGGATTTTTGTAATCGATTTTAAACTTACGAGGGCGGTTCGGAAAGTTCTTAGCCTATCAATGAAAGAGAATAGTTAGTTTTTCAAAAATATTTTTATTTTTCAATATAATCTCCTGAAACTTCAATACACTTAGTCCAACGCTTATCTAGCAATTATATCCCTTGATTAAAATAGTTTTCCTCAAGGTCTTCAAAATAGTGGTGTACAACTGTAATTGCATCTTCATTTGAGGTAAAACGCTTGCCAGCAAGGAATTTTTTAGATTTGGGAACAGGTAAAAGTCACTGGGAGCTAAATCAGGAGAATAAGGTAGGTGGTCAAGCAACTAGTTCTTTAATTCGTTGATTTTAGCCATTGTTAAAACACTCTTGTGCGCTGGTGCGTTGTCTTGATGAAAAATTATTTTTTGTGTTGTAAGCCAGGACGTTTTTCTCGAATTTGTACATTTAATTGATCTAAAAGGTTGCAATAGTACTCTAAATTTATTGTTTTACCCTTTTGCAGATAGTCAATCAATAAAATACATTTGAAGTCCCAAAAAACCGTTGCCATAACCTTACCAGCCAATTGAATTGTTTTTGCCTTCTTTGGGGCACTTTCTCCAGCTTCAGTCCATTGTTTGGATTGTTCTTTTGTCTCTGGAGTATAGTGGTGGATTCATGTCTCATCAACATTTAGGAAACGACGCTTAAAATCCATTTTATTTCGCTGAAAACGATCCAAACAAGCTTGAGAAATGTTCATTCTTATGCGTTTTTGGTCGACTGTTAACAAGTCCGGCACCCATCTTGCAGAAAGCTTTTTCATCTGTAGTTCTTCATGCAAAATTAAATGGACTCGATCATTTGAGATGCCCATGATATTAGCTATTTCACGCACTTTTATTCGTCATCATTTAATACCATATCATGCACTTTGACTACAATTTCTGTTGTTGTTGCTGTTTTTGGACGTCCACTACGTGGTTCATCTTCAATGCTTGTACGACCACGTTTAAATTCAGCAACCCAATTTTTTACTGTTGCGTATGAAGTAGCACTTTCACCTAACACATTCACCATATCATTATGCCCGATAAACATTTTTTATGTAAATATTTAACGACACCACGCATTTCTAATTTTTCCATTGTAAAAAAATCGCGGATGCGTCTTTTGTGAACACCTGTTTCTATATGAAGGAGTTGCCAGATCGAAACAACATTTAACATGTGTTCATAGCAGAGATGGAAGTTTCCGAAACACTTAACTTTTTTCTGTTTATACCGCGCTTTTTGTGCTAGGCTAAGAAGCTTCCGAACCGCCCTCGTAGTTGTTCGGAATGTTCGACTATATATATCATGATTCTTTACTCAAAAACACAAAGGATTTGATAGGAGTTTCCAATTTTATTAGCAGTTTGTGCACGAAATAGTGCATCAAAACTTCATAAGCGGGTAGTAGTAGCTTAATTTATATTTATCTGATTCAGAACACATTTCATAACATTCAGTAAAAATTTGGAAAACTTCTTTTTTAAGTATCACTTATAATCATACATTTGCTGGATATAAAATAATTTTGTATACGAACTGATAAACAAAGTTATATTTATTTATTCTTAGTTAAGTACATCCTTTCTAACAATTTTTAAAATGTGGTTTCCCTTTTTCAAAAGTATAGTTGAAATTCAAGCATTAGAAAAAAGTATTAACTTCGGCAAATATTTTTCATTTCTAACGCATATCGAAAAGTTCAACTTAGGAATGTCATAGCTGCTACAAAAATAAATATTTTTTGGAAATCTTTTAAATATATCTTATTGATAGTGGTTTCTATTAAACAGAGAGAAAAATAGTTTCAAATAGTGAAACAAATATCGAAAAAAAAAAACCCGGAATTTCAGAAATCCGGCATTTCGGTTTTTTCTAAACATTGTTTTGAAAAAAAATTTATTTGGTTTTTATTTTAAGTCAAAAACCGGCATTAACCAACATTCCGGTTTTAACCTTTTTCCTTAGAATGGAAAATATATTCCCATTTTCAAACTTAAAGAATGCATAAGAATCAATTGCGACAAAAAAAAGTATTTTTTATTAAAAATTAATCTAGTAAAAGTCGGTTATGAAAACAGGGTTATCACCACAAAATTTTTTATTTCCGTCTAAATTTGTGAAAAAAATGTGAAAGAAAGTAGATCAGTAAAGGATCAAAGTCTACGAAATGAGGTGATAAATAAAAGTTAGACAAACAAAGTGGTGAGAAAACAATTTTGAGGATTGGCAGCTTAGACTGTGATACTTTTCTTTTTTTGCTTATAAAGTAGCTGACAAACTGAAAACAACTTTCCGGTTTTAACCTTTTTCCTAAGAATGGTAAATATATTCCCATTTTCAAACTTAAAGAATGCATTAGAATCAATTGCGACAAAAAGAGTATTTTTTATTAAAAATTAATCTACTAAAAATCGGTTATGAAAACAGGGTTATGAACACAAAACTATTTATTTCCGTCTGAATTTGTGAAAAACTTCCGCTGTCTTTAGTACCCCAAATGTTCATATTTAAATGGGACGCCTAGTATAGGAGGGTTGCCATATATATATTTCTGGCCTTGGCAACACTAGCTCCTAACACTTGCCTAGCGCCATCTGACATTTCCAGTGGAAAGATTGACACTTTTTAGCATAAACGTATTCAGAACGTTTTGACGTACGACCATCATTTGTGTTGTTTGAAAAATTCAATTTGGCAAAAATTGGAATTAAATAGTAAACATTTTCGTGCGATCATTTTTCACAACTTTCGACGTTGATTATCACGACAAGAGTGCATCGATGCACTTAAATCTTTGTATGGCGATGAAGCACCATTCTATAGCACTGTGAAAAACTGGTTTAATGAATTCAATCGTGGCCGACGCTCGCTCAAAGACAAAGGTCGTGAAGGTCGTCCAGCAACGGCCGTTGTGCCAGAGCACATTGATGTCGTACGTGAACTGATAATGCAAGATCTTCATGTGACATACCGTGAGATAGAGACATCCTTGTTCATTTCTTCTACCAGCATACATTCGATATTGCATGAACACCTGGCCGTAAAACTGGTTTGTTCTCGTTGGATCCGATACAATTTAACAATCGCTCAAAAAATACGATAGCGGTGCTTCGAAGGTCATTTATAGGATCGTCACAGGTGACGAATCATGGATCTATGCGTATGAGCCCGAAACAAAACAGCAATAGATCGTGTGGATCTTCGAAGACAAGCCAAATCCAACGAAAGTTGTTCGTAGAAAAAGCACTTCAAAGCGCTTGGCCTGTTTCTTCGGCAAAAATGGTCATGTGGCGATTGTTCCGCCTGAGCAACGTAGGACGATCAATTCTGAGTGGTTCACCACAATTTGTTTGAAGTCTTCGGAGAAATTCGAAAAACGAGCAAGAGAAGACGAATCATTGTGCACCATGAAAATGCGAGCTCTCACACATCGGCTCAAACCAGCAACGTTTTGACCGGCCAAAACGTCGAATTAATGGGTCATCCGCCGTTTAGCCCTGACTTGGCATCCAGCAAGAGAAGACGAATCATTGTGCACCATGAAAATACGAGCTCTCACACATCGGCTCAAACCAGCAACGTTTTGACCGGCCAAAACGTCGAATTGATGGGTCATCCGCCGTTTAGCCCTGACTTGGCATCCAATGACTTCTTTTTATTCCCGCACATTAAGAAAAAATGCGTAAGCAACGATTTTCGTCGCCAGAAGATGCTGTTGAAGCTTTCAAAAACCATATTTTAAAGGTGTTTCAATCGGAGCGGAAAAAGTGCTTCGACAATTGGTTTGAGCGCATGCAAAAGTGAATAAATCATGCTGGAGAATACGTTGAAAAACAATAAAAACCATTTTTGATGATAAATATTGGCATTTTCATTATTTGGCCAAATATATATATATATATATATATATATATATATATATATATATATATATATATATATATATATATATATATATATATATATATATATATATATATATATATATATATATATATATATCAACCCTCGTATGCTGGTGCCTCTGCACACACAGCGAGGGTTACCATAAATTGTTTGAGGCAAATGTCTCCTGGACGGCTTATCTCTTTGAGGGGTTATAAGAACTGGCCGGCACGCTTACCAGACTTAGCCCCATGCGATTTCTTCCTTTGGGGTAACCTGAAGTCAAAGGTGTATATCAACCGTCCCAACACCTTGAAAGATCTAATTAACAATATTGAGGCTGAAATTGGCAGAATACCAGACGACATGCTTGTTAGAGTTCATGAAAACTTCAGAAAACTATTGCAGCAGTGTGTGGGTAGCGAAGGTCGAAATTTGCCCGATACAACACCATTTAAGACCATGTAATTTAAAAATTCCTTTACTGTTCAATATAATTTGAATATAAAATAAATTTTTCTAAGGTTCATAATTTTTTTTTTCATTCCCAAATAAGCAAATTACCGCGCTGTATATGCTATCTTATAGCTTTAACCAATCAAATTCATTTTGGTTCGACTTAAGGTTTTCCAGCAAGAATCAATTGTCAACAAAAACTTAAATTTTATCATCCAATTCGTGTGTTTTTTTTTCTTCAAAGTTTAAAACTTTTATCTCTTTGGAATAACTCGTACCACAGTCAGAGCGTGTACAAAATTACTTTTGTTTTCCCAAAGGATACTTCACTCATATCCGGCTGATGCTTGCATTTACTTATTTTCCATTTCATTTTATGGTGAAATTTACTTTGAAACGCAAAAAGGACTGTTGTGCATAAAATAGCCTGGAGTCTTAAAATGGCATACTTGTTTGTATCCTTCCATACCCAAACAGACAAAATTCTGAAATACTGAAAGCGAGAAGAGAACAAAAAAACCAACTCAGCTCTTAATCAAACAAAAATTAGTTTCCTTTGAGCGAATAAAATGCCAGCCGCATCATCAGCTTCATAACCATCCTAGGCGTCGTACGCAGCGCCTTCATCAAAGCGTCGCTTATGTGTGTGTAATGTAGTAGCACAAGAAACAGGACATTATAATCAAAGTAGGTGACAGGACATGAGAATATTCCAACACACGCACACATAGACAGGGGCATGGACACATGGATGTACACTAAATAAAGAAATTGAAAGTGTATTAGCAGAAGATATTTTGTATGCTTCTAACGAGGTCAGTTGGTTACACAGCGTCAACATGGCCGTTTGAAAGGGAAAGGCATTTATAAAATTTAGGTAGTCAGGCCATCATCCACTTCGTCAGCGACAGCATTACCATCATCATCGTCGCCATCACGGTGGTCAAGGCATTTCAATGGTGTCGTGATGTCCCATTGTATTGAAGTGTTAAATGTTGAAAAGGACATGCCAAGAAAGTGAAAATGATATAATGAATAATTAAAGAGGGTAAAATGGAATTTTTCATCAACTACTACTACTCGCACTTAATAGAGATGAAGCAAGCATAGGAAGTTGCCATGGCACGCTAGTATTTTGTTTTAGGCATAACGGACACAAGGAGATCACCTTTTCTTTTGTGGAAAATGAGGACTAACGAAAGCCTTCCATAAAAGAGGGGAATTAAATGTAAATGTGAAAGAATGTAGATCAGTAAAGGATCAATGGGCCTATGTGGCATACAAAGAGAAAGTCTACGAAATGAGGTGATAAATCAAAGATAGACAAACAATGTGGTGAGAAAACAATTTTGAGGATTGGCAGCTTAGACTGTGATATTTTTCTTTTTTTGCTTATAGCTAACAAACTGAACATTTTTCAGGAGTGCTGGAAAATTAGGACTAACGAAAGCCTTCCTTAAGAAAGATAAACAAACAATGTGGTGAGAAAACAATTTTGAGGATTGGCAGCTTAGACTGTGATATTTTTCTTTTTTTGCGTATAGCTGACAAACTGAACATTTTTCAGGAGTGCTGGAAAATTAGGACTAACGAAAGCCTTCCTTAAGAAAGATAGACAAACAATGTGGTGAGAAAACAATTTTGAGGATTGGCAGCATAGACTGTGATATTTTTTTTTTTGCTTATAGCTGACAAACTGAACATTTTTCAGGAGTGCTGGAAAATTAGGACTAACGAAAGCCTTCCTTAAAAGAGGAGGGAATTTGAATTTAAATGTGAAGAAAGTAAAATAAAGTA
Source organism: Hydrotaea diabolus (assembly GCA_963513945.1). Lineage (NCBI taxonomy): Eukaryota > Metazoa > Arthropoda > Insecta > Diptera > Muscidae > Hydrotaea > Hydrotaea diabolus. Next base: position 50,358,045 of record OY740717.1, on the reverse strand, counting down.
GATCAGTAAAGGATCACTTGCACTTTTAGGCATACAAAGTGAAAATCTTCGAAAACAATTTTAGGAGTTGGTAGCTTAGACTGTGATGTTTTTCTTTTTTGATTATAGCTGACAAACTGAAAAAAGACCAGGAGTGCTATGATAAGCCTTTAAGTTAAGGAAATGTAGAAAATGCGAGGGCAGGATTGCAAAGCTTGCTTTAGTTGGTCATTTCTAGACGTTATATAATCAGGACTCTAGTGAAAAAAATCGTATAAGATGTTGAGTCATTTGTTGGATTTTACCCAACTTTGGGCATCGGTCTGCTTTTTTTTGTGTTTATTCATTTACGAAATAAAAATACATTACATACTCGTAATTATGTTTTTTTTTATTATTTATGGATTAATAAATAAATAATAAAAATAAAAATAGGGCATTTTTGAGGCTAGTCGGCAACAATTGTTTAGCCATTGGAAAATAACAAATTTATATCATGGCACAAAAAATGTATCTATAATTATATTGCATATTTTAATTTAATGATCAAATATTTATGTGTGAAACACTAATTATTATTTAATATTAAATAAGAAGCAATTTGACGTTCTGACTTATGCTTAACGCAAATGTCTTCTATAAAGCATTTTTGCTTTAGAAGTTTCTAGATAATAGTCAGGCCAGGAAGGCTTCTGGCCTGACTAATGAGCAAGGGATGGTGCTTTTTTCCTTCAGATTTTTTTCCAAGAGATTAGAATCCAAAACACCATGTTCATTTGTATTTAACACAAGAGGTAAGCTAAGAGTTTTGGTCTTCTGATCTTCTTAAGACGGCTCATTAAATTACATTAAGCGTTGGCACTGATCCACATGGAGTTTTTCCCAGAGATCGTTCTTTTCGAGTTATTATAGGCAAGGCCAAATCCAATCTCATCGAAGAAAGCCACCAATTGTATGTTGAAAAATCCATCTCAGTCAAAAAATCGAATTATCCCGTGCGATGATTTTTTACGATTTTCGGCGTGGGTTATCGAGCCAAGAGTGTTAAAATCAACTTGTTTCGACTTTTGGCGATGAAGCCCCATCAAAAACCACTGTTAATCGCTGGTGCCAAGAGTTCAGTCTCGGACGCCGCACAGTGGGAAAATTACGAAAAAAATTGGAAATAATTCGGCCATTTCGTGTGTAATGGTCCGATTTAAATGAAAATTTACATTGACCTTCTTGAAGTGTTACTGAGCTTAAGTTTTGAATTTCATGCATCTGTGTTTAACAGGTGCTGCACAGTGGGCCCTCAAAGTTGGTCACCTCGAGTTAAAATTTTCTTTTTCAAGCCGCCAAAAGCGTATTTGTGGTCCGATCGTAATAATTTTTTCTTTAGTGAAATCTGCTGGACAAACCCAACCAAAAATGTTATTACAAATTTTTTCATATCTCGTACAATAAAAAAGATATCGGGACTTAAAGTTTTTTTTTCGAAAAATTTGCTTTGGATTTTCTGGGATTATTTTATTTTTGGGAATCAGTTTTAGGTGAATCGGGGAAAATTTAATCCTGGTTTAAAGAAAACACTTTGGTTAATGTTTTAAAAAAAGAATTGTAGCAAAATCACCAATAATATGAAAATGCCAGCTGTTCAAAGTCAACTATTGCGAAAAAAGTGGGATTTTGAGTGTTTTACGGCGAAAAGGTACCTTTACTCTTATGTCTATAACTTTAATGTTTCTTAAGTAACATACAAAAAATTTGCATTTATTTCAAAGAAAACTTTATGCTTAATACAAATAATAAGCAATTGTGACCCTAGTCGGTACTTTTCTTGCTCCAGGCGTCTCCAAATATGGGCATTTTTTTCAAAAAAAATTGAGTTTGAGCTCAAATAAAAAAAATCGCCACACTGCTGGCCCAATTTGGTGCTATAAGTCAGTTAACTACATATGTTTTCTAAAATCCCAAGCAAAGAAATTTTGCGGGAGGCCATTTCTAGGACAAAAAAAATGAGTTTTTGTTAAAAAATCCCATTTCTGGGATTTTGTTTTCCCCTGTGTCAAATATTAGAAAAGTGGCAACTCCAATTTTTTTTTTGAATAAGTATTTCATTTTGTCACAAAAATATTGATACTACGTAAAAAAATCAGGTTTATATCTCCAACCAGCAAAATTTTACAGTGGTCTGAAATATTGACTTTTTTTGCTACCTTCACAAAAAAAAAAAATTTCTCGTTTTTATCAATTATTATTCAACATATTGAGTTAATTGCATTCTTTTTTATAATCTGTTAAAACTAGAGGTAATTACCTTTCCATTGGTATATAAAAAGTATATCCTTTTACCTACACTTATAACAGCACGTGCGCTGGAATAAGACCCCTTTGAGTAAAGTATGAATTTTATAGGTAAGAATACCAATTTTAAAAATTCTCGTACCTATCCATAAATAGCAAAAATATATATTTTTACCATTATTGTTTACCTATTGTGTAAAAACGGAAAATGGGTAGTATTGTATAGTATGGATCTAGGTACCTAAACATTCATTCTTATATGTTTTGGGGGAATACCTGTCCCCTATGTCCGGAATATTGTGCAACATTTTAGGCGAATGTACCTGGGTACATAAAAATTCATTGTTATAAATGTATTTTTGGGGAATACCTGGTATTTTAGTCAAGTATTAATTGCGGATATTATTGTGATTACCTGTAAGTATTACTCATTGATATAAGAACCGCCGATTTTGTATGGGTTTATCATAACAAATTAATCCGCCATGACGATAACACTCCTTGTTCAAGAACTTGTTAAATTTTTAAAAAACACCAAACTTCGGAAAATGGAGAACAGAGTAGCATATTTAATAGAGTGCATAGAGTCAACATATAGCGAGATAACACAATCTAACGAAAGCAGCAAAGTATTAAATTTTTTGAAAAAATTTGACCGGCTCATGGAGAAGTATCACAGGAATTATTCAAGATTACCAACTGAGTGGCTCGACAGTATAATTGAATTTAAAACTGTCCCTGCTTTAGTGGGTGCTCCTACTAAGGAATACGACGATCTATGTCCAAAGGCAAAGAAACAACGGTTGTCGGCTGAGATGGCAAATCATTCACCTTCAAAGATTTGTGATACATTCAAGGAATTACTGACGGTGGAAAATCGGCCATCTAGCGCAAAAAGAATTGCAGACGTGTTAACGGAAGCATCACCAAGGCGGCTCCAACGCATTGAAAGAAGTATTGCAACACCATGTCCTGGTTTTAGCGAGGAAGAAGCATTAGCTTTAATCATCGAATTGGGATTGAGTAAGAACAAGTACACTCATTTAAGAAGAATGCTGCTTGATAAAGGATGTGACATGTTTCCCGCATACAACCGAATAAAGGAACGAAAAATGGAAATTTTGCCAAACCCAGTGATAATTACAGAAAAGGCCGGCAGCGTTAGTTTGGAACTACTTCTCCAAAATACTGCCAGTAGGATAATAACAACATTGAATGAGGAACAACTAAAAAAAATCAACAACAGCCATCTTCAATTAATATGCAAGTGGGGATGTGATGGTTTGTCAGCACTTTCGGAATACAAACAATGCTCTGATAGCCAATCTACCCAGATCGAATTCAAGAGCGTATTCATGGCATCTTTGGTTCCTCTGAGGTTAAATTTAGACTCTACCTTACCTTCAACTTCGCGCAGAAAATCAAACCCTACTGAAGCAATATGGCGTAATCCAACACCTGGCTCCAAAATTTATTGCAGACCAATCTCCTTCGTATATCATAAAGAAACGAGTGATTTAACTAAAGCCATCACAGACAAATTAAAAGATGATATTTCGAGATTAGAAGATTTTGCATTTAAATTCGACAGGTATTCTATTACAATATCTTTTAAAATGTTCCTGACAATGGTAGATGGAAAAGCCGCAAACGATATTACAGGAAACAAATCTAGCTGGAAGTGTTTCATTTGCAATAAAAGCAAAGTTAATTTTTCAAACGCTTCGAATAATTCAGTAGTCAATGAAGATACCCTTGAGTTCGGAATAGCACCGTTACATGCTCGAATCAGGTTTCTAGAACACTTTCTAAACCTTGCTTATGACATTAAGTATAAATCTATACCAGGAAATGAAAGGAAAAACATTCGAGCTAACAAAGAAATGCATGAAATGAGAGCAAGTGAAAAAAAAGAATTCAAGATGCATTTAAACAACAAACTGGCCTAAATATTTCTAAACCACGCTCGAACTTTGGGAATACAAATGATGGGAACACTGCCAGAAGATTCTTCGCAGACTATAATACAGCTGCAGAAATAACTGGAATCAATAAGGAGTTGATTCGAATGGTTAATATATTGCTTTTAGCTCTGAATTCCAAACAAAAGATTAATTCCGATAAATTTGGAGTTTACGCCGAACGAATTTTAAAAATGCTTGCTGATCTCTATCCCTGGAAAGATCTAACGCCAACTATACACAGAGTCCTGTTCCATGGGAAACAAATAATCGAGTCTCACCTTCTCCCTATAGGCGAGTTAACTGAAGAACCACAAGAAGCTAGAAATCGAGACTTCAGATATGTTCAACAATTTTCCACAAAAAAATGCTCAAGAATAGCACAAAACGAAGACTTACTTAATAGTTTATTATTATCTTCAGATCCTTTTTTATCCTCCATGAGAAGTAAGTTGACTTCGTACCACGAAATGACGCATGGAGACGAAGAAGAATTTTCTGATTTATTAGATATGCTGGACGTGGAATAAAATCATTTAAGTTTAATGTTTTTTAATTATAAGATTTATTTAAATGTTAATTTATTTAAAAAAAAGTTTTTCACAAAAAATGAAGTCAATAGCATCTTTTTATTCAAATTTTCTATCTGCAACAATTAAATTACTTTTTTGCGATTGGAAATGTGTAAATTTGATTTTTTTAAATGCAACAACATTGATCTCTCACAAAATGAAATTGCTATTTACCAAAAAAATTAATATTTTACTCAAAGGGGTCTTATTCCAGCGCACGTGCTGTTATAAGTGTAGGTAAAAGGATATACTTTTTATATACCAATGGAAAGGTAATTACCTCTAGTTTTAACAGATTATAAAAAAGAATGCAATTAACTCAATATGTTGAATAATAATTGATAAAAACGAGAAAAAAATTTTTTTTTGTGAAGGTAGCAAAAAAAGTCAATATTTCAGACCACTGTAAAATTTTGCTGGTTGGAGATATAAACCTGATTTTTTTACGTAGTATCAATATTTTTGTGACAAAATGAAAAACTTATTCAAAAAAAAAATTGGAGTTGCCACTTTTCTAAAATTTGACACAGGGGAAAACAAAATCCCAGAAATGAGATTTTTTAACAAAAACTCATTTTTTTTGTCCTAGAAATGGCCTCCCGCAAAATTTCTTTGCTTGGGATTTTAGAAAACATATGTAGTTAACTGACTTATAGCACCAAATTGGGCCAGCAGTGTGGCGATTTTTTTTATTTGAGCTCAAACTCAATTTTTTTTGAAAAAAATGCCCATATTTGGAGACGCCTGGAGCAAGAAAAGTACCGACTAGGGTCACAATTGCTTATTATTTGTATTAAGCATAAAGTTTTCTTTGAAATAAATGCAAATTTTTTGTATGTTACTTAAGAAACATTAAAGTTATTGACATAAGAGTAAAGGTACCTTTTCGCCGTAAAACACTCAAAATCCCACTTTTTTCGCAATAGTTGACTTTGAACAGCTGGCATTTTCATATTATTGGTGATTTTGCTACAATTCTTTTTTTAAAACATTAACCAAAGTGTTTTCTTTAAACCAGGATTAAATTTTCCCCGATTCACCTAAAACTGATTCCCAAAAATAAAATAATCCCAGAAAATCCAAAGCAAATTTTTCGAAAAAAAAACTTTAAGTCCCGATATCTTTTTTATTGTACGAGATATGAAAAAATTTGTAATAACATTTTTGGTTGGGTTTGTCCAGCAGATTTCACTAAAGAAAAAATTATTACGATCGGACCACAAATACGCTTTTGGCGGCTTGAAAAAGAAAATTTTAACTCGAGGTGACCAACTTTGAGGGCCCACTGTGCAGCACCTGTTAAACACAGATGCATGAAATTCAAAACTTAAGCTCAGTAACACTTCAAGAAGGTCAATGTAAATTTTCATTTAAATCGGACCATTACAAACGAAATGGCCGAATTATTTCCAATTTTTTTTGTAATTTTCCCACTGTGCGCCGTTCGCTCTAGGAAGAATTTCGTGAAGGACGTCCAACTACGGTCACTTTGTCAGAAACCATCGATGCTAAGCGAGAACTGATTAAGCAAGACCGATATGTGATATACCGTGAGATTGAGGCATCCTTGAACATTAGAATGACAAGCATCAAGAGATATTGCATGTTCATTTGGCCGTGAAAAAAAGTTGTTCTCGTTGGATCCCACATAATTTGGCGAATGCTCAAAAACAGGCTCATATGGATTGGTGCAAAGAGATGTTGAAAAAGTATAACAGCTGCCGCTCAAAGGCAGTGTATAACATTGTCACAGGTGACGAATCATGGATCTATGCGTATGAACTCGAAACCGAACAGCAATCAACCGTATGGGTCTTTCAAGACGAGCCAAATCCAACGAAAGTTGTTCGTAGAAAAAGTACATCGAAGCAAATGATTGCGTTTTTTCGATATAACCGGCCATGTTACTGGAACGGAGAACGTTCAATTCTGAGTGGTACACAACCATCTGCTTGCCAACAGTGTTCGAAGAAATGAGGAAAGATAAGAATAAGAGAAGACGGATCATTTTGCATCACGACAATGCGAGCTCTCACACACCAACTGAATCGATGAGCTATTTGACCACTCAAAATGTCGAATTGATGGGCCATCCACCGTACAGCCCTGATTTGGCACCCAATGACTTCTTCTTATTGCCTAGCATCAAGAAAAAATGCGTAGTCAACGTTTTTCATCTCCCGAAGCAGCTGTTAAAGCGTTCAAAAATCATGTTTTAAAGGTGTCTCAATCGGAGTGGAAAAATTGCTTCGGAAATTGGCTTGTGCGCATGCAAAAGTGTATTGATCTTATCTGAGATTATTTTGAAAGACAATAAAACCATTTCCCATGATAAATTATTGTGTTTTTATTGACGGACCCGAAATATAAATAGCAACCTTCGTAAAGAGAGAACTGAGCACTTAAAATGGTTTTCAATATTAAACTTTGTACTTATAAGGGACATAAATACTGTTACAACCTTGAACACGCCCATTTCAATAGTAGAACTGAACACACCCTGTTAATGTCCTATAGGTTTTGAAAGCTGACCTCAATAGCGTTAGTTTGTTAAGGGATTTTAAAATTGTTTCAACTTTCTTCATGTAGTGGTCAGAAAATGAGAACGTATCGCTGTAATAGCGCTTTTCAAGTGTGAAATGAAAAAAACGATATTTTCAAAAGGCTTCGGCCACTAGGGATTAGCCGCATGTTCGTCTACCGATGCATAAAACTGCTTGAGGAGACTAAAGATGTAAAAGACCGCCACCGGTCGGGACGCCCACGCTCTGTTCGAACACCGCATGTCATCAAAGCCGTTAAATCAAAAATTCACAGAAATCCGCTCCGAAAACAGAAAATCATGGCCCGTGAGATGAATATCACGAAAAAGTCCATGAGTCGAATCATTAAAGAAGACTTGGGACTTGGGGCTTTCAAACGACGTACCGGACATTTATTGACTGCAGCTTTAAAAAAAAGAGGATTAAAAATTGCAAACGTCTTTTGGTGAAGCACGCTGATAACTTGCACAGAAAAATTTTGTTCACCGCTGAAAAAATTTTTACCGTTCAGAAAAAATAACAAGCAAAATGATAGAGTATATGCGCGGTCATCTAAAGAAGCATCTGAACTGATCCCAAGGGTAGAAAAGGGTCATCACCCAGCTTCAGTCATGGTTTGGTGGGATGTCTCTTACGATGGGGTCACTGACCTGCATTTCTGCGAACTAGGAGTCAAAACATCGGCCAAAGTTTACCAAGAAACCGTTTTGGAATCTGTTGTGAAGCCTCTTAGCAATTTCCTGTTCCAAAACCAGCCATGGACTTTCCAGCAGGACTCTGCGCCGGCCCATAAAACTGAAACGTTCCAGGCCTGTCTTCAAAACAGTTTGCCAGCGTTCATATCCTCTGAAGAATGTCCCAAAGGTAGTCCAGATTTGAACCCATTGGATTACAAACTGTGTACGATTTTAGAGGACAAGGTTTGTCATAAAAGACTGCTTTGGTTCGAGCTGTGGTCAATTTTTCAATGGCCGAAGTTCGTGCAGCTATTGACGATTGGCCAATGCGACTTAAGGCGTGTGTAAAGGCAAACGGCGGAAAATTCGAATAAGCAGATTCTTTTTTGGATACAATTTACATGAATAAATATATTAAAAAATATTTGGTCCAAAAACATTCAGTTCTTTTTATTTTACAGCATAAAACGTGTGTAACAGTATTTATGTCCCTACACGCAGGAAAAAAGTATGGTTGTGGTGACAATATTCGAAGAGGATAATACTATTGTTGGATATATGGTTGTGGTACAACAATATTATGATCCTCACAACAATAGTATGATTCATACATACCCATACTATGATCCCCGCTACCATAATATGATTCACACTCAACCTTATTATGATCTCCACATCATAGTATGATCCTTACAACCATTTTATTATTCACACTCAACCATAGTATTATCCTCACAAACATAGTATACTTCACACGCAACCATTGTATGATCCCTACAACCATAATATGATCACACATAATTATATTATAATCCCCAATATAATTTATTAGAATTGGTTTAAGTTATCAACAATAGATTTGAACTATGAAAACTATTCAAAAATACATTATTCAATTCAATTCAATTTTATTTATATATATGGTAGTACAAAAGATTTCTTATGGTCTAAAAAATAAAGGGTTCAAGAATAGTTCTTTTTCTACTTAAATATTAATAATAGTTAATGTGTTATTTGAAGTGTATATATAAAATTGTAATGGAGGCAAAAATGTCAAAAACCTATTTAAACTTTTCAAAAATACATTAAATTCAAAATAATAGGAGTGATTTATTTCACGGTAGGAAAAATAAGTTTAAATAAACGTAAGCGTTTTTATTAAAAATATTTCACATAAACAAAGCCAAAGCAGCTTGTTTAAAAAATTTTAATTTCCATAAAAAAGTACTATTATTGAATTAGATCCGTACCAATAACATTTTTAGGCACATATAAATGAAGAAAAATTACAATCATACAGAATTATTGCCGATTTGATATTATTATTATTAACATAAAACCCAAAACACAATACTTTTGTCGCACCAACCATATTATACTATTGTCAAAACTAAATTCAGTTAACAATGCTATGGTTGCGACGAACATACTTTATTGCGGAAAACATATTATTGTTGCGTGACCATGTAGTGACCATGTTTTTTCTCTGCGTGTACTAAGTATATCAACGGGTCATCTAAGTACTCTCTTGAGCGCGATCTGTTTATCCTGAAGCATGTCGGGAGCTGTGTTATTTAAATTATGTCTTAGCCTTGTTGTATTTTGTATTTTTTTTTTTGATAACGTTTTTATTGTACGAGTATTCTAGAATTAAATTCTATTGTAAATAAAAAAGGGTTTTCTCTTTAAATGTCATAAAATAATTTCTAAAGCATTGTTCGTCCATGTACACTGCGCCGTCACTGGCATTTCGAGAAGCTACCAACTGTCCATGAATGCCTCTCATCTCTACCCATCCAAATTCAAAAAGAAATAAAAAGAATCCACTTACAACGAAACCCAGGCAATTAGTCAAACTATTACATTTTTTTATGGCATCAAACAATGAAACTGAAAAAAAGAATATTGTAAAAAAAAAACAAAACTGATGCAAACACGCTTCAATAAATGCGGCGGCACAATAGGAAAAACACAAAATTATGATAGAAATCTTGAAATCTCTTACGTTGCCATACCATTCAGACAGACGAGGCCAGCCATTGAAAAACGAAAAAAAAAATCACCAGCCAAAAAGACAAAGGCAACACAAAACTTTACAATGGAAAGAAAATTCAAGAAGTTGGAAACAAAATAAAAGCAAAAGAGAAAAATATAAATGTCATCAAATTACGATCAATTACAATGAGAGTTTGGATTTCCACAAAAGAAGAAAAACTAAATTTTCTTCAAATGTTTTCTTCCATTCGATTTTATAGAGCGGCACTTGAATGCTTGGCAAGGGAGATCACTTTTGGTTTTGGTTTAGATCATTTATGGTTGATATCATCAATCATTTCTATACGCATTTGTTTTGTGCACCACGAAGATGACGGCGAAGAACGGACGAAACATAAAAGCCAACGCTAAAAGACAGCAATTATGTCAAGAAATAATGATACATGAACATTTCATAAAAGAAACATGATCGGACAATGGGAATTACACAATGCTACATTTGGTACGACACGATCGGATCTTCTGTTCTAGACTGTCTTCTAATGACAAATGAGTTTTATGATTTTGAAGCGAATATAAATCATACTTTTTTTCGAACTTGCGGAAAAGGACAATTGTGGTTTTCGTTAAAGGACTTTTACGGTTTGGCGTTGTTTGTTGTTTTTTTGTGACAGAAAATTACTCCAGATTTGTGTTGATCGACTCAATTTGTTCTGCGGTCATTTTTTTTCGTCCTAATGACTCCTCAAGTATTATTTAGGGGACTTTGCTTGGAAATAAAATTTTATTAAAGAAAACATTTGATTAATTACTTTAACTATTGATGATAAATTCCATCCATTGGGTGGTTGTAATCCAGGCAAAAGTTGTACGCAAATAGGACATATGCAATGCATGTCAGTCATCTCCGTTTCATTGACCAGAAGTTGGAGTTTGAAAAAATATGGCTGTGATTTTGCAAAGGACTAAAATTAGAAACACAAAAGGATTTTTATATTCACCCTCCAAACATGTTTCTGGAAAATATCAAGGTTGTTTTAGACTTTTAAATATTTTAGCAAACACTTCCTCTACCAAATAACATTAACATTAGTGTAAAGCCCGGTACCAATATCACATTTTTATTTTAAAATGTTTCAAACTTTATAAAATAGAAAAAATCGGAAAAATGCGCCCACGTTATTGTACAAACTGATTTCACTTTGAAATAATGAATATGTCAATGATTTCACATGGAAAATAGTGAACATGTCTTTATTTCATATGAAATAAATCTTGGAAATTTGCTTTTGTAGTAAATTTTTGGTCAATTAATGTTTTCACGCAAACAAACTTAGTATCAGACTTAAGGCTACATTTTAAGTTTTCACTACTCATAATTTGGATACGTCAGAAGCGCATTTACATAGTGGATGACATTGGAGAAAAGAACTTAAACACCCGCGTAAAAAAACCAACATAACTACTTATGTGCTAGCATACTCGGAACTCAATACTACCAATGTTCTGGAAAAAATAACTTTTGAGCCCTCTGTTAGACAAAACCAACTGATACTTATGCAAAATGATATCCTGAACTTTAATTGTCCGTTTTGCCTCACCACGTTAAGTTTAAATAAAATAAAATTCGGGTAAAAATGATATCCTGAACTTTAATTGAATGTCCGTTTTGCCTCACCACGTTAAGTTTAAATATGAAATTTTTCTGACTTCTTTCATTAATCTGCCTAAAAACTCAGCAATTCTTTGATATTTGTATTAGAATTGCCAAAGTTTAAGGCAAATTAATGAAAAAAAGTCAGTCACGATATCGCGAAAACTATACTTGATGGACCAAAACGTACATTCAATTTAGATTCAGGATATCATTTTACATAAGGATCAGTTGGTTTCGTTCAAAAGAGGATTTTGTTGCACAACAGTATAATAAGAAAATGCTTAAGAGTGAGTTAGAGAGAGTAAAAGAGTTAAAAATTAAACAATTATAAAACAAAAAGCTTCCATGGGGTTTTTGGTATGAAACTCTTTGGATAGTAGACAAGAATCAGTACAGTTTTACTATCGACAGGGTAGGTCGTAAGTACTTATATTAGGTTTCGAAATACTGCAAAGGGTAGTGAGAGGTTATTACCTGGTAATGTAAATGTTAATGAGTTGAATTTACTGAATTGCTTAGATTTAATTAATAGAATTATAAACTATTATATTTTATTTTAATTGGATTTTAACTTTAAACATATTTTCAATTAAAAAATTAGACGCAGAACACACTGTAGAAAATTAGCTGAACCAACACAATGTCAGTTGAACAAAACCTCAATCATTTGAAGATATTATTTTCGATAATCCAAAACCTAATAAAGTTAAACATATTACAATATACATCAATCAATTATAACATACGAGGGCTGCTATACTTTATATATTTCTGGCCTAATAATGAAAATGCGAATATTTATCGTCAAAAAAGGTTTTATTGTTTTTCAAAGTATTCTCCAGCATGATTTATATTTTGCATGTGCTCAAACCAATTGTCGAAACACTTTTTCCACTCCGATTGAGACACCTCCAAAACATGGTTTTTGAACGCTTCAACAGCATCTTCTGGCGACCAAATCGTTGACAACGCATTGTTTCCTGAGGTGCGGGAATAAAAAGAAGTCATAGTGTGCCAAGTCAGGGCTGTACGGCGGATGACCCATCAATTCGACGTTTTGGCCGGTCAAAAAGGCGCTGGTTTGAGCCGATGTGTCAGAGCCCGGATTGTCGTGGTGCACAATGATTCGTCTTCTCTTGTTCGTTTTTTGAATTTCTCCCAAGTCTTCAGACAAACAAATTGTGGTGTACCACTCAGAATTAACCGTCCTACGTTGTTCAAGCGGAACATTCGCCACATGACCAGTTTTGCCGAAGAAACAGGCGACCATTTGCTTCGAAGTGTTTCTTCCACGAACAACTTTCATTGGATTTGGCTCGTCTTCGAAGACCCACACGGTCGATTGCTGTTTTGTTTCGGGCTCATACGCATAGATCCATGATCCGTCACCTGTGACGATCTTATAAACGTATTTTGAAGCACCGCGATCGTATTTTTCAAAATTTCTTTGCATCAATCGACGCGAGCCTTTTTTTAAGCGATTTTCAAATTGTGCGATATCCAACGAGTACAAACCTTTTTACGGCCAGGTTTCATGCAATATCGAATGTATGCTGGTGGAAGAAATGCCCAAGGGTGCCTCTATCTTACGGTATGTCACATGACGATCAAGCATTATCAGTTCACGCACGTTATCAATGTTCTCTGTCACAACGACCGTTTTTGGACGACCTTCACGACATTCGTCTTTGAGCGAGCGTCGGCCACGATTGAATTCATTAAACCAGTTTTTCACAGTGCTTTAGTATGGCGCTTAACGCCATACTAAAATGTAAATTCATCGATGCACTCTTGCCGTGATAATCCACGTCGAAAGTTGTGAAAAATGATCGCACGAAAATGTTCACGAGTTAATTCCATTTTTTTGCCAAACTGATTGTTTCAAGTCACTGTTAGCAACACAAATGGTGGTCGTACGTCAAAACGCGCTGAGTACGTTTATGATAAAAAATATCAAACTCAAATGTCAAACTCAAAGCTTTCAAGATTTGCGTCAGTGATGTTCGTGAGATGTTCGATTGTTGTGCACGACGATGAGTCGGGGTTGACCTCTCGTAAGCCACACTATCGCGAACAACATCAATGTTTTCCGCAAAACGGCGAGCGATCATGCATAGGTCTTTTCACATTAAATACAGACCCCGTTTACTGAAATTTGCTCACAATTCTCCCGATTGTGGACACATTTGGGCGATTATGCTCACCAAAAAAAAAAAAATCGCGAAGTGCGCGAACTGCATTTTGATTTAAATGCCCATCTTCATAAAGAGCTTCAACAATTCTAACGCGCTGCAGAATTGTGTTATTCTCTACGGTGTTATTTGTCTAACACTGAAGCAAAAACAGGTCAAATTAAGTTGGTAAAAAACTTGAAGCTAAGGTGTGACTCAAAATAAACATTGTGCATTATGGTTGGACCACCCTTTATTAATAGATGTATTACATTGTGGTAGTTTGTGACTGATTTATTGACAACTTCTTTAAAAATTGTTTCTTTCATGGAAACATTTTATTAGAAGTTATAATTTCCCATTTGCACTGATCATTAAAACCTTTTGATATTAAATCTGAAAACCCGAAAAATAACTAGCGACGGCCACATAAAGTCCATTCCAAACATCTAAAATAAAATTCATATAATTTTAGATTCTTCCACTATGAACTTTAAAGTACACCGGCTTTGTAGGACTTTCCCGGAAATGCGGTATAAAATCGCGGGAAACGTAAATTTCTGAAAACCCCTAGTTGTACGTGATAATCGAAAATTCCAACGAGCTACAAAATCAAATATAAAATTTACATAATCAGGACTGTCATAGAAGCCAATGTTGTCACTATTGGTTTTGAAAACGATAAGAAAAAATGCTTTGGTGTCATGAAAACCAATGTTATCGGTTTTATCAGCAACAGATGATTCGAACATTGGTTTTATTTACATTCGAAATGGACAAAACCAACTTGGTTTCATAACACCAAATGAAACCAACATTGGTTTGCAAAAACGACAATTAGCAACATGCAACAACCGACATGGTTTCTATGACAGCCCTAAATATGTTTTTTCGTTTTGTTTCGTTCTTTTTATAATTATTAGGACTTCAACAGTTTGTATTCTGGTTCGAGACCTCTTTGTTGTTACTTTTTCAGAATCAACGTTAAAATTGGTGAAATGTATTGAGTTGGTTGCGTGGCAGACTGTACAGCTGTTTCTTAGCCCGCTTAGGCTTTTCTTCAGCAGTTTTTGGCAACGATTACTTTGGCTACAAATCAAATGACTTATACGCGAGTCTCATTAGAATCAATGAGAATTACCCTTTGCGTATAGTCTTCGAACTGTGCGTAGAGCAATCTTCATAGCGCAATATCATTTCCACTAATTCCGTTTCGCATGGGCTTTCGCTGAACCACAGATGCAAAAGAACATTTTTTCTAATTTTATGTTCTTCCACTATGAGCTTTTAAAGTACACTGGCTTTTGTAGGATTTTTAAAAAAAATCTCGGAATACCGGCATAAAACTCACGAGAAGCGGGAAACGTAAATTATTAAAAAAAAAATTACCAAAATAACTGAAAACCCCTAGGTGTACGTGATGGTGGCGAAGGCAATGCATCCTTAGCGAGTGATAGTTTGGTGCTGAATTTGAAGCTGAGCCATCATCGCCCCATTTTTTTAAAAATGATTTTGATTGGGAGGTAAGCTGAAGAATGACCGATCTTGTGCGAACAAACCATTAACGATTTAAGCTCCTATATCGAACAAGTCATTCCTTACATAAAGCTAGGAAACGTCGCCGAGGTCTTGGTAAATTGGATAAAAATAATGTTCCACTGCTTTTTCAAATTAGCCAATAACACGCCAATAAAAATTAAACTATGTTAGTTTTTCGAAATTATTTTAAAAAAATGGTTTTGGGCCTCGTGTGGTAATGCCCGGCTACCTTTTCACATGAAAAGTGTATCTGAATAAACTGGAAATTCATTTTCCCATTTCCTTTGTTAAATTTTTCTCTACCGGAGAGTCCGAATGTTTCCTATAGAAATATTGCTCTCAATTTACAGCATCAGGCAATTGTGTGAATGTAATTTTTAAATTTGCTGAGACTTAATTTTCTATTCTCTAGCACTTAAACTGAAAGATGTCCTTTTCGAAAATTCCCCTTACAAGGACTGTTCCTTCAAAATTGGTTCTCAATAGCTTGACGACACAATAGCAAATCGCCTATCCTTTCAGCAACCCACAAACCAAAACAATTTAGCAAACATTTAAGAAAAACCTATGGAGTCCTTTATTTGTATTTAATTAAATTTATTTGCCCCTTATTTGTAACGCCTTTCCCTTGGTGGGCAATCTCTGAACGGACACCCTGCTGTGTTTAGGTAAACAAAAAGAGAAAAAAGAGTAAATTATTATTAGCACTTGGGCAAAAAAAAGTCTCCTCCAATGACAAAAATAGTTAAGAAGCGAAACGAAAAAGAAAGAAGCCTGCCGAAGCCTCTGGTACAAGTGTCGATGACATTTGCCCGGTCGCTCTCTCACTCTCTCTCTCTCGTAAACACCTCATGTCAGCAAAAAATTGAAAAAGCAAATCCTCGGCAGAAACCGGAAGACTTCCAGAAGCGTCGTTGAACACAACCTATTAGAGGCACTTAGAGCAACCCTTTTTTACACACATGCCACATTGAAGTGTAACCAAGAAAGCAAAGCAAAATGACGAAAGGGTTACGAAGGACGCACCAAAAAAGATATCCTGTGAAGAACACTTTTGAAGAAAGGAGTTAAACGCTAGGGCAAAGGCATTTTACAAACAACACCAACACTACAGTTTTAAACTGCTCTTCTTGTAAATGTGCTTTCTTTACGAATTCCTTTTTATTTGCAAAAAGGACCTTAAGGCCCCGGGGTGAGTGTCAATGGATTTGTTAGATGTCATGTGAAAGGATTTGCAGTAGCAGTTTTATTTTTTCTTTGTTGTTTGTTGCTGTTATTTATTTTCCACTTCCTGTTTAGCTCGAAGGATGTATTCCTGTCGATATGTGACAATTGTTTGCTATACATTTTGGCTCGGCAAGGACAAATTTTCTGCACGACTGAGTGGCCTGCAAAAACGTTTTCTGATTGTTCAATGATTTTAATTTCCCACCGACATTTTTTGTTTACGTAAAACGACGTTTCTGTTGCTTTCTTCATTTGCCATTTAAACAAATTCTCGACCTTGTGAAAAAAAAACATTTAGAATAGCCCCGAGGGTTAAGAAATGTCCTGTGGCCCCTCATCGCCGCTACAACGATGTTGATCTGATGTAAAAGGATTGCCCGATTTTTTGATTGTGTTTGCTTGAGGCCGGAGGCGTAACACTCTTTGGTGACAAACTGTCAATGGCTCGGAAAACTAAAAAAGAGATTATGAAAAATTCCCTTTCCCTAACCTACCTGCTGATTTTACGTCTGTGTGAGTGTGTGTGGGTATGCTAGGCAATATCTCCCCAGCAAACATTTGGAGTCCGATATGAGTCCGATTGGACTCATAATTCGGAGTGTGAGCGCTCATTATGAGTTCTTTTAGGAGTCCAATTTGAGTGTGTTTCCATTCTTGCGATGGTCGTCATATATGAGTCCGAATTCATATACCATATGAGCCTCTTTTAGGAGTCATATATGACTCATATTTTAGAGAAAATAAGAGTTCTTATAGGAGTCCAATATGAGTGTGTTTCCCTTCTTGCGATGGTCGTCATATATGAGTCCGAATTCATATATCATATGAGCCTCTTTTAGGAGTCATATATGACTCATATTTTAGAGAAAATAAGAGCTCCTATAATATATCTGTTTCTTTTATAGTAAAACAACAGGAAATAATAGCAAGAACATAAATTATTTTTAATACTAAACAAAGAAAGTAAAATTCAGTTTTTATTCAATTTTTGGTAAAAAAAAAACAAAAATTTAAAAATTATATAAAAATATTCCTTTTTTTAAAAAATACTTAAAAAACTAATAAGATTCCTTTCCTACATTGTATCCACTCATTTCGGACTCATAACTCTGAGCCTCAAATTTCCGTCATATTTTATACTCATTTCGGACTCATAATTCTGAGCCTCACATTTCCTACATTCTTTACACACATTTCGGACTCACAACTCTGAGCCTCACATTCCCGTCATAATTTATACTCATTTCGGACTCATAATTCTGAGCCGTCCGAAAATGTTTACTGGGTCGTGATGTCTGCGGCTTTGTGTCGGTATTTGTATCAGATGTTGTAGGGTTCCCTATCTTTCGGTCTTTTAATCTATTTTTTTGGTATTGTATTGCTGCTGCTCTTAAGTCCTTTGGTCATCAATGAAAATGGGATTTGGTAGCTTAAAATGTGGGTTGTGTATTTTACTTGCGGCACCATATTTTGTGTTTTTGTCTGGGAATTTACCAGATTTTCGGTTAAAGGATTTGTTCGGCTGCTTGCGCATCGAAGGAGGAGTAGGCTTATCTCCGATATGTCACAATATCATCAATTGTTCTTGGCAATGATGGATTAGTATTGTCAATGACTCAGAGGCACACCTGTGCTAAGAGAGTTGACAATGACTGGAAATGTAGAGAAATTTTTAAACTCAAGGTTACATAGACAACAAGTCCTACTTGTTGTGGACAATAATTCGTAAAGTTATAAGGGAGTCTCTAATCATATTAGTTATTTGTCGTGATTTTAAGGTTAATCATAGTACACTGAAAAAATAAAGAAGTTATAATTTTTTAAAAAGTAAAAATTCCAAATTAAAAAGTAATTTTTTTTTTTAAAATGATAATTAAATATTTTATTAAATGTAAAAATGGCTACACAACAACTTATGCAAAGTTAAACGGGGTCAGTTAGTGATTTTTTATGACGAATTCATTATTTCTAATGTAAATAATGTTGGTTAGCATGGGCTGTTTGGTAGAGTGGTCCAACCATAATGCACGATGTAAATTGTGAGTCACATCTGAACGTCAAGTTTTTCGCCCAACTTAAAATCATATTTTTTTATAACCTTAGAAAGGTACACAATTAAGTAGCTCGTTAAGATTTTTGAAATCTTTTACGAAAATGGGCGTTCAAATCAAAATGCATTTTGTGCACTTTGTGTTATTTTTCTTGGTCAGGATAATCGACCCAATGAGTTCACCATCGGAAGAATTGTGCCCAAAATTCAGCAAACCGAGTCTGTAGGAAATGTGAAAACACCTGTGCATGATTACCAGTTTGTTCTGCGAAAAACATTGATGTTGTTCGCGATAGTGTGACAGAAGAGCCGTCAACCTCGACTCATCGTCGTGCACAATAATCGAACATCTCACAAACATTACTGACGCAAATTTTGAATAAAGATTTAAATTTACACGCTTACAATGTTCAATTTACTTAAGATTTAATGCCTACTGACCAATTTAAGCGTCATCAATACGCCGAATGGTTGGTTAAACAGACAGAAGTGAATGGTGACTTTACAAAGAAAAACATATTTAGCACGCTTTCACTTCAGTGGATTCGTTACCAAGAAGAATAGCCGCATTTGTGCTACTGAGAATCTAAGAGTAATTGTTGAAAATCCGATGGATCCAGAAAGAGTAACTGTTTAGTGCGGTTTACACGCAGAAAAAAAGTATGGTATGGTTGGGGTTTTTAAATTTGGCAATAATACTATTTTTACATTTTAACAATATTGTAATTGCTGCAAGTATACTATTGTCAAAAATAAATTCAGTTAATAATGCTATGGTTGCGACGAACATACTTTTTTTGCGGAGAACATGTTATTGTTGCCGTGACCATGTAGTAACCATGTTTTTTCTCTGCGTGTATACTTCTACGAAAATGAGGTCGGCCAAGCAGTTACCATAAATAGTGTTCGCTGTTGCGAGATGATAAAGGACTTATTGTGACCAGAAATGTAGGATATGGACCTGGACTATATGTGGTTTTAACAGGATGGTGCCACTTGCAAAACAGCGCACGAAAAATGGCCAATTTGTTTGAGGAATTCAATGGCCGTGTTATCTGACGTCGTGGCGATGTTATTGGCCGCCACTATCATTGATCATTCTTTTGACAGCGTTTGACTTCTTTCTTTTTGGATATTTACGTCAATAGCAAAAAAGTGCACGTCAATAAACTACGGATACTTCAAGAGCTATAGGAGGGGATAATTCGACACACTAACGACATTTAATCTCCATTATGTCTAGGATTTGTTGAAAATATGGTCCATCGGATAGGGTATGCCACCAAAGCCGTGACGAGCATTTGGCCGATATTTTGTTTCACACATAATTGTCACAGATCCTTCTATCATAAAAAAAATATTAAGATAATTCTCTGAAAACTTTTTGTTTTATTTACAATTAACATCGAGCGTTTTAGTTGGACCACCCATTAGCATAATATAAAAAAACATTACCCACAAAACTGCGTACGACTTTTTGTCAGATTTCTATTATTCTCAGAATTGAGACTGCATTACTATTTAAATCTGGGCAGTTTTTAATCCATTAAACGGGTGATAAATCTAGAGGTGTTTTTTCAATACGGTTTTTTTTACAGATTACGCATGAGGTGTGTTAAACTTTATTTATTTTCAGTATTGTTTGCCATTTCATCATGGCAAGACTTACACCGCGAATACTACGGTTTGGTGTGGTTTATGGGCTGGTGGAATTATCGGTCTATATTTTATCCAAAATGATGATGGCCGGAAAGTAACCGTAAATAGTGCACGCTATCGCGCCATGATATTGGATTTTTTGCCACACGAAGTTGAAACTGGTTATCTTGACGACATTTCTTTTCAACAGGATGGTGTTACTTGACATACAGCTGCTCAAACAATGCATTTATTGAAAGGTCATTTCAAAGGTCGCCTAGATTGTGTGTTATGACACCTTTAGACATTTTTCTTTAGGGCTACGCAAAGTCCAAAGTCTATGCTGACAAACCAGCTACGATTCAGGCTGTGAAAGCCGACATTAAGCTCGAACGAGTCATCCAAAATTGAATCCTCAGAATGGACAGCCTGAAGAGTAGTTGCAGCCAACATTTAAAATATATTATAAAAATAAATGGCATAAAATGCCCTTTCGAAGGAACAATAAAGATTCCACACTTTTTTATTTTGAAAAAAATACCTCTAGTTAATTCATCCGTTATATTTTTACTTACTCAAGTACTCCATAATGAAAATGCTAATATTTATCATCAAAAAAGGTTTTATTTTTTTTTTTCAAAGTATTCTTCAGCATGATTTATACACTTTTGCATGCGCTCAAACCAATTGTCGAAGCACTTTTTTCACTCGGATTGAGACTCCTCAGAAACATGGTTTTTGAACGCTTCAACAGCATCTTCTGGCGACGAAAATCATTGACCATTTTTTCTTGATGTGCGGGAATAAAAAGAAGTCATTGGGTGCCAAGTCAGGGCTCTACGGCAGATGACCCATCAATTCGACGTTTTGGCAGGCCAAAAAGGCGCAGGTTTAAGCCGATGTTTGAGAGCTCGCATTGTCATGGTGTATATTTCTCGCATTTCTCAGAAGACTTCATTTTCGCATTTATCAGAAGACTTTAGGCAAACAAATTGTGGTGTACCACTCAGAATTGACCGTCCTACGCTGCTCAAGCGAAACAGTCGCCACATAACCAGTTTTGCCGAAAAAACAGGCGACCATTTGCTTCGAAGTGCTTCTTTCACGAACAACTTTCGTTGGATTTGGCTCGTCTTTGAAGACCCACACGGTCAATTGCTGTTTTGTTTCGGCCGCATACGCATAGATCCATGATTCGTCACCTGTGACGATCTTGTAAACGTCTTTTTTTCAAATTTCTTTGCACCATTCAGCACGAGTATTTTTTGAGCGATTGTCAAATTGTGCGGGATCCAACGAGAACAAACCTTTTTTACGGCCAGGTGTTCATGCAATATCGAATGTATTCTGATGGAAGAAATATCCACGGATGCCTCTATCTCACGGTATGTCACATGTCGGTCTTGCATTATCAGTTCACGCACGGCATCAATGTTCTCTGGCACAACGGCCGTTTTTGGACAACCTTCACGACCTTCGTCTTTGAGCGAGCGTCGGCCACGATTGAATTCATTAAACCAGTTTTTCACAGTGCTATAGGATGGTGCTTCATCGTCATACAAAGATTTGAGTTCATCGATGCAATCTTGTCGTGATAATCCACGTCGAAAATTGTGAAAAACGATCGCACGAAAATGTTCACGAGCTAATTCCTTTTTTTTGTCAAATTGATTTTTTCAAGTCACTGTGAACAACACAAATGCTAAAAAAATTTCAAACTTTCCAATTGAAATGTCAAGCAACATGATAATTTAAAAACTGATTTAAAACCGTATATGTGACGCGCAAAATAGAAAGGGACCTAAGGTTAAAAACCAGGTTTGTTTAGGAGAGCCATTTTAAAGATTAGGTCCCTTTCTATTTGCGCTTAGAATCGTCGACTTCACTTTCATAAAACGCGCATATCTCTGGGAGGGAACACTTTTGGGGCATGGGATCGGTCTCATTCGATGCTCAGATGTTGTACAAATCAAAAAAAGTGAAAAATTTATGAAAAGTTTTGTTCAGGAGAGCCATTTTAAAGAGTAGGTCCCTTTCTATTTGCGCTTAGAATCGTCGACTTCACTTTCATAAAACGCGCATATCTCTGGGAGGGAACACTTTTGGGGCATGGGATCGGTCTCATTCGATGCTCAGATGTTGTCCACATCAAAAAAAGAAAAAAAATGAAAATTGATTTTTTTACAATTTCTCCATGCGCTGTCACATATGATGAATCCAAATATTTTAAGAATATTATTTTTTAAAAATAACAACCAAATATGCCTGTATTTTGACGATTTTGTCAACCCAGGAGCCCTAGGGGAAGAAAAACCTATCCTGCAATTTCTTCGTGTTTTCAGAAACTTTTTTTAAGATTTTTATAAATTTATGTTTACGAACCCTTGGTTGACGAAAACCTCGCCGAGACCAGACTCGTTGTCCTTGATCCAGTTACAATTAACTTTGTAGTGGAATTAAGAAATTCGGCTATAAATACTATTTTTATTTACTCCCTTTACTTTCAGAGTATTCTTTCGATGACAGTTTTTGCCTAATGTTTTTAGTTGTCCTATAAAGAGTAAAAAAATTGTATGTCCTTGATCCTTAGGATATCTTCAATGGTCTTACGTTTGCCTTTTAAGAACTTTTAAAACTATTTTAATTTATTTTTAGCCCTTTTAAAAACCTGGTTTGTTTTAAGGGATTATTTTATTAAAACTCCTTTTGGAATATCAATTATGAGTATTTCAATTTCGAAAATCTCCAAACTTCCTTTATGACAAACTAATTTGAAGATTTGTTGCTAAATATATTCGACTCCCTTATCCTCGTCTAATAAACCAAAATATTTACCCTTCATTCGCCCCGCAAATACACACACGACCATGGAACATTTGGCTCAAAACCTCGGATATGAAGTATCCCTAAACATCCTGGTTTCGCTGCAAAGTCATAAACTTGACAATTTTATTTGACATTTATGTTAGGGAAATTGTCATGCACAAAATGCGAGAAAAGGAAAACAACCAATGTACAAATAAACAGAGGACAGACAGCGTTTAATGTGGCTTTTATGTCCATAATACGCTTAATAATGTGAGTCTGTGTGTGTGTGTGACGGATCCTTTGCAAGGACCAAAGCCATAGTGATAATAGGAAACTATAATGCATTCCAAATGTCTGAATGTGGTGGCCAACTCATATAGTGGTGGGGTGGTTAGCCGGCTACTTCTCTAGTATTTGCGGAGAGGGGTGGCCGGCCGGCCATCATGTTACACATGTGATATACAAATTATAAAGGATTTGCTCTAATTTTCAACGGTCTTTAGTTTTATGATGGACATTTGCTTAGCACACATAATCGTACAACAATTATTAGCCCGGCATAAATTCCAATGATGCAACATGCTCGGCGGTGGTGGTGGCTGGATAGAGAGTTCCTGTCTCTATATGAGTCATACTCGTATCATTTAATGGGATTTTCTGCTTTCGACAAGTATTGGCGATATTATCCGCCAAGTATAATGTTTGGACACGTTCCGGTTGAGTCAGCTCTCTAATGGTCTCGACTGCTAATATTTGCGAAAAGTGAACACAACAGATTTAGAGGTCATAAAGTTCAACATTATCCGCAGCAGATTTGACGAGCTGCAAAGGGAGAGTGCGGGCTCTAGTGTTTAGGGTAAGGTGGCTTGGGGTATTTGTTGGCTGCCAAAAATATTTGCAACATTTTTATGATTATACGGGATAATCGCCAATGTATTTTGTGTGTACTGTCGGGGTTGTCTTTAGGCCTTTATAATTTCAGTGGAAATTGTTCTCGAAACATGTGGGTATCCTTCCTCTTCGCGGAAAACAAAAACCTCCCGAGTGTATGGCCAAACAGTCATACGTATTATATGTGGCACATGTCCTGCTGTGAATTAACATCATTTATCATAAAAATGCAAGCTGCACCAGTTTCATGGCTTTGCACTTTACTCCTGCCATCGTGTCACTTTTAGCATGGTCACTTTTTCGGACCATGTCCCGGCTGGACAGGCGTGCCGTGCAGTTCCTTCCACCGGCATAAACTGCATAATCATGTCAAAAGTCATGTTATTCTTTTGCTTTTACTTGCATCAGGATCATGGTCGCGTGCTAATGTAATGTTTTATTAAAACAACACACATGTGGCCGGTCCGACCAGGTTTTGCATTTTAATTAGAAGCGCATGCGCAACCACTTAACGCGCGCTTGAAATTCAATTTTGCTAGCTCGCATCTTGCTCGTTATTTTGCTGCTTTCGCCAAGCTATGGATGTTGTTAGGATTTCTTTTGTCTGCGTAACGAACATAAAAAGTGCAGCCACTTTTTATGTTTTGTTTCTTTTGTCTTGACCAAGTGGTCAGTTTTCCGTCGCTGCTGCTGTCCCCTTTTGGGAAAGAAACGAATTGTTGCTCTGTACAGTGCATTTTTTCTAAAGGTGTTCTGTGGTACTTCTAGTCTTAAAAAGGCAGTAAAAGGGTTGATGCTAAGTTTTATTTTTTGTTCACGGGGTTGTAAAAGCCGCGGAGGATAAATTGAGCAATACAGGGTGTTTTTTATACAAAGAAAATCCATTACTTTTTTAAAACAGGGGAATCTTATCAAATGTGATACGTAATCTATTTGTCCTACCAAATGTTTGTCAAAAAGTTATGGAAGGAAAATGTTTCCCCCAATTATGTGAACTCAAGAAGTTATGTTGAAGCTCAGAGCCAATGTAATCACTGCTAAATTTTGATAAATACGAGGACTGCTATATATATTTCTGGCCTAATAATGAAAATGCGAATATTTATCATCAAAAATGGTTTTACTGTTTTTCAAAGTATTCTCCAGCATGATTTATACACTTTTGCATGCGCTCAAAGCAATTGTCGAAGCACTTTTTCCACTCCAATTGAGACACCTCCAAAACATGGTTTTTGAACGCTTCAACTGCGTCTTCTGGCGGCGAAAATCGTTGACCACGCATTTTTTCCTTGATGTGCGGGAATAAAAAGAAGTCATTCGGTGTCACCGATGACCGCGAAATACTAGCAGGTGTGCCCCTGGGTAGCTTCCTGGGGCCTATCCTTTACCTTCTGTTTACCGCAGATATCCCTACCAGCCCAAACGTGCTAAGATCCACTTTTGCCGACGATACCGCTATAATGGCCGCAGCAGGATATTGCATCTATGAAACTAGGTGTACATCTCAGACGAGTAGAATCTTGGCTCTCTGACTGGAGAATAAAAGTCAATGAGGCTAAATGCACACAGGTAACTTTCACACTGAATTTTAGAACTTGTCCGACATTGAAACTAAACAATATCCCTTATTCTCAATCTGATCATGTTACATACCATGGAATCCACCTGGACCGCCGACTCACCTGGAGAAGTCATATCGAAACCAAGAAAACTCAACTGAAACTTAAGGTCCATCAACTTCACTGGCTCCTAAACGCGAACTCAAAACTAAGCCTTGAATATAAGGTCCTGTTATACAACAGTACAATTAATCCAATCTGGTTATACGGTGCCCAGCTATGGGGCAAAGCAAGCTCGAGCAAACTCGACAAAATCCAAAGAGCCTAATCTAAGACATTGCGGCTCATTACCGGTACCCCTTGGTATACGAGGAATGAAAACATCCACCGAGACTTTAAAATACCTCTCGTTAAAGAGGCAATTCAAAAAATCAATATAAAGCACAAAGAGAAGCTCGAACGTCATGATAACATACTTGCTAGATAATTATTGTGCAGTCCAAGCGCTTTAAGACTTCGGAGAAACGAACGCCGTGTTTTCTTCATCCGTAATAGTAATCGCGAACACACGCGCCCGAAAGACTGTGTAGAATTCTTTTTTCTACGCCACGTGGCTTAAATGCTCTTATACGTGATCTTTAAAACAGTCAATATCAATCGCGGACGAACACTCAAGAAAGACTGTGTAAAATCCTTTATTCTACGTCACGTGGCTTAAATGCTCTCATACGTGATCCTTAAAACAGTCAACACGAAAAACCTACAAAACCTAAATTACGTCGTCCACTCTGCTATTCTAGAGTTATCCGTTATACGTACATACATAACTAGAGTTCTTCACTCTACATAATATCGCGAACACTCTGTAAAAGACTGTAAGGGTCCTCTGGCCCTTTATCACGAGGTTTAAGCCAAACCAGGTTTAAAATTCTCAGACGTGATCCATAACAGTTATATACTATTTTGACCAAATTAATTTAAATTCCTGCCAATTAGGAGAGATCCACATTACAAGAAATCCACACTAGGATTCATTATTGAATTATACTTAAGACTCGTATACATATTGTTAGGTTCCTTTGGAGCAGATTCAATAATTCAAATAAAGCATATACAAAAAAAAAATCGGTGCCAAGTCAGGTCTGTACTGCGGATGGCCCATCAATTCGTTGTTTTGGCCGGTCAAAAAGGCGCTGGTTTGTGTGAGAGCTTGCATTGTCATGGTGCACAATGATTCGTCTTCTCTTGTTCGTTTTTCGAATTTCTCCGAAGACTTCAGGCAAACAAATTGTGGTGTACCACTCAGAATTGATCGTCCTACGTTGCTCAAACGGAACAGTTGCCACATGACCAGTTTTGCCAAAGAAACAGGCGGCCATTTGCTTCGAAGTGCTTCTTCCACGAACAACTTTCGTTGGATTTAGCTAGTCTTCGAAGACCCACACGGTCGATTGCTGTTTTGTTTCGGACTCATATGCATAGATCTATGATTCGTCACCTGTGATGACCTTATATATATAGTCTTTTGAAGCACCGCAATCACATTTTTCAAAATTGTTTTGCACCAATCGACACGAGCCTTTTTTTTTTGGGCGATTGTCAAATTGTGCGGGATCCAAGGAGACCAAACCTTTTTTACGGCCAGGTGTTCATGCAATATCGAATGTATTCTGATGGAAGAAATATCCACGGATGCCTCTATCTCACGGTATGTCACATGACGATCTTGCATTATCAGTTCACGCACGGCATCAATGTTCTTTGGCACAACTGCCGTTTTTGGACGACCTCCACGACCTTCGTCTTTGAGCGAGCGTCGGCCACGATTGAATTCATTAAACCAGTTTTTCACAGTACTATAGATTGGTGCCTCATCACCATACAAAGATTTAAGTTCATCGATGCATTCTTGTCGTGATAATCCACGTCGAAAGTTGTGAAAAATGATCGCACGAAAATGTGCACGAGTTAATTCCTTCTTTTTGCCAAATTGATTTTTTCAAGTCACTGTAGACAACACAAATGATGGTCGTACGTCAAAACTTTCTGAGTACGTTTATGCTAAAAAAATGTTAAACTTTCCAATGGAATTGTCAGATGGCGCCAGGCAACACTTATTGTTGCACAAAAATCACTTTAAACGTTAATGATCGGAAGTTTTTTTTATCCATTTCGTAAGAAGTTATTTTTGCTAGTGGAGATGTGATACGAACGTTCGGTGATAGGAACGTTCGGACTTTCAATTCCTTGAGTTACGGGTACGCTAGGGCGGGTCGATAATCGTATTTTAGGGATCAAAAAAAGAAACTTTGCCCGAGGAACCATAACAAATTCTGATGTCCTGACTACAACTTTCAGATCCTTTCCAATTCTTTGGATGGTCTGCTTTTGCTGGGTACCGAATAATTTCAAAAGAATATCTATACATTTCCGTTCATCCAATTTTCTCATAAAAATACGACAGCGGTTAAACGAACAACACTAGGACCCTGAAATCGTACAATGCGATGGCTAGTAGTCATAAACTGTTTGAGGTAGGAAATAAGCCCAGTGGGACAAATTGGTACTGCTGGTTGAGACACACTTAAAGCCTAAAGAAGAGGTTTGGTTATTGGACGTTTTGGCTCTTGTGCCTCAAAAAACGGTCCCTATGGTCCTAAGAAACAGTTTCTAATAAACAAGGCGTGTGGTCCTTCAAACTTATTTAAATGTTATTGCAACTCATTATATACGTATCTATGTTTAAAATCTGGCTAAGATTTATGGACTCTGGGACCCAAAAAAAGGTCCGCGTGGTAAACATGCCTGCAGTAAACTTGCTCATATGAATATCAAAATTAAAGCAAATTGCGATTCGAATCCAAATATGAATTTAGGTTCATGACTTGGCTAAAATAGGGATCGGACTCAAAAACGGCAGTTTTGATCAAAAGAAGCGACCTTTGGTATATATAAGTATATATATAGTATAAGTACGTATATGGATATACAGTTATACAGAGAAAAAAGACAACACTTAAATTTCAGCCAAAACAGATGGTATGTGAATTTTATTACAACTCAATTAAAAAATTTGTAAATGGGCCAAACTTTTTTTTTTATTGCAATTATATTTAATGAGTGGAAACAACAAAACAATAAAAACACAAGGCCACAGTGCATGGTGGTGTATGTGTTTTGGCATGAATGCAGGACGTGGGATTTTTATTGGGTTCCGTGGAAAACTCTGCTCCTGGCAGTTCTCGTCAAATATAAAACTGCCTGTCCTTAAGTATATACTCTCCGCCTAAGAAAGAAAGTTACATCTCCATTTTAGTAGTTTTGAGATATTTAGCTTTTTTGACTACGAAACACGCTGCCCTGTATACTGCCCTTCTAAGAAAGAAAGTCACATCTCCATTTTAGTAGTTTTGAGATATTTAGCATTTTTGACTACGAAACACGCTGGAAGTGGTAGATATAACCATTTTGCTTAATGTTTTTAGGTCATTTAGAGTTGAAAATAGGTATTTTATGTTTAACACCAAAATCAGAAACTCATTCAGGGTTTCGAATCTGCCGTTAATTAAATTTTGGAGTTTTGGCGCTTGTGACTTTCTTAGGACGGTAGTATATAACTATAGCCGATAAATGAGGCGCTCACCGAAACCGCCGTCACCACTGTTTGTAACAAAAGGTCTTTCCGACCGCTTTTTTAAAAATTTCTACAACTTTCTTCGTAAATAAGCGACTTTTTTATCGCTTCATTACAAACATTTTATCAAAAAACGCCTTACAATTTTTATTTGTAAGTATGTGAAGAGTTTCATCGCCTCATACGAAATTTTTTTCGAAAAACGGGCTAAACATTTTTTGTACTCGGAAATATGAGAAATTTTTTATCACCTCATAACGAAAATATTTTCGATAAACGACATGCAATTTTTTTTTGGCAATGTATGAATTTGATTATTGCCTGCATTTGGAAATGTTTTCAATAAACAAAGAACGAATATTTAAGTTAATATCTGAATTTTTTTTTTCATTGGTTTTCTAATTAATTTTTTGTTTGAAGTTTTTAATTGAATCAAAACATTTTTTTTCTGTGTACGCAAACAAAAGAAAATTTAGCCAAGATTGGGTTCAGACTCACGGGTCCAAGCAGACCAAAAAAAGACCTTGAGGGCACAACAAAGAATCAAAAGTAAACTTAAACATTATGGTACTTAGGATTCAAAAACCCTCGACCTATTTCCTGAGTATCGGAATAATAAATTCGAGCTTCTTGAAATTTAAATTTTTACAAACATTTCGGACGAGTATACAAATATTTCTAGAATCTGTAAAACAAAATTTTCGCATTTTGTGCTGCAAGAAGTAAATTTTATTTTAGAAATAGAACTTATCATTATACCCCTCCTGTCCTGCCATTGTCATATAATGCTCAAAAGGCTGGATGGGGTACCATGTTTGGTCACTTAAAAGTATAACTTTGGGATAAAAGGTAAAAATTTCTCGAAATTTTTCCAAAAAAAAACATTAAGTGTTGCCTGGCGCCATCTGGCATTATCATTGGAAAGTTTGACATTTTATAGCATAAACGCATTCAGAACGTTTTGACGTACAACTATCATTTGTGTTGTTTACAGTGACTTGAAGAAATCAATTTGACGAAAAAATGGAATTAACTCGTGAACATTTTTGTGCGATAATTTTTCACAACTTTCGACGTGGATTATCACGACAAGAGTGCATCGATGAACTTAAAACTTTGTAAGGCGATGAAGCACCATCTTATAGCACTGTGAAAAACTGGTTAAATGAATTCAATTGTGGCCGACGCTCGCTCAATGACGAAGGTCGTGAAGGTCGTCCAAAAACGGTCGTTGTGCCAGCGAACTGATAATGCAAGATCGTCATGTGACATACGAAGTAAGATAGAGGCATCCTTCTTCAACCAGCATACATTCGATATTGCATGAACACCTGGCCGAAAAAAAAGGTTTGTTCTCGATGGATCCCGCACAATTTGGCAATCGCTCAAAAAAGGCTCGTGTCGAGTGGTGCAAAGAAATTTTGAAAAAATACGATCGCGGTGCTTCAAAAGACGTTTATAAGATCGTCACAGGTGACGAATCGTGGATCTATGCGTATGAGCCCGAAACAAAACAGCAATCGACCGTGTGGGTCTTCAAAGACGAGCCAAATCAAACGTAAGTTGTTCGAAGCAAATGGTCGCCTGTTTCTTCGGCAAAAGTTGTCATGTGGCGACTGTTCCGCATGAGCAACGTAGGACGTTCAATGCTGAGTGGTACACCACAATTTGTTTACCTGAAGTCTTTGGAGGAATTCGAAAAACGAACAGGAGAAGACGAATCATTGTGCACCATGACAATGCGAGCTCTTACACATCGGCTTAAACCAGCGCCTTTTTGACCGGCCAAAACGTCGAGTTGATGGGTCATCCGCCGTACAGCCCTAACTTGGCACCCAACGACTTCTTTTTATTCCCGCACATCAATGCGTGATCATCTTCGCCAGAAGATGCTGTTGGAGCGTTCAAAAACCGTGTTTTGGAGGTGTCTCAAATGGAGTGGAACAATTGGTTTGAGCGCATGCAGAAGCGTATAAATTATGCTGGAAAATACTTTGAAAAACAATAAAACCATTTTTGATAATAAATATTCGCATTTTCATTATTAGGCCAAAAATATATATAACAGCCCTCGTAAACATTGAATATCTATTTTTTCCTTAAACAAATTGTTGATTGGAATTTCAAGTAAGATTTCAGTCACTAAGCCTAAATACAATTTAGAGAAGGCCGCGCACTGAGCACAGTGCCATGTATTTGAAAAATAATACAAAATGCTCACTTGTTGATGCCATTTTCTTGAACTCGAACAGAAAATTTCATGCCACAAATTATCGCTAAGTAGACAAGTTGTGACAAATCAATTTTACTTTTGAGTTTTTTTTTTGTTTAAAATTGCACACCCACCTTTTTTTTGACAGTTTTCACGCTTTAGTGCCTCTTTGTTCTTTCATTCAGTTGAGGCGGATTTCAAATCATATGCTACGCATTGCATATTAAAAACTAAGCAAACAATGCAGTTTTTTTGTTGTACGGCAACATTCTCTAATAACGTGTTATGGACAAAAACGTAAAATGTCATGCCTGGTTATAGAAAACAAAAAAATAAATAAAACAACTTCCGAACTTCCGTACGCCCGCCGAACAAACACCAATAAAACCATGAGCAGGGAGAAGGACCTGAAGCTATTTGCTTGGGACGAAATAAACAAAACAATGGACAAAAAACAGGACACGCGTCATATTTTAATTATGACAGACGTCAAATGACATCACATGTCGTCCGAGCGATTGTGTATGCCTGTGTTATTGTTCGCCGTCATGATGGACAGACAGGCCACGGCGGCAGCGAGCGCCCGTTCGTCCTTCCGTCCTTTACGATGACCAAACATATTGCATCACCGGAAAATCGTGTTAGAGGCAAGCGTTAAACAGTATCGTTTGTTTTATGGTGCGTGTGTGTTTTTTTGTTGTTTTCGGTTGGATTTCAAAAATTCCAAAAAAACTACAAGTGGTGTTAGGTTACCAAAGAATTTCCACATCACAGACGAATGGCAGTGGTGACAGTTAAGGGACCTGAAGTGAATGTATGAGCGTCAAGGAATGAATGAATGAATGTCGCCAGCAACCCCTTTGGTCCGGTCCGCTCCGGTTGGTTTTATGACCATGCAACATGTTAGGCTTGACGATTGTGACGATTGTCCTGTGTCCATCCTGCGGCGGAGGTGTAGATTTTGATAGCGTCCTGGTGGACAGTTTGAAACGCTGCTGTGCGCATAACCATCTTTGTCGTTTTGTGGGCTCGCCATGACATGCTGTGTTTTTATGTTTTGCAGATGAACAAACATCAATGGGCTCCTGTTCAGATTTCAACGATTTTCTTTTCATTTGTGTTAGTTTTATTTTTAATACAGTCATCATCGTGTTTTTATGATTATATTTTTATTTTCTCTAAAGGACAGATGCTGTTTGGTCCAAAAGATGAAAAAAAAAGAAATTATGATTTGAAGCATTTGAAATTTTCATTATTTTTGCTAGAAATTTTATTGTAGCCAGTCTGGACAGATGTTGGTTTAACAATATTTTTTTTTTATTGCAAAAGGACACAACTATCTCTTTACCAATCTTTCAGCGGGTAAAAACGGGTTAAAAGCACTGCTCTCCTCCGTAGAGGGAAGCAACAACAAAAGGATACCAACAAGCTCAGCCTATTGTGGCGGGCAAATGAACCCTTTTGCCTTGTTATCGTTGGAAAAACATCAGCAAATCACTGAACAAAAAATGAGCGACGATCACTAACATAAATATTTTTGTTTGTTCCATTCATTGGAAAAAAAAACCTTCTCAATACCGAGCTTATTATGCCCTATTTAGCACTAACAGCAGACGAATTACGCGTGTTGAATTTGTAATTTTTAGATAAACAGCAGCAGTAGCTCTGCACACCGCACCGCACTACACACAGCAGCACGAATCCTTTTATCCTAGCGAAAGGATTACACGAACCACCACCACCAGCAGCACGTCCAAAGCCATATGATAACCACACACACACACACCAGCCATGACAACCATCCACCGTCGTCCACCAACCTCAAAAGCCAAACAATTCAACCAACTGTCCCACATCCAGTTAAAGGTCACTTTTAACCCTTCGCTTTTTGTTCCTCCAGGATATGTTTATTTAAGCTTGCCCTGTCGTCGCATTTCTCTTCCCTTTTTGAGCGCTCACGTTCTTTTTTTCCCACTTTCACTAATGATGGACATCTGATGAAATGTCCTGCTGTAAGTAAGCGGTTTTTCTTTTCAATCATCCACAACGTACGCCAACAGATGCATTTAAAAATTGAATCCTTTTCGAAAAAACACGACAGCAGCAACAGTGACAGCCCCAGTAGCTCAATTTTGAAGCTCATTTGAATTTGAATAGCGTTGCTGGTGGTGATATTTGGTTTTCAGCAAATTTCAAACTCATTTTAATCTTATTAATGCCGCATTTTGTTTTCTCTAAACAGGGGTTCCTTTTTACATTTTTAACTGCAAATTTGAATGGAATTTTCAAATTTTAATCCTAAAAATGTTCTAAAATAAAAAAAATCATCGATTTAAATGAAAAAGTAGATGCAAATAATTAAACCTAAAGACTTTCATTTAGGATCAATTAGTTTGCTGATTAGAGTGATACCAATTTTGGGTAAAAGTTTTTTTATTCTTTTTTTTAATTAGAAAGTTGAGAATTTAAATAAAAAAATATTTAAATAATCACATATTGAAAAAGTTAATTATTAATGAATAAAGTAATGCATTTTGTATGTTTGGTGAGACTAATACACAGCGATATAAAATCGAACTCTCCGAATGCGACTGGAATGAGACCAATTGCACATGAAAGTCGACACTAACAAAACCTTCAAGGGTTTTCTTTAGTTCAGTGCGAGATATTTTTTTTTTACACACATTTGAAGTTGTTGATTTTGCACATGAAAGTTGACATTATCCGTAATAAAACCTTCAAGGGTTTTCTTTAGTTCAGTGCGAGATTTTTTTTTCCACACATTTGAAGTTGGTGATTTTGGAACGCAGTCCAACAAGAAAAGATCATTGAAACTTTGATAAAATAATGCTTATTTATTTTTACGAATTTCCATTGAAAAGTTTGACATTTTTTAGCATAAACGTACTCAGAACGTATTGACGTACGACTATCATTTGTGTTGTTTACAGTGACTTGAAAAAATCAATTTGGCAAAAAAATAGAATTAACTCGTGAACATTTTCATGCGATCATATTTCACAACTTTCGATGTGGATTCTCGCGACAAGAGTGCATCGATGAACTTAAATCTTTGTATGACAATGAAGCACCATCCTATAGCACTGTAAAAAACTGGCTTTATGAATTCAATCGTGGCCAACGCTCGCTAAAAGACGAAGGTCGTCCAAAAACAGCCGTTGTGCCGATTGAGGTTCTTCAAAAGACGTTTATAAGATCGTCACAGGTAACGAATCATGGATCTATGCGTATGAGCCCGAAACAAAACAGCAATCGACCATGTGGGTCTTCGAATCCAAGGAAAGTTGTTCGTGTAAGAAGCACTTCGAAGCAAATGGTCGCCTGTTTCTTCGGCAAAACTGGTCATGTGGCGACTGTTCCGCTTGAGCAACGTAGGACGGTCAATTCTGAGTGGTACACCACAATTTGTTTGCCTAAAGTCTTCGGAGAAATTCGAAAAACGAACAAGAGAAGACAAATCATTGTGCACCATGACAATGCGAGCTCTCACACATCGGCTCAAACCAGCTCCTTTTTGACCGGCCAAAACGTCGAATTGTTGGGTCATCCGTTGTACAGCCCTGACTTGGCACCCAATGACTTCTTTTTATTCCCACACATCTAGAATAAAATGCGCGGTCAACGATTTTCGTCGCCAGAAGATGCTGCTGAAGCGTTTAAAAACCTTGTTTTGGAGGTGTCTCAATCGGAGTGGAAAAAGTGCTTCGACAATTGGTTTGAGCGCATGCAAAAGTGTATAAATCATGCTGGAGAATACTTTGAAAAACAATAAAACCATCGTTGATGATAAATATTCGCATTTTCATTGTTAGGCCAGAAATATATATAGCAGTCCTTATTATCCTGGAAAGTTCTGGTATTATACTGTTTTTGAGGTCGAGGAATTCATTTTTGAGATATATTTTTACCTAAATCTCACGCTAGGTGGCGGTGTCATACAAACATTGCTTTTTCTTGTAGATTTTCATAGAAAAAACGGTGTATTGCTGTCATTACTGCATACTGCATATACAACACAAAGGAAGACAGTTAAACGTATTAGAGAACATGGATATATACAAACAAAAGGCATTCGACGGTAGGATAATAAATGAACAGGTAAACACTCATTCTGACATAATATTTGAAAAAATGCTTCCTAAAAAGAGGATTGTGTTTCTTACAACATTATATAATTTCATCATAAGATTATCACATTTCCCATCTCAATGGAAGCACGCAATGATCATCATGGTGAATAAGCCAAATAAGCCCGAAAATATGCTAAGTTCATATCGACCGATAAGCTTGCTCCCAATTTTCTCAAAAATTTTTGAAAGGCTTTTCCAGAAAAGACTTCTTCCGCTATTGGACGCAATGAACATTATACCAGACTATCAGTTTGGTTTTAGGCCTAATCACGGTACACCTGAGCAATGCCACAGGATCATAAAGGTTATCAGAGACTCTCTAGAGAAGAAACTGTACTGCTCACCAATCTTTCTGGATATCAAGCAAGTCTTTGACCGGTTATGGCACAGTGGATTACTTTTTAAACTTAAAAAAAATGCTACCAAATCCATATTATTTATTGTTTAAATCGTAGTTAAGCCTGCGAAGTTTTTATGTGAATGCTAATGGTGAAGAGTCTGAAGTTGGAAATATTAAATCTGGAATACCACTAGGAAGCGTTATGGGTCCGTTGCTTTATAAGATATACACCTCTGACATGCCTGTTAACACGGATATCACGATCGCTACATACGCCGATGACACCCCTATTTTGGCTACAGGTTCGTTTCCTGCAGAAGCATCATCTAAAGTTCAAAGACAGCTTGACGATCTTCAATTGTGTTTTGATACTTGGAACATTAAATTCAACGCTGACAAATCCATCAATGTAACTTTTACATTGCGAAAAGAAGACTGCCCTCCACTCACATTAAATGCATGGAATGCAATTAAAGACGTAATTGAACATGTTCTTGAGAAAAAACCGAGAAGCAGATACGTCTCTTGAAAGCCTTTGAAGATCTAGATGTGAATATGTCAATAAAAATTCATTTTCTCCATCACCATAAGGATTGGTTTGAAAACCAACTTTCCACCGAATCTGATGAGCAAGGAGAACGTAATTGCTTTTGGAGTTGGTACTGATTCTTCTCGATTTATATCGAGTTTTCTCAGAGATCGCTGTATACGTGTTATTATTCACGTTGTCCCGTCCGATGAGTATGCTAGAAATGTATGAGTACCGCAAGGCTCTGTTCTCTCCCTCTCTGTTTCTCATTTTTCTTAATGACCTCCTGAGTCTGATAATAGACCCTATTTATTCGTTTGCTGGCGACAGCAGCATCTGTCAGTCATATTCGTCCGACCGTTGACCGGGCCTCAGAGATACAAAGGCGATGAGGCAAAATATGACTGACACACTTAACGAAGATCTTGTGAGGGTCTCAGAGTGGGGTTTTGCAAATAGGGTCGAGTTTAATGCTAGCAAAACCCAAAGCTGCCTGTTGAGACATACACGCAGAGAAAAGATATGGTTACTATATGGCCACGGCAACAATAGTATGTTCTCTGCAATAAAAGCATGGTCGTCGCAACTATAGTATTGTTTTTTGAATTTTATGTTTGCGGCAAAACTAATATTGTTGAAATGTAACAATAGTATTGTTGCCAAATTTGAAAATGGAATTATGGTTGTAGCATCAATATAAATATGGTTGGTGCTACAAAAGTATTGTTTTTTGGGTTTTATGTTAACAATAATATAATTACGGTAATCATACCAGCAAGATCGAACTTTTTTTTAATTTGACAATGTTATTTTTTCGAATCTTACGCAATAATAATACTTTTATATGTAAATTAAATTAAAACAAACTACTTTAGTATAACTCGATTAGTATAACTGATATAATTTTAATAAGTAAATG
The DNA here is from genome assembly GCA_963513945.1 of Hydrotaea diabolus. NCBI lineage: Eukaryota > Metazoa > Arthropoda > Insecta > Diptera > Muscidae > Hydrotaea > Hydrotaea diabolus. Next base: position 50,320,707 of record OY740717.1, on the reverse strand, counting down.
TTATCTACTGTTAAAAAGCCACTCCTATTATTAAGATTTTAATGTATTTTGACATAATTTTCTTTATAAAAATCTCTATTTTTGAACAGTAACTTAACCCAATCCTTACAGAGAATTCTGGAGATCATAGTATGGTTGTGTGTGAATCATACCATGGATGTGAGAATTATACTATGGTTGTATGTTAAACATACTGTGGTTATGAGAATCATAATATGGTTGTGGGGATCATAGTATGGTTGAGTGTGAATAATAATATGGTTGTGGGGACCATAGTATGGTTGTGCGTGAATAATTCTATTGTTGTGAGGACCATAATATTGTTGTGGGGATTATAGTATGGTTGTGTGTGAACCATACTATAGTTGTAATGATCATAATATTGTTGTGCCACAAACATATACCGAACAATAGTATGATCCTCTTCGAATATTGTCACCCCAACCATACTCTTTTTCTGCATGTAAACGATCGACGGGCTTAACTTCGACGACAATATTGATGAATGGGACTGTTGTCGAGGAGTCGGATGCCCTTAATGTTCCGGGCATGAAAACTCAGTGTGATGTTCGCTGGAACAAACACATTTTTGAAGTGTCGAAAGAAGCATGCAAGTGCCTGTGATTTTTAAAGCGGTGCAAGAAATCTTCACTTCATTTGACCTCCTCCACATCACATACATTTGGCCAAAAATGGACTCCCACATCTGAGAGGGTGCTTCAAGGTCTTCTTTGGAGTTTCTCGACCGGGTACAAGGGAGGGCGCTGAGGCTTGTTGGAGATAGCAGGGTAGCCAACTCTGTTGTTTCACTCGAGCATCGGCGGAGTGTTAGTTGCGTATCACTCTTTTTACAGGTTCTTTAACGGGATGTGCTCTTCTGAGATAGGTGATCTCATCCCGGAGGTCAGAGTGTTCGCTCGTAACACCCGCTTGGCTAGAAGTTCGCATCCATTTGTTATTGATTGGCCTACTGATCGCATGACATGCAAATTGACAGTGATAGTGATGATGATTAAGCGGATCCAAATAAGATATAATACTTTTATATAAAAAATTTGTGTTTGTAATAAAAAAATATTTTTTTCCAATAAAAAAACACATTTTTTTCCATAAAAATAACGTACTGAGAATAATAAAATGTACTTCGTAATATCATTAGAAATATGTTTTATAAGTACAATGAAGCCAACATCAAAAATTGATCTTTCAGCCTAAAAAAAGTAAATACACCGAAATCGGCCCAGGAGTAAATATGAAGGAACAAATGGGACCTTGAAAAGTGTGGACTTTTTTGAGTAGTTGTTTTACAAGCCATAATTTTAAAATGTGTACTGCTAGTTGCGACGCACTTAAAACCATTAAGAAAGCATTGTTTTAAGACGAGTTGGCTCATTTGGCCCAAAAAAACGTCCTGCATGATCAAAACGGCCGTTCAATAGCCAATATGGACATATGGGTACTAATAAATGGCAATTTTGGCTTATATAAGGAACAGGCGCATGGTCCGAAGGGCTGCAAAACAACCGACCTTATTTTATTTTTTTAGAGGGAATATAAGGCTCGGCCGAACACAACTTGTTTAAAGTAACTGTGTTATTTATATCAGCGGCAGCTAGTGATTAACTTCCCCTTGTGTTTTTAACCATTTCTCTAAAATCGGCTTAATCTTTGCTACCATCAGTGCCAGCTTCCCGCCTTTGTCGCCATGTCGCGATCGTCTTCTGTTTTAAAGCATCTGTCGTTGCAGTTTCAAGGGAAATTCCCGCCTTAAGCATACATGTGACAGCGCATAGAGAAAGGGACCTAAGGGTAAATAATCAAATTTCATTTTTTTTCTTTTTTTGATGTGGACAACATCTGAGCATCGAATGCCCCAAAAGTGCCCTCCCAGAGATACGCTCGTTTTATGAAAGTGAAGTCGACTATTCAAAGCGCAAATAGAAAGGGACCTAATCTTTAAAAGGGCTCTCCTGAACAAAACTGGTTTTTAACCCGAAATGTCCGCCTTTTGCCTTTACACACGTCTTAAGTCGCACTGGCAAATCGTCCATAGCTGCACGAAACTCGTCCATTGTAAAATTGGTCACAGCTCGAACCAAAGCAGTCTTTAGAGATCCAATGTTGGGGTATCTTTTGTGACAAACCTTGTCCTCTAAAACCGTCCACAATTTGTAATCCAATGGGTTCAAAGCTGGACTGCCTGAGGGCCATTCTTCAGAGGAAATGAACGCTGGCAAATTGTTTCGAAGCCAGGCCTGGGACGTTTTAGCCTTATGGGCCGGCGCAGAATCCTGCTGGAAAGTCCATGGCTGGTTTTGGAACAGGGAATTGTTAAGAGGCTTAACAGCAGCTTCCAAAACGGTTTCTTGGTAAACTTTGGCCGATGTTTTGACTCCTTGTTCGCAGAAATGCAGGTGAGTGACCATATCGTAAGAGACACCCCACCAAACCATGACTGAAGCTTGGTGATGACCCTTTTCCACCCTTGGGCTCAGTTCAGATGCTTCCTTAGGTGACCGCGCATACACTCTATCATTTAGCTTGTTACATTTTTCCTGAATGGTAAAAATTTTTTCATCGATGAACAAAATTTTTCTGTGCAAGTTATCAGCGTGCTTCACCAAAAGACGTTTGCAATTTTTAATCCTATATTTTTTAAAGCTGCAGTCAATAAATGTCCGGTACGTCGTTTGAAAGCCCCAAGTCCCAAGTCTTTTTTTAATGATTCGACTCGTGGACTTTTGCGTGATATTCATCTCACGGCCCATGATTTTTTGTTTTCGGACTTAACGGCTTTGATGATATGCGGTGTTCGAACAGAGCGGGGGCGCGGTCTTTTACATCTCCAGTCTCTTCAAACAGTTTTACATGCGGCTAATCCCTAGTGGCCGGAGACGTTTGAAAATATAGCTTTTTCACATTTCACACTTGAGATGCGCTATTACAGCGATACGGTTCTCATTATCTGACCACACCTCCTATGACATTAACGGGATATGTCCAGTTCTACTATTAAAATGGGTGTGTTCAATGTTGTAACAGTATTTATGTCCCTACTAAGTATTGCCCTCTTTTCCAAAAAAAAAACACCAGTTCTGGCAACTAAATAAATTTTTCGCGTTTCATTGGTGTGACCGATCAACAAGTTGTGAGTATAGCACAGAGATCATATTTACCATCTTGTGGTATTTCGAACCGAATATCCATTACGATTTTAAACATTTGGTGATTGCAACCGCAATTTCTCTTTTGCAAGCGAATCATTGTGTAAGTAGTTTCAACCGATTTACAATTAATTTTTTCTCTGTGTGCACTTAAATCGACTTAAGATATTCTTATGTGCTGGCAAAGATGTATCCTAACGAAATACATTTTTAAGCTGTCCGTGTAGATCTTGAATACATAACATTTTTTAATTTAATTTATAAATCTCTCCACATACTGTGTCCTAAGAGAAGAGATGCCTTTTTACTCAATAATAAACTCAAAAGTAGCTTCGGTGTTGCCTGTACACACCACTAAACCAGATCATAAACGTGAAAAAAAATTCTTCAAATGTTCTACAACAAAACGAACCTTAACGATGACTCTTAAAAAATAAGTTCAACTTTTAACATCTTTTTTAGAAATTTAAACTACGCAACACATATCACATTGCTAACTATAGTTATCATTTACAACCTTTTTTTCCAAACGATTAAAATGCATTTAATTGTCGTCGACCCAAGTGAGGCATTTAGGCAGCGGCTTAAAAGAACAACTCATGCCGGGCACAGGTGTAATTTTCCATTCTGCCACCACCACCATACACAAAATGAACTTAGTACCGCCACTGAAACCTCACAATACATCATCTTTCCACTCTATTCACGATAATTACATACGGCGGCGGAGGCCACTGAAGAAGCCGCTGTGCTCGCTGGCTGTGTTTCCGAGGCTGCATGCGGCAATTGCATGGCAAAGTGTAAAAGTAGGAGCCGCAGACACGCGCCGCTTTTCAATCCATATAGTTGGGTACGTCATGCATTCCATCTCCGAGGAGTTGCTTGGGCTGCCTGTCAACTGTTCTCTAACCAAGAAAAAAAAAGAGAACAAGGATACATTCGTGTACAAATGTGATCATCCTGTAGTCATTCAAGCCTTCATACATACAAGCTTAGGCGTAGGATGAGTAAGTATGTCGGCGAAGCAGGTTGCATGTGTGTCAGGAGTTGTAAAATGCCTCGGCACGGAACAGGCTGATGAGGAGTTCCCTATGCGCTGCAATTATGTCAGCATTTTGAACAGTTTAAGAATTAAATTTATACCGAACCCCCAAGATTAATGAATAATATCAGGCAACTGGGGGGTATTATGTGCTTATTAACGTGGTAATTATGTGTTGTTGTTGTTTTTTTGGTATATCATTTTCCGTAGAATTAAGACATTTGTATTAAATTTTTTAAAAATGCATATTTCTGTATTTGGTATAATTATTTCATATTTTCCCTTTTTGGTTTATTTTCAGGTACGTTAATACTCGTTTGTTAGAAACTGTATTCCGAAATAAGTAAGTACTTAATGTATTGGTATTTTGTAAATAAGTTGCTAATCCAGGTGGAAAAGCCAAGTCCTTAACAGATTGAGCCTGGAATCTTATAGCTGAGTGGTCCCAACCTATTATTGTAGGTAAAAGTTGAGAAAAAAAATATTATTTTACCCTCCACCAAAGAGTGAATAATATACTAAACTTATTATTCAGTTTGCAACACCACGAAATATTCATCGCCGTAGAACTCTAAGACGATCAAGCCATGTCCATCCGCCCGTCCGTCTTTGTGTATGTTGAAAGCACGATACCGGTCAAACTAATCAACTAAGGATCCTGAGATTTAGCATGATGATGGCTTTTGGTCATAAGCTGTTGGAATTGTAAATGGGCGAAATCGTCCCCGAGATAAAAAAAAAATCCATTTACGGGAATTAAGGTAACTCTTTCAAAAATCATAACTTTTTTTGAACAGACAATGGTTAAATGAGTACTTCTCCTTCAGACGCACTAAATGACTCAAAATACAGCGAACGAAACAATCAATTTATTAACGGAATCTTTTGGTATGCGTTTTAATTCTTTTTGAAAACCACACGCAGAAAAAAAGTATGGTTGTGGTGACAATATTCGAAGAGGATAATACTATTGTTGGGTATATGGTTGTGGTACAACAATATTATGATCCTCACAACAATAGTATGATTCAAATACAACCATACTATGATCCTCACAACAATAGTATGATTCACACATAGCCATATTATGATCCCCACAACCATAGTATGATCCCCACAACCATAGTATGATTCACACTCAACCATACTATGATCTCCACAACCATAGTATGATCCTCACAACCATACTATGATTCACACGCAACCATGTTATGAACCGTACAACCATAGAATTATGAAAATTATTCAAAAATACATTAAATTCAAAATAATAGGAGTAATTTATTTCACAGTAGAAAAAAAATAAGTTTAAATAAACGTCAGCGTTATTATTAAAAATATTTCAGTTAAAAAAAGCCAAAGCAGCTTGTTTAAAAACTTTTAATTTCGATTAAAAAATACTATTATTGCATTAGATCCATACCAATAACATTTGTTCTTAAAACCATATTTAAATGAAGAAAAATTACAATCATACAGTATGATTGCCGTAATCATATTTTTGTTAACATAAAACGCAAAACACAATACTTTTGTAGAACCAACCATAATTATATTGTTGCTATAACCATATTTTCATATTTAAATTCGGCAATAATACTATTGTTACATTTCAACAATATTAATATTGCAGCAATTATACTATTGTCAAAAATAAATTCAGTTAACAATGCAATGGTTGCGACAAACATACTTTTATTGCGGAAAATATATTATTATTGCCGTGACCATCTAGTAACCGTGTTTTTTCTCTGCGTGCACACGTCTGAAAAAAGGCTAGTTTATGAGTCATGTGTGTTTTGAGTTTTTGAATAAGTGGGCGTGCCGCGCTACTTTTTAAAATCGTATCGATTTCTAAAATGTTACAATCTCCTGACCCAAAGAAGCATACTGTTGAAGTTTCAAGAGATTGGCCTATATTTATAGGCGCTACAGCGTTTTCAAATAAGGGGCCTGGCACCGCCAAAGGGGTCTCCCCATGACTTTTTTTGGCTACATACCAATAGCGTACTACCAAACCTCATGTGCGTAGGCTCTTAAGCATTTTTAGTTATGATCATTTGAAATTTTTAAGTGAGTAAGCGTGGCACCGCCCACTTAAGATATCTTTAATCGAAATAGCCTATTTTAACCACCGGCAATACAGCTATATTCTGTAAAAACTTCAAAAAGATCGTTTAGAAGTTAAGGCTCCTATAAACAGTTGAACCGAATATGTTAAATGTAACCAGCAGTCCATTTAACAAATATCCATGACAGAGAACTTAAAACCAACAATGTGTAGCTACAACCAAAACATGTACAAATTCAGTATCAAGAACCTTCTTTATAAGTTGGGACTACCGATACTTCAACCGCTAGTGTCAGTCCCTTCCGCCAAAAATAGTCGTGAACATAATCAACATTCGGTGGTAGTGTTAGAGTACATGCAACCACCTACGTTAGGGTGGCAAAAAATTCAGTTGTGGCAACAAATTGATCCCAGTGCGTACCCCAACGTATAACCGCATGCAACTTATTCCATCGGTATGATAAATTCAGCATTTCACGCTCCAGCCTGCCAACAAGGTCCAATTCATTCAGCCATAGAAGGCACATTATAGACATTGCGTCTATCCAGTGTGTCGCTTCGTTATCATTTTTCAATTTTGGCCTTAGAGCAGCTCAAAAAGGACACCGGATTTTGTCCGAAATATCAAAGTTTTTGAGCAAGCGCAGTTTTATCTTGGAGGCAATGTTAACCAGGAAAATCACCTGCGTCTTGGGGATTGGAAAACCCTCACTTGATCGCTTCATACAGTGAACAGATTTGATGCTAGCTAAATATTGACAGCTGCACGTGCTATCCATCGTTACAACCGAATGTTTGTTGGACTCACAGCAATTTTCAGTAATAGAATCAGAAAGTATCGGTAACCCTAACTTATTAGGATGATTATTGGAACTGAATTTGCACATGAATAGGTTGTTGTTGTACTAGATAATTGACTTTAAGAACTCTTTGAATTCGGTTGTCATTATCACGATCATTTGTTGACTGAATAAATTGATAGTTAAATTTAACGTGTTCGGCGATCTGACCAAAATAATAAAGATTTTTTATTTACGAGGGCGACCGCAAAAGTAACTGGCCTAACATAAAAAAGAACCGTTTTTTGGAATTATTATTATTTATTTTTCAACATAATCTCCTTCCAACTCAATACACTTCATCAAACGTTTTTCAAGTTTTTTAATTCCATCCGAAAAATAAGATTTTTGAAGACCTTCAAAATATACCTAAGTTTCAGCAATAACCTAGCTATTGGACGAAAATTTTTTGCCACCGAGAAATTGTTTTAAATTTGGAAACAAGAAATAATCAGAAGGAGCTAAATCTGGACTATATGGTGGATGCGGAGCAATTTCAAATCATTATTCGGCCTGTTTTTGTTGAGTTAAAAATGCAGTGTGTGAAGGAGCATTATCTTGATGAAAAAGAACTTTTTTTTCTAAATGCGGTCGTTTTATCTTGATTTCTTCACTCAACCGATCCAATAATGCACAATAATATTCACAATTTATAGTTTTTCCTTTCTCAAGATAATCAATAAATATTATACCCCTTGCATACCAAAATACTGTGGCCATTACTTTTCCTGCTGACTTAACCGTTTTCGCCTTCTTGGGACCACTTTTACCAGCTTCTATCCATTGTTTTGACTGTTCTTTGCATTCTGGGATGTAGTGATGGATCCATGTTTCATCAACAGTTATGAATCGGCGCAAGAACTCTTTTGGATTACGCTGATAAATCGCTAAAAGCTCCTCGGAATTGGTCCAACGGACGATTTTTTGGGGCAAAGTCAACAAACGCGGCACCCATCTTGCGGATAGCTTTTTCATGTGGAGTTCATCATGTAAAATACTCCAAACTTGTCTTTCGTGTATTTTAACAATATCAGCAAGTTCTTTGAGCTTTATTCGTCTATCTTTAGTCACTTCATTAAATATTTTTCTAATGTTTTCAATAGTAGTAGCAGTTTTCGGTCTTCCAGAGCGTTGTTCATCTTCCTTACTTGAACGACCCATTTTAAATTGTTGAATTCAGGATTTCACGGTGGAGTATGATGGTGCATTATCATCATTAACAGAATCCAATTCATCTTTGATTAATTGTGGCGTATAACCTTTCATATAAAAGTGTTTAATTACCGCACGAAACTCTTTATTTTCCATTTTTCAAAAATTATAAAACGTGTTTACTATAATCACCTGTAACAAAGAAAATAATCATTCAATATTTCGGAAATTTTGACAGATGGCTTATAAAAGATTGCTTTTAAAAAAACAAAAAAACAAAAGTTGCTGGTAAAACAGAAAATGTGCCAGGTTAGTTAGTTTTGCGGTCGCCCTCCTAATTTTGATATTTAACGTTTTAAAAATAAATATTATATTATTCGAATTTTGAGCAGGTTTTTTAAAACTTGGATTTTAATTTCGAATTTAATAAAGTTAATATGAACAAGTGAAACGATTTTATGCATCAAATTGGTAAAGTACTTTCATATCGGTTATATTTTGAGTTTTTATAATAAAATGGGTTGAAAAAAAATGTATTTAATAAACCGAAAAATAGACGAGAAGGGTAAATTTATTTATTAAACCAAAAAATGGACGAATAGGGTAAGTTTATCTTGAAGATATTCTGATTTTATTTTAGAAGAGCTCTACTAAAATTAAAATATTACTCGTAGTAATTAAGTAAAATATGTTAACACAAACCACCATTACCACTACCATTTTTAAAAACAATTATGCAATTTCATTAAAAAAAGGACATGTCCCAACTGAAATTAATTGGACATTAATAGTTTACTTTTTTTAGCTTTTTAAAAAAGAGCATTGCATCAAATACCATTGAATGTAGGTGATTGCAAAAGAATGAATGTTTATCCAATCGAATATTTATAGTTAGGACCGATTTCCAACTTATTTTTTTTCTGTGTGCGCCTCAAAGCCAGTTAGGAGACATTTATAAAATTTGGATCTATACTCGTATACACTGTGAATGTTTGCTCTTACAAAAAAACAATTTTTGTTAGTTTTTTTTTAAATTACTAAAAATAAACATGGACTTGAATGAAGCGAAAACCCCCCTTAAATCGTTTCAAAGGTTGTCTCAGCCCTTGTTTAGAAACAATTGTTGCCTTTTGCCATTGATACTCAATTTCTTTTGTAAGTTCTGCAAAAAAAATCAGGCATCTAGCTTTAATATTCTGACCTATAGTTGCAAGATGATTAATTTTAAGGAGGCTCCAGAATAAGTATATTTACTTTGGTTAAATGTACTTAAGGTATTCCACTCAAAAGTTTTATTATAATATAAATAAAATATATATAGAAATCAATTTAATATAGCACTTAAGGGCAACTAAGTCAGAAGGGAAATCGTCTAAATTTTTCGTTAGGCATAACTTTTAGAGGTCAATGTCACTTTGCCATTTTGTTAAAAACTTGTCTTCTATTTAAATATAGAAGCAAGAGGTCTTGAGCCGGTTAAATCCCTGTTCAATGGTCCTCAAAACATTTATAAAAATAAACTAACAAATATTTTTGAAATAGTTAGAAACAGTGTATAACCTTAAACAAATATGCGCAATTTCATATATTTGATTTTTTTATATATTTCTTTTGTTTGATTTTAGAGTATGCAATACGAGTACTAAGATGTTTAATAGAACAAAATTTTTTGTTGTCATTACCAATTGTTACTACCAAGAAAAAAATTCTATATAAATCTATAGTTGCTAACGCAGACAACGTAATAATTAACATTATTTCATCAAAACAACCGCAAAGCTAGTTATCTCTGCCATAATACTACCATAACTATCATCTAATGATTTGTAGAACTAAATTGTCCTCAAGACTATTAGCGTTTAGTCATTGGTTTGGTTGGTTGGTTGGTTGAAAATAGAGGGATTCTATATGAAGGTCTCATACCATAAGGGAACATTTTGTATAATTGGCCAGTACACGGCTTCTTGTGGGCTAAATTTAGTTAAAGATGTTTCGTCCAAAAAAATGTTGTAGTGCGTACCGATTACAAAACGCTTTTCTCTGTTTGTCATGCTTCCGTACTGTCAATGGCAAAGGTATGATCAAAACTTTTCTTGTACCTATCTTCGATTTTTAATTGATATAAGTTTAATTCGTTTGAAACCCAACTATATTGTCCTCAAGACTATTAGCGTTTAGTCATTGGTTTGGTTGGTTGGTTGGTTGAAAATAGAGGGATTCTATATGAAGGTCTCATACCATAAGGGAACATTTTGTATAATTGGCCAGTACACGGCTTCTTGTGGGATAAATTTAGTTAAAGATGTTTCGTCCAAAAAAATGTTGTTGTGCGTACCGATTACAAAACGCTTTTCTCTGTTTGTCATGCTTCCGTACTGTCAATGGCAAAGGTATGATCAAAACTTTTCTTGTACCTATCTTCGATTTTTAATTGATATAAGTTTAATTCGTTTGAAACCCAACTATAACTGCTCGATTTTTCTCTGCCATTTATTTTCAATATCTTAATAATGAAGGCTGTTTGCAGCATAAACGAATTTGAATAAGTTGTCATTATTTTACAAATCTTACAAAAATCGTCGCTTCAAAGTATGGCATAGAATTTAAATAAAGCGTTAAAATCGCTGATAAATTGCCCAACTCAACACCACATTTCAATATCTCAAAGCATGAAAAAGCAAAGAAAAGAAAATTTGGAAAAGATTTCCCTAAAAAGAAACGAATGTGTAACAAATTTTCTGTTAAAAATACCCTAAAATGTAGCAATTTGTTCTCAAAGTGTGGGTAATTTTCTATAACAAACAGAAGCTGCCACCGAAATCTGCTCTAAATTCATCTTATCGAATCGTATTTACTGGAGAATCAATCAAAGTCGTCGAAGAAATGCTCAAAAGTATTCGAATTGATTTGGCTTGGGCACCGCACCAAAGTCACCCTCAAAATTTTGTGCAACAAAGACGATGACGCTGATGATGATGATCACCCCAAAGGAAAACGGGGAGGATGAATCGAGTGAATGGTGACTGAGCGGGCTGGGCTGGTTGGCATCAGACTTGAATGTTGTTGCACATCAATCGACCGAAATTGTAACATGATCGTGCCTCAATTTATTACATGTTGCATGACTGAAACATATCAGTCATGTTTCTTTGAATTTCTTCAGTTTTTCTTCTTTTGTTGCGAAGGATTTGTGTCTTTCATTTCTTGCTGGCAAAGAATGAGATTTTCTTTTTTTTCAATACTGGCGTCACGATGTGCATAAGACCCCGTTATAGTTTTTCATTGATTTTACGAGTAGTCTGACAAATGTCTTGCTATTAATCTTGAAGAAAAGAAATATCGGAGGTTGTGTGTTTTGTAATCTCCACGTATTATTTTCATGTAACGGAGTTAATTTTTTGAGGTTTTTGTTTCGATTTTTTATCTAGGGCGAATGTTTTTTTTTATTGGTATTATTGTCGGACATGGAAAGAAGTTAAAGACAATTGATATTCCGAATGATTGTAAATTTTAAGAAGACATTTGTCAAATATCAACTAAGAAAACAAACTCCTTTTCGCATATTTGTACGTACAACACCGAAAATTAGCCAAACTAATGGTGGGGAATTAACCATCGAGGATTTTTCTTAATGTTTTATGCTCTTGGATGTAGACTAAATGACCCTAAAGGATATAATATTTGGTGTAGGATAACCAGGGACAATAAAATGGAAAGAATTACGAAAAAAGAGTATGGCGTGTGTTTTTTATAACCTCCACCATAGCATGGAGTTTAAAGTTGTCGTTCTTACTTACTTACTTAAGTCCCACAACATCTCTTTAAGGAACAAGAGGGTTTTTTTTCTCAAATCAATGAGCTGTGTACTATTCAATTCTTCTCATTTTCACTGACCTATCAATGAAAGAAAATAGTTAGTTTTTCAAAAATATTTTTATTTTTCAATATAATCTCCTGAAACTTCAATACACTTAGTCCCACGCTTATCTAGCAATTCTATCCCTTGATTAAAATAGTTTTCCTCAAGGTCTTCAAAATAGTGGTTTACAACTGTAATTGCATCTTCATTTGAGGTAAAACGCTTGCCAGCAAGGATTTTTTTTAAATTTGGGAACAGGTAAAACTCACTGGGAGCTAACTCAGGAGAATAAGGTGGGTGGTCAAGCAACTCGTACTTTAATTCGTTGATTTTAGCCATTGTTAAAACACTCTTGTGCGCTGGTGCGTTGTCTTGATGAAAAATTATTTTTTTGTGTTGTAAGCAAGGACGTTTTTCTCGAAGTTGTACATTTACCTAAAAGGTTGCAATAGTACTCTGAATTTATGGTTTTACCCTTTTGCAATCAATAAAATACCTTTGAAGTCCCAAAAAACCGTTGCCATAACCTTACCAGCCGATTGAATTGTTTTTGCCTTCTTTGGGGCACTTCCTCCAGCTTCAGTCCATTGTTTGGATTGTTCTTTAGTCTCTGGAGTATAGTGGTGGATCCATGTCTCATCAACAGTTATGAAACGACGCTTAAAATCCATTTTATTTCGCTAAAAACGATCCAAACAAGCTTGAGAAATGTTCATTCTTATGCGTTTTTGGTCGACTGTTAACAAGTCCGGCACCCATCTTGCAGAAAGCTCTTTCATCTGTAGTTCTTCATGCAAAATTAAATGGACTCGATCATTTGAGATGCCCATGATATTAGCTATTTCACTCACTTTTATTCGTCGATCATTTAATACCATATCATGCACTTTGGCTACAATTTCTGTTGTTGTTGCTGTTTTTGGACGTCCACTACGTGGTTCATCTTCAATGCTTGTACGACCACGTTTAAATTCAGCAACCCAATTTTTTACTGTTGCATATGAAGGAGCACTTTCACCTAACACATTCACCATATCATTATGAATTTCTTATACCGATAAACATTTTTTATGTAAATATTTAATGACACCACGCATTTCTAATTTTTCCATTATAAAAAAATTGCGGATGCGTCTTTTGTGAACACCTGTTTCTATATGAAGGAGTTGCCAGATCGAAACAAAATTTAACATGTGTTCATAGCAGAGATGGAAGTTTCCAAAACACTTAACTTTTTTCTGTTTATACCGTGCTTTTTGTGCTCGGCTGAGAAGTTTCCGAACCGCCCTCGTATTTAATGCCGGCTAAAGCATTTTATAGAGAAGATTTTACATGACTTAGAGATATATCTCTTACGCGTAAAGTCGCCGGTATTTACGAGGTGGAAACCCACCGCTGAGAAAATTGTTACATGTTCTTACATGGGGTTGAACCTGGCTTAACTGGCCTGATAGTCGTGCACACTAGCATCACACCACGGCTTCCCTTAAGGAACTAGGGGTAGAAGATTCTCTCCAATCGGAGATCTATGCTGAATATAAAATTATTATGTGCACTGACCAGAAGCTACTGTTTAATGGCGTCTTCCAACACAGACCAAAAAATTGGTGTGTGAAGTTTTATCACCACTTAATTGAAAATTTCCTAAATCAGATAAACTATTTATCAGTTATTGAAATTATTTTCACAAAATGCATGCACTGTATCACGTGTGTGTGTGTGAGTATATGTGTTTTAGTATGTATGCAGTGCGAGGGATTTTAAGTGTGTTCGGTGGAAAACTACTATCGGCAGTTCTCGTTAAATGCGAAACTTCCTGCCCTTTACTGTATAGCCGCGTGGGGTCTTTTGATGGTGAAGTGCCGCCCACCGAAACTGCGAACGACCGTGCTTGTAACTACAACTCTCAGACTGCTTTTGGAAAAAAATGTACAACTTTGCTGTAAATAAGTGAATTTTCAATCGCCTCATGGCAAATTTTTTTTATTTATTTTGCAAATATGTGAAATTGTACATTGCCCTATACGAAATTATTTTCAATGAACGGCTACAACTTTTTGTAAATAATATAAAATTATATTTTTGTATCACCTTATAACCAAAATATGTGAATTTGTCACCTTAAAAAATATGTTAATTTGTTTATCGCTTGAAATCGGAAATATTTTCGTTAAACAACGTACGAATATTTTAGTTAATATGTGCAATTTTTTATCCCAGGATTCCTAATTATTTTTCTATTTGCATATTTAAATTTTTTTACTGAACCGATTTTTTTTTCTTTGTACGGCCAATGCATTTAATACAGATGCCTTGGCCTGGCAGACAAACTAAACTCGTACTCTGTAACTAGTATGATATGTAGTCGTGCAGCCTATCTATTGTACGCTGATGTGTTGAATATATCTGGCCGCTCATTCGCTCTATAGTTTCCGAAAATGTTTCTTTGCTTCGGCACAGAAGTTAGGTGGATACCAAGATAGGCAACAGTTGTAGATAAGCCTTGAATGCACAATTACCGACTGTATAAAGTTGATTTATTTGATTATTAATCAAACCGCTCGAAAAACATAGTTTCCTAAAGAAAATTTTGAATTAACTAGTTAAAATAGTCGGGCGTGACCCAAATATTATACCCTGCACTTCGGGATGTTTAGAAAAATTAACTGAAAAAGGGGTTTGGCCACCTTAAACGGTCTTTAAATTTACTAAAATTTAAAACTATTGCCATACATAAATTGTAAGAAAATTTATTGTTTTTGGTAAAAACGGCTGAACATATACGAGGGCGATAGCAAAACTAACTGGCCTGGCACATTTTCTGTTTTACTAGCAACTTTTTTTTTGTTTTTTAAAAGCATAAGCCATCTGTCCGTAATATTTAATGATTATTTTCTTTGTTACAGGTGATTGAAGTAAACAAGTTTTATAATTTTTGAAAAATGGAAAATAAAGAGTTTCGTGCGATAATTAAACACTTTTATATGAAAGGTTATACGCCACAATTAATCAAAGATGAATTGGAGTATGATGGTGATAATGCACCATCATACTCCACCGTGAAATCCTGGGTTCAACAATTTAAAATGGGTCGTTCAAGTACGAAAGATGAACAACGCTCTGGAAGGCCGAAAACTGCTACTACTATTGAAAACATAAGAAAAATATTTAATGAAGTGACTAAAGATATACGAATAAAGCTCAGAGAACTTGCTGATACTGTTAAAATACACGAAAAACAAGTTTGGAGTATTTTACATTATGAACTCCACATGAAAAAGCTATCCGCAAGATGGGTGCCGCGTTTGTTGACTTTGCCCCAAAAAATCGTCCGTTGGACCAATTCCGAGGAGCTTTTAGCGATTTATCAGCGTAATCCAAAAGAGTTCTTGCGCCGATTCATAACTGTTGATGAAACATGGATCCATCACTACATCCCAGAATGCAAAGACCAGTCAAAACAATGGATAGAAGCTGGTAAAAGTGGTCCCAAGAAGGCGAAAACTGTTTAGTCAGCAGAAAAAGTAATGGCCACAGTATTTTGGGATGCAAGGGGTATAATATTTATTGATTATCTTGAGAAAGGAAAAACTATAAATAGTGAATATTATTGTGCATTATTGGATCAGTTGAGTGAAGAAATCAAGATAAAATGACCGCATTTAGAAAAAAAAAGTTATTTTTCATCAAGATAATGCTCCTTCACAAACTGCATTTTTAACTCAACAAAAAGTGGCCGAATTACGATTTGAAATTGCTCCGCATCCACCATATAGTCTAGATTTAGTTCCTTCTGATTATTTCTTGTTTCCAAATTAAAAAAAAAATTTCTCGGTGGCAAAAAATTTTCGTCCAATAGCGAGGTTATTGCTGAAACTGAGGCATATTTTGAAGGTCTTGAAAAATCTTATTTTTCGGATGGAATTAAAAAACTTGAAAAACGTTTGATGAAGTGTATTGAATTGGAAGGAGATTATGTTGAAAAATAAATAATAATAATTCCAAAAAAACGGTTCTTTTTATGTTAGGCCAGTTACTTTTGCGGTCGCCCTCGTATGTGGGAGTTATATTTTAATCTATATCGATTTTCTTCAACAACGTCCGTCCTTGGTTCAAAAAACGTACTCGTGCCAAATTTCAGCAAAGTTGAACGTAAAATTTGACTTTTATAGCTAAAATAAGAAAAATCGGCTAAACATATGTATGGGGCTGTATTTAAATCTAAACCGATTTCCTTAAATTTTAATAAAATCCTTCCTAGGCCCATAAAACTAACGTGTGCCAAAGTTGGTCAAGATTGGTGGCATTTAGAGCTAAAAGTAGAAAAATCGGATGAACATACTTACATATGTGTTGCAGTTAAATCGTAGTCTGAACATATTTGCTTTAACGTCAATAACGTCCTTTATTGGCCCACAAAAGTTTCTCGTGCGAAATTTCATCAAGATTAAATGTAAAATGTGGCTTCTAAAGCTAAAAACAGAAAAATTGATGAACATACTTATATATGTGGGAACATTATCGAAATCTGGACTGATTTTCTTTAATAGTGAATATAGCGCCCGTACTTAATCCAAAAAACTTACTTCTGGCTTCTAGAGCTTAAAACATAAAAATCGGATGAAGATATGTGTGGGAGCTATATCTTAATCTGAACGTATTTTATCCAATTTCAATGGCATTCCTCTTTGATTGAAAAAATATACTGTTGCCAAATTTTATGAAAATCGAACAAAATTGCGACCTGCGGCTTGTTTACAAGCTTTAGATAGACGGATGAACGGACGGAAGGATAGGCAACGGTAAATCAAATCAGCAAGTGATTCTGAGTCGATCGGTACACTTAAAGCTGGGTACAACTCAAATATTTTCGATAGTAACAAACATTTGCCATGAAACTAATGTATAAAACCTTGTTTCATTGAGTGTTGTAGGGTATACATATTTTAATTTCTGCATACAGAGTAAGAGTTCAGGTCTCTGTCAGAGTTTGAAGCGGAAGCGGCTTAAAACACGTTTAGTCTAGCGACTGCCGCTATAACCGGCTAAAATCGGCTTCAAGAAACCGCCGCTAATTACGGCTGAGCCATTGAGAAAATAGCAATATTGTGAGAAAATATGTTAAGTAATAAATATCGGAAAAATACGGAAAAATTCCACAGCAATTTTAAAACCAAGCTCATATGTCAAGGTTTTCGACAGATTTAAAAACTTAAATGTACCCAAAGAAAATTTGGAAAAAGTTCTGAAGACATTGAATTATTCCCAAATGACATCTCCAAACTGAAAACAAAAGTTTTGAACAAAATAAGATATTTTTTTGATTTAATGACTATCGATACCGATATCATCTAAAGAACTAAAACATAAATACATATGTGACGTGCAAAATAGAAAGGGACCTAAGGGTAAAAACCAGTTTTGTTCAGGAGAGTCATTTTAAAGATTTAAATACGTGTATCTTTGGTGTACCATCACTTTCATAAAACGCGCAAATCTCTGGGAGGGATCGGTCTCATTCGATGCTCAGATGTTGTCCACATCAAAAAAAAAGTGAAAATTGTTTTTTACCCTTTCTCTATGCGCTGCCACATATATAGTTTTCTGAGTCTCTAGTCGAAGTCCAGCGTATATTCGTATTTCTCCTCCAGAGTCTTCAAAACTACGATTTTAACTATGATGTCGGTTTCTTAGTGAAAAATACTTTAAAAATTTCTATACCTAGAATGATTTATTCTAAACAAAATGTAAACGTAGACTCCGATCACTATCAATACAAATTACAGTTACATAGCCCATTAATAAAGAGAAAGTCCCCATTAAATCCTTAGTGGTAAAGTTGGTGTTTTTAAGAAATAATAAATTTTTGGAAAATAATACATTTTTAATGTTTATCTCGGAACGTAAAACCTATAAGAATTTCTAAGCGCAGCTTCATTCGATGCCCTGCAGATGGTCAGTTCCACATTTCGTTTATTCTCAAAGTATTTATTTTATGTTCTTTCTTATCATCGTTGTGCGATCTAAGATATTTACGTTTTCTTCAATACATTTTCTGTTATCTAAGAACTGGATGGACATTAGCAAATATTTGACTTTTCCTTTTGCGTCCGACAGGCTGAGAATCGAACAAAGATTGAGTAATTATTTGTGTACTTAAGGAAACCATATGCAAATCTTTTGACCACCACCACCATCAACTACAAATACTCCCAAACATAAGGAAGCAGGCAAGCCAGCCAGACAACGCTATGGCAATCCTACAAGGGTTGTTTATTCTAACTGGAGTTCGGTGGGGGCCCTTCACCCAAATGTGTCTGCAAATGTGTGGTGGTATCTTAGGCAAATATTAAAGATGTTTCGTATGAAGAACAACACCGAGCCGAGCCAAAATGCCCAAAGTAAATATGCCCCGAGACAAAGAAGGGAAATAGTAACAAAACCAAAGCAAACTCACACAAAAGGAAAATTTTAAAGAAGATTTGCAAATATTCCCGTCTATTGTCTGCAAAAACAAAAATGAAGCAAAAACAGAATACACAGAGAACGATTTTCAGATTAGAACGGCTTAGTTTTGCATTTCTTCGGCTCTCAACAATAGCTGGGCAAAATGGAAACCAAAAGGAAAAACTCAATACTGCTGCACACGTCAAACAAAATATCAAAGGAAATTTGCATACATCTCGTGCGGAATGGAAAAATCTTTTGACTGTTAAGGATTACGGAATGTTTTACATTACTTTAATAATAACAGACTGTCGAATATATGAAAGACCGAACGAAAAAGTGTTGCAAAATTAAAGTTAATTTAAAATAAACACCACCGCTGTTAGTTAAGCTGCAGCGGACGCAAAAAGGTGATGTTTCATTTTTAATCCGTGGCAGATCCGTCATAAGCATGAAAAACAGATGTTTATTTTTAAACTGAAGGTTGTCGGAAGAGACAAAAACATTTTACACTTTATGTAGGAATTATAGAAAACCTTTTCGAAGACTTGAGATTTTACTATTTTCATTAAGTAACCTAGAATTTCGACAAGAAATTTAATTCGTATGTTAAATGCAGCTCTAGTGCAGTGTTGCCGCTGGACTATTTTATTTTGTCCAAAATATTTCCAAAAACCGTCCAAAACGGCCCGAAATCGACTGTTTCCGACAAAATCATTTTAAAGTCATTGATAAATTAATAGTAGTGGTGTTTTAGGTTAAGCCCAGACAGATAAGACTGGATTACAAAACCGCAATAGTGAAGTAATTTAATTAGAAAAAGTGTCAATGCTATTCGTGTCTAATGCAACAGTCCAGAAGTATTAAATTTAAAAAGTAGTAAAATTAATTTATTGTAGCCATTTTAGAACTTAACCTGGATAACTGTCGAGATACTCCATGTCGGAAGCTACATCTGGTGTGAATTTCAAGGGTCTATTCATGTCCGTTAGTCCACAGTGGGGGAATATCCAAAAATGGAATTTAAATTAATATTAAAAAAAAATAATTTTAAAAATTTAAAATAAACTTAATTGTTTTAGGACATTTTGATTTCAGAATTAGGAATACCATGCCGGGAGCTACTCCTGGTATGAATTTCAAGGTCCCATTCATCCCCATTTGTCTACAGTGGTACATATACAATACAAAAATTAAGCCAACGCATAAATGAAAATCATTTCCGAAAAACTGCAGACTCTCCTTATGAAATATTAAGAGAGTGTAACGAATTATTATAAATCTTTGTATTTTACAAAAAAAAAAAAAAATAACAAACCAAAAATATTGTTTATATAGAAAATTATTTGTCACAATAATGACCCTATTTTCAATATTTTTTTCTTATGTTTGACCCTTAAAGTAGAAAAATACAGAATAAGGTTTTTCTTATCCTTTTTACCTTCTAAACTATTATAACGAAATAAATTTCTTAAAAAACAACCATGTAGCCAATTGCTGAAATATTCTTGTAATAAAACTCAAACTACTGTAATATCCTACGTAAGATTGACATGTATTCTTTGGATTAATAAATAAATTAAAAAAAAAATAAAAAAATTAACATAATAAAGGTTGATTGTTTTTGAGGTTCCCTACTTTTTTAAAGAAAAAAACACAGAAAATTCAAATTAAATGGGGAACGTTTATTATCATTTGAAAGAACATTTTACGTCTTCTACGTCGGCTACGTCTCAGATGGTCCCTCTGTTGAGTCCAATTTTTGATGACTCGTTCGAGCATTTCGACAGGTATGGCGTTAGTAACACGCGAAACGTTGGCTTCCAAACCCTGAATCGTAGCTGATTTGTCAGCATAGACTTTGGACATTACGTAGCCCCAAAGAAAAAAGTCTAACGGTATGATATCACACAATCTTGGTGGCCAATCGACCGGCCCAAAACGTGTAATTATCTTCTCACCGAAGTGTTCTCTCAATAAATCCATTGATTGATGCTATGTGTGGGAAGTGGCGCCTTCTTGTTAAAACCAAATGTCCCCGAGATCACGAGCTTCAATTTCAGGCATCAAAAAGTCGGTTATCATGGCACAATAACGGCCGCCATTGACGGTTACGTTCTCACCGGCATCATTTTTGAAGAAATATGGACCGATGATTCCACCGGCCCACAAACCACACCAAATCGTTGTTTTTTTCTGGATGAAGTGGCAGCTCTTGAACCTCTTCTGCTTGCTCTTCGTCGCAAATGCGGCAATTTTGCTTGTTTACATACCCACTGAGCCAGAAATGGGCCTCATCGCTGAACAAAATTTGGCTCGAAAACGGATCTTCTAGGAACTTTTCAAGAGCCCATAGAGCGAAGCGATGTCGCTTGGGAACGTCAGGCGATATCAGATCTTGCACAAGCTGTATTTTGTACGCTTTCAATTTAAGATCTCGACGTAAAGTGCGCCAAGTCGTTCCATACGTCAGTCCGAGTTGCTGCGAACGGCGCCGAATCGACTCTCCACGGTCTGGGTGTACACTCTCAGCTACGGCCGCAACATTTTCTTCACTGCGTGCTGGACGTGGTCTATTTGGTCGAATATTTTCCAATAATGAATGCTGGGTCTCAAGATGGGTGAAGGTGTTGCGAATAGTACGCTTAGTAGGCCGATTATGTTGACCATAAGTTGAACGGAGTGCACGAAACACATTCCTCACAGAACGTGAACTTTCGTAATAAAGTTGAACGATTTGTAAACGTTGTTCAGGCGTAATTCTTTCCATGATAAAAAGCCAAACAATACTAAACAAAAATAACATGACAGCATGACACGACTCACACGCGATCTGTCAAAAAAAAATGCTATAGAAAAAAGTATCTCTACTTGGATCACCCATGTGAGTTTGATCAGCATATAATTCTAAGATGCTCTAGCGATGTCTGACCGTTCGTCCGTCAGTATGTCTGCTAAAGCACGATAAACCTAGCAAGTCTACACAATATACCTAGCAAGTCACATTAATAAACCTAGCAAGTCCAAACTTTGTGGACAAAATGTATTGTTGTTGCAAGCTGTTTGGGATTTATAATAGACCAAATCCATTCAGAGGAACAAGGTTTTTTATCCAAGGACAACAGAAAACAACATCTCTTAAAATCACACTTTTTGGGGGTTTTTGTATAAAAGTCAGTAGCATGGGATTGACGTAGACTACTGAAACTAGGTATGAAACTGTCTTTTGAACAAGGCCTATTTTGGATTGAATATGGGCCAAAACGGTAAATGTTATAGACCCCCTAGCAGAGTTCAAGTACCGGGACTCTAGAAACAGGATTTATAGTCTGATTTCGACGGAATTTGACACGAAGTAGTTTCATGGCATGGAAATTACCTGTACATAATATAGATCATATCGGCCCATGTTTTTTTTACAGCCCTCGTACATAGGTTCCTCGTGTTTTTAGGTCCTGATTTAGGTCTGGAAGCCACATTTATTGTCTGATGTGGACAAAATTTATTACAAAGTAGTTTTTTGGAATGTCAATTAACTGTTATGGATCTGGACCATATTGAACGATATAGAAGTATTGATTTGGAAATTAAAAAGGCCCATGTGAAGAAAAACACATAGGCCTTTTACAATAATTTTATGAAAATTTCTATAAAGCAATGCACATACCCCTTTTTCTAAATCCTAAACCAACAAAGAAATCGAAAAACGGTTTGGTGGGTACATGTTTAACCAATAGGACTTCGAAAGGCGACAATAAAAAAATCAAAAATTTGCACATAGGCCTTTTGATAGGACGATACACAAATGGCAAGAAAATATTTGTTTTTTTCTTTTTTACGGGTACGAAAAAACGTATTAAAATCGTTTTGGGTTTAAATCGAAAATGCCATGTTATTTTAGCCGCAGGACAATTTTGGATATACTTAAAGACTTCAAAGATATTAAATGTCCATTTTCCCATCGTTTCCATTACTTTGAAAATTAATCCCAAATTTTAAGTATTTCCTTTGGAAAACCACCTCTTTTTTTTTAAAAAAAAAAATCTTTAAAATTATTCCCAGTTACACCCAATATATGCGATTTTTCATTTTTTTTCTTTAAAATCCTTTTAATGGCATATTTACGGGGTTGTTTTCGTTTTGCAGAAATATCAATTGCCCTGCGTCTGCCGCGTATTAGTTGTGGGTTAAAGTTCATTTGATTTAAGCGAACATTATTAGGCAAAAAATGTTGTCTTTTATCCGAGTCTAAGCAAAAATGTTGTAAACAATTTTCAAGGGTTGTTTGTTAAAATTTAATGGACTGGCATTCAATGCCAGAATAAGGCCATGAAGAATTCTTCACAGATTTCAAAAACGAGGCTAAGACACTTTGACAGTTGTACATTTTAAGTAACTTTATTACATTTTGGTGTGTTTTTTTTTCTTCTTTCTTTTTTGTCCTTTTTGTTACTGTCAGTCTAAATAAGGCATGAAAACATTAATTTTTTCTGTTTTTTTTTTTCGGGACTTTACAGAGGAAGGATGTGGATTTGGTGGCGAAAAAAAAGACTCATAAACTTTTCAAGTGTATTCAAGAATTGCTTTGATGCGCGGGGGTTATTGTCATAAATTCTTAAGTACGAATATTTAACATGAATGGGCAATAAAACAAATCTATTAAAATAAAGAGGAATAGCGTAGTAAATTGTAGCGTTCATTGCCGAGACAATTTTCACAAGGACTATAGCTGCAAGCACTGAAACGAATTTTAGGATATTTAGACTGAAAAAAAATTGTGTTAAAAGAGAAATATTTTCAACCAGGAATATTAACATGAAAGCCTATTATTAGGTTAACTTTATTAAAACTGTGCCAACTTATTAGAACATCGTTGGTCACAGTTTTGAAAATACGAGGGCGGTTCGGAAAGTTCTTAGCCTATCAATGAAAGAGAATAGTTAGTTTTTCAAAAATATTTTTATTTTTCAATATAATCTCCTAAAACTTCAATACACTTAGTCCAACTCTTATCTAGCAATTCTATCCCTTGATTAAAATAGTTTTCCTCAAGGTCTTCAAAGTAGTGGTTTACAACTGTAATTGCATCTTCATTTGATGTAAAACGCTTGCCAGCAAGGAATTGTTTTAGATTTGGGAACAGGTAAAAGTCACTGGGAGCTAAATCATGAGAATAAGGTGGGTGGTCAAGCCACTCGTACTTTAATTCGTTGATTTTAGCCATTCTTGTGCGCTGGTGCGTTGTCTTGATGAAAAATTATTTTTTTGTGTTGTAAGCCAGGACGTTTTTTTTTCGAATTTGTACATTTAATTGATCTAAAAGGTTGCAATAGTACTCTGAATTTATTGTTTTACCCTTTTGCAGATAGTCAATCAATAAAATACCTATTGAAGTCCCAAAAAACCGTTGCCATAACCTTACCAGCCGATTGAATTGTTTTTGCCTTCTTTGGGGCACTTCCTAAAGCTTCAGTCCATTGTTTGGATTGTTCTTTTGTCTCTAGAGTATAGTGGTGGATTCATGTCTCATCGACAGTTATGAAACGACGCTTAAAATCCATTTTATTGCGCTGAAAACGATCCAAACAAGCTTGAGAAATGTTCATTCTTATGCGTTTTGGTCGACTGTGAACAAGTCCGGCACCCATCTTGCAGAAAGCATTTTCATCTGTAGTTCTTCATGCAAAATTAAATGGACTCGATCATTTGAGATGCCCATGAAATTAGCTATTTCACGCACTTTTATTCGTCATCATTTAATACCATATCATGCACTTTGACTACAATTTCTGTTGTTGTTGCTGTTTTTGGACGTCCACTACGTGGTTCATCTTCAATGCTTGTACGACCACGTTTAAATTCAGCAACCCAATTTTTTACTGTTGCATATGAAGGAGCACTTTCACCTAACACATTCACCATATCATTACGAATTTCTTGTCCCGATAAACCTTTTTTATGTAAATATTTAATGACACCACGTATTTCTAATTTTTTCATTGTAAAAAAATCGCGGATGCGTCTTTTGTGAACACCTGTTTCTATATGAAGGAGTTGCCAGATCGAAACAAAATTTAACATGTGTTCATAGCATACGATGGGGGGGGGGGTGCTCTGCTGTTTGGGCTTGGCCGGACAATTGAAAAGGTGCAACACGTCATGTGGTCCCCGATGGCAGTCGGGACTAATGCGTGGAACGTTAACACAATTCGCGCCCAATACGAATTAAGAAGGCTGCATCATCCAGATATTAGCTGAGCCAGAACCCACGCGTCTGCCGAGGTAGCGTCTTCTCCTCTGGTGAAATCTCTTGGGGATGTTCCCCTAGCATATGTAATACGAATTGACGGATACTTTATCCAGATATCAGCTAAGCCAGAACCACGCGCGTCTTCTGGGGTAGCGTCTTCTCCTCTGCTGAAATCTCCGAGGTATGTTTCGCTAACACTACATTCACGCTATAGCTGGATACTGCTGGTGCGACTTCATCATCGTGAGCTACGTTCAGACCTGCCTGATAGTTTTGATAATCTAAAGACTCTCTCTTGTACCAATGGACCTCTCTCTCAAGATCATGAAGATCATTCCAGATCAGCCTAAGCGGAGGCATCCTGTCCATGAGGTGGTGGTTGGGATGACTACTACGAAGACACCCAAGCAGATACTGCTTAGACAACAAGAAATTGTGTCTGCGCACGGTAAGGACATTCGTCTTGTCTCATGCAGAATGTCCTCAGAAGACATCTGGAGGCACCCTGTTGATGTTCTAATTGCGGCATTCTGGCATGTCTTAATTTTCTTCCACTGCTGCGTACTCACATTCCCCGACCACACCGGAGCAGCGTAGTTCGCTCCCAACCGACCTTTTGCATTGTAAGAGGTCAACAAGGTTTCTGTAACGGCTCCCCAATAACTGCCGACTGGTGACTTGAGGACCTTGTTCATACTTTTAAGCTTATCGCAGATAGGGTGTAATTGACGTAGGCTGTAATTTTTCCTCAAAACTGAAGATTAGTTCCCTAATCATGTTGTGGGGTGCTGTTCTAAAATTAAAACGACGATAATTTCGTTGATTTGAGGTAATAGACTTGCGAAAAGAATAATAAAATTTAATCATTTTGATGCGTTGCTGTACGTCAATGTAAACATTATATCAAGCCCTTACCGCAAAAAAGGTGGAAGAGCCACTCGCTTATTAATGAAATTCGATAGAAAATTGTACAATGCTCTTAAGCTTAAATATTCGGAATCCTCCAGATGAATGTGTCGGAATTCTCCAGATGAATTAAACAAAAAAACCAAAAAAAACTCTCTCCTGTAAAATTTTCCTTTTGTCGCTTACGTCTTTTTCGCGGTAAGGCCTGATATATATATATCAATAAAAAACTATTTAACAAAGACTATGTCCCACTTGTACTCGATTCTCTTAATTAGAAACTTAGTGGCTCGAGAAACATTTATTAGTATTTTTTTAATATTGATATTTGCTTTACGAATGGAAACATACATTCTGAGTTCGAATATAGAGACTCTGAACGTTTTTCTATGTTGTACTTCTTAAAATTGCACAATTGCCTACTGCATCCCATCCTGCAATCTATCGTATTTGCTACAGCCGTAGCAAATTCTAATATGCCACACATATAATTTTCTCATCATCGCCGTTGTCATGGCACATTACAGCAAGAAAAATGTCGTGTGTCATTATCAGGATTACATCCTGGGTACACCATCAAGATGTTCATCCTCATCATGAGCATCATTGTTGTTTTCCACTCATTCATGCATTCACTTCAAGCAGGCAAAAGTAAAATGAAAAAACACAGAAAATCCACAGAACCCTTGCAAATTATTGCAATTTTCCACAAAAATAGAAAATATTAAAGAAAAAGCCGAGAAACTAAAATAAACCCCTTTTCAAGGATATGCTCATGTTAATATGTCGCCAGGATGACACACGGACACGGAAGTTACCGACAGAGAGAGAGAGGGAAAGAAGAATAAAAGGAAAAAACTAATAATTATGTCATACTCTGACATGGTTTCTTATATAAATTTGTCACACTGTGTGTCTGCCCCAGCACACAGGTATGCAATATTTTTGCAATCGCAACAAAATTTTAAAAATTTTGACATTTCTTTTCTGTGTGCAAAAACGAGGAAAAACAAATTGCCTTGGCAATTTTATGCTCAATATTTAATCCTTTCACGGTTCATGAAAGAATGCCAAATTTCATTAATAATTATGAGAAGAAGTTTATGAATTATTTATTTTTGTTACCGAAAGAGTAAATTAGAAAAGGGGTGGCTACAACGTTCTGCCGTTTAATAATGAAATGTTTTTCTTTTCTTGCTTTTTGAGAAAATTCTTGAACGTGAGAAAAATGGAAGCATTATAAAGAAGTAATTTCCCAAAACTGGACCTTTTTTTTGATATTTTTGGCAATGTTTCAAAACATTTTTCCATATCAAATAAAATATGTCACTTTTGCTTGTAAAATCTGAAGTTTTTTAATAAGCCAGCTGCTTAATTATTTCCGAATTAAGTGATATAAAACGGTGTGAAATGGAAACCGATCTATTCATATCGATTAACTTCTTACATTTAGATTAAATCGTGAAATGAGGGATTTTGACAAGAGAAAAAGCTGGTGTTTTTCGCGCAGTACGAGGGCTGCTATTTATGTGACAGCGCATAGAGAAAGGGACCTAAGGGTAAAAAATTAGTTTTCATTTTTTTCTTTTTTTGATGTGGACAACATCTGAGCATCGAATGAGACCGACCCCATGCCCCAAAAGTGTTCCCTCCCAGAGATATGCGCGTTTTATTAAAGTTAAGTCGACGATTCTAAGCGCAAATAGAAAGGGACCTAATCTTCAAAATGGCTCTCCTGAACAAAACTTTTCATCAACTTTTCACTTTTTTTTTTGATGTGGACAACATCTGAGTTTTGAATGAGACCGATCCCATGCCCCAAAAGTGTTCCCTCCCAGAGATATGCGCGTTTTATGAAAGTGAAATCGACGATTCTAAGCGCAAATAGAAAGGGACCTAATCTTTAAAATGGCTCTCCTGAACAAAACTGGGTTTTAACCTTTGGTCCCTTCCTATTTTGCGCGTCACATACGTATATTTCTGGCCTAATAATGAAAATGCAAATATTTATTATCAAAAATGGTTATATTGCTTTTCAAAGTATTCTCCAGCATGATTTATGCACACTCAAACCAATTGTCAAAGCAGTTTTCCATTCCGATTGAGACACCTCCAAAACATGGTTTTTGAACGCTTCAACAGCATCTTCTGGCATCGCATTTTTTCGTGATGTGGGGGAATAAAAAAAGGTCTTTGGGTGCCAAGTCAAGGCTGTACGGTGTATAACCCATCAATTAGACTTTTTGACTAGCCAAAAAGGCGCTGGTTTGAGCCGATGTGTTAGAGCTCGCATTGTCATGGTGCACAATGATTCGTCTTCTCTTGTTCGTTTTTCGAATTTCTCCGAAGACTTCAGGCAAACAACCCAATAGGACTTTTTCCGAATACTTCGGAAAGTATACAGGGATTGTATATGAGAGCCAAAAATCAACTCCATACATCTTCGCATACTTTGTATAAAGAAACGCCATGAAGTAACGAAAGTGAGAAAATTTCATTCGTGGGTGATGCATCATCAAACATCTTCGCATACTTTGTATAAAGAAGCTGAACATTTTATGTTCGTGGATGATGCAACGCCATACTTGTTCACATACTTTGTGAACAAGTATACATACACTTCCCTATACTTTGTATGCGATTGTGTTTGTATATACTGAAGCGGCCATTCCTTAATAAATGTATATTGGAAAGGTATACTGACGGGCACAGTATCCCTATATCGTTTGTATACTATACGAATGCGTCTACGTATAGTATACTGGTCCTATTGGGAAGTTGTGGTGTACCACTCAGAATCGACCGTCCTTCGTTGCTCAAGCGGAACAGTCGCAACATGACCAGTTTTGCCGAAGAAACAGGCGACCATTTGCTGCGAAGTGCTTCTTCCACGAACAACTTTCGCAGGATTTAGATCGTCTTCAATGACCCACACGGTCGATTGCTGTTTTGTTTTGGGCTTATACGCATAGATACATAATTCCTCACCTGAGACGATCTTATAAACGTGATCGCCGCGATCGTATTTTTTCAAATTTTCTTTGCACCATTCGATACGAGCCTTTTTTTGAGCGATCGTCAAATTGTGCGGGATCCAACGAGAAAAAACCTTTTTTACGGACAGGTGTTCATGCAATATCGAATGTATGCTAGTGGAAAAATGCCCTAGTTTGCCTCTATCTCACGGTATGTCACATGACGATCTTGTATTATCAGTTCACGCACGACATCAATGTTCTCTGGCACAACGGCCGTTTATGGACGACCTTCGTCTTTGAGCGAGCGTCGGCTACGATTGAATTTATTTAACCAGTTTTTCACAGTGCTATTGGATGGTGTTTCATCGCCATAAGATTTGAAAGATTTAAGTTCTTCGATGCACTTTTATCTTGATAATCCACGTCGAAAGTTGTGAAAAATGATCGCACGAAACTGTTCACGAATTAATTCCATTTTTTTGCCAAATTATTTTTTTTCAAGTCACTATAAACAACACAAATGGTCGTACGTCAAAACGTTCAGAGTACGTTTATGCTACAAAAATGTCTAACTTGCCAATGGAAATGTCAAATGGTGCTAGGCAACACTTAGTGTTAGACCAGAAATACTCGTATTCAAAAAAATATGCGATTAAACAATTTCGATCGTTTTTTATAGCATGCCGGAAAATTCCAAATAGAGTAAAAGTACGACAGTTACTTACTGAGTTACTTAGGCTAGTTGCACATCCTATTGTTGGCCCGGCCCTGCTCAATAAATGATTTATAAGCATTTCGGTCGTGAACGTGCCTGGAATCCCGACCGATGGTAACGAGATATCCGGACCTGGTAATGCAAATGGTAATGAGTTTTACTTTGCCGAGTTCGTAGGTTTTTTTTTAAATATTTTAATATGCCGTACTTATAGGGTCTTCCCGCCATCATCATGATCTATTTGCTTAAAATTCATGCTGAAAGTAATGAGATGTCTGCAGCTGGTAATGCAAATGATAATGCCATCTTTTAGATAGTTATTTCGGACATATTTTACATTATCTTGGGGGGTTTTAAATTACATTTGCAATCGTTATTGTATATCCTTTTCGTACGTAATTATGTCATATTGTTCAAAATTCATGCTGAAAGTAATAAGATGACATTACCTGGTAAAGCAAATAGTAATGGGTTCTACTTACCCACTATGTAACATTATAGTGTTGTTTTTTCAGTTTTACTGTGCATATGTATATATGTCATTGTTATTGAGTCATTATTTTTTGCCTGAAATTCATGGTGAGGGCAATGAGATGGGATTACGTGGTAATGCAAATGATAATGAATTCTACTTATCGTTTACTCACACATTTTTTACATTCTTTAGGTGTTTTTAAAATTCATTTCGAATCGTTATGGTAAGGGTTTGCTTAAATAATTATGTTGTTGTTAGTATGTCATTATTTTGTGTCTGTAACTCATGCTGAATGTACCAGGTACATTCAGGTAATGCAAATGGTAATGAGTTCTGCTTGAGGAATTGGTGTTAAGTGTGTTCAAATTTATAAATGTATACATTATATACAATTTTATTTATGTTTGTTTGTTGTTTATAGGAGCCTAAACTACTGAACTGATCTTTAAATTTTCATAGAATTAAGCTGTATGACCGGTGGATAAAATAGGCTACTTAGATTTTTGATATCTTAAGTGGACGGTGTCACGCCAAAACACCTTGAAATTTAAAATGATCGTAGCTCAAGAACTATAAAATCTACGAACATTAGATCTAGTATATAAGCTGTTTGTATGTAAGAAAAAAGTCGTGGGAAAAGTGAACGTTACCACGCCCCTTTTTTTAAAGGCGATGTAGCGTCTACAATTATGGGACGATCGTCTTGAAATTTAAACAGTATACATCTGTGGATCAGGAGATTGTGACATGCTCTAAAAAGGAGTGGAAAAATCTAAACGTTAGCAAAACTCTTCAACTATAAAAATTAGGAACATAAAATTCGATGTATGTAACGGGTGATCAATCTTAAGGTATTTATAAAAAAAAAAAATGAGGAATATTTGTGGTTCTTTCAAAAGGAAATTTTATACCATTTATTGTTTGAATATAATTTCCTTTAAATTTTTGGCCGCAACTACGTTTCAGGGTGTCCATTCTGGGGGTCCAGTTTTGGATGACTTTTTCGAGCATTTCGACTGGTATGGCTTTAATGACATGCCCAATGTTGGCTTCCAAAACCTTTTGAGACGTTGTTTCGGTGTAAGTCTTTCCATGATGAGATGGAAAACAATACTGAAAAAAATAAGGTTGCACACAACTCACGCAAAATCTGTGAAAAAGAGCTATTGAAAAGAATACCTCAAGATGGATCACCCGTTATATACTTCTGGTGTGCAACTATATATGTTGAAAAGAGAAAAGAGGGCGGTGCCGCACCCCCTTATTTAAATTTACACAGTATGCATTTGTAGGCGAACATTTTGTCCTAGAGTATACTTATACAGGGATGCGTTTTACAGAGGGGTGTGGTACCGCCCACACTCTAAAATGTTAATCGGCCTGAACTTAAATCGTGATTTACATCCGATTTGAAATATATACTACTTCAAAGATTTTTTAAAAGGGGCGTGGCACAGTCTAGTTTTCCCCCGAACGTTTTTCGATATACTTCAGCAGCATATATTTCGAATTCGATCTTCCTAACTTAAATATTTTATGAAAACATTAGACTTTTTATATGTTGCTTTTCAAATTCTACATCTTTCAACCCGCCCAAAAAAAAAAAATAAAAACAAAATTATACCAGTCATTTATACGATTATAAAAAAGCTCTTTTTGAGCAAAACAAAAATGTTTAGCTACGTATTAAATATTCTGACCCATATGTTATTTTCTCGTGGGGTTTTTCCACTTTTTTCTCATGTTTGACCTTACACAATAAATTATTTGGTGTGTCCTTGTCCTCCAATGATTTGTTTAAAATAAACACACTTTAATTACCTACAACTATTTATTGTGCGGCTTAAAAATACATTTATTATTTAAACATTGCGGATATAGATCAAATGGTTTCATTACAAATCATGAATGAAGGCAATTTTACGTTTAGTGAACTTTTTCCATCGTATCAAAAAGAAAAAAAACAAAACCTCGGTGAATGTAAAAAATGTGAGAAATGTGCTTTGTGGGGCACCCGACGGGGAAAAAAGTGGGTAAAAATAAACTAATTTACAAAAAATGTAAACAAGAAACCACAAATTTCAAAAACACATGCGAATGTTTTGTTTCCATTGAGATGTTTTGTTTGTTCGTCGTTTGGCGACTTGTAAGAAAAATAAACAAAATTTATTTCTTTGGTTTTACGTAGAGACTACAATTTGAATGGATTCTCCAGGGGGCTGGCAGTCATGGATAGATGTATGCATGATTTGTGTTGTATGGTATGAATCATACGCACACTGAACTGAATATCAAGGTTTTGTCATTGAAAATAAGAAAGAAAGAACAGCAGAAGTCAGCCTATAAAAATATTGAACTTGAATGTGTTTACCCTCTCCCGCCAATGGTGATTTACTGGCGCTGTGTGTCTGTGTCGAAGCATATGGTGGCAATAATATTCTGTATCTCATGATAAACGTAATGTAAAAAACGCCATATCACTTCAAAGAGTTATTGCCTTCATTCATTTTGATTTACTTTAGTAATGGTGATAAATCAATTCGCATTTCCCGGGAATTTGTTGCTCTTAAAGCCACCCCCATGCGAAGCGTACATGATAAAGCTTTTTAAAATATATTTCCTTTTTTTCTCTCATTTCTTTGCCCTCAAAATGTGTTCCACTTTATTCTGATAATACAACATAACTTTTCAATTGTTTTATAGCTCCGCCGTTTTTTTATTTCTTTCCCCCGGAACACTTTAAAGCAACAGGATGTAACACAAAAAAAAAACAAGGAAAACCGACTGCTTTTTTGTGTGTTCCATTTACCGCCACCATTACAATGATATTTTCTTTATTACCCTTAATGTTGCGCATACTATCGGGCAAAAACGTTTGTTCTTTTTGGCTTTAGAGCATAACTATTGCATACTTTGTGGCGTACGTATTTCCCTATAGCATACACAACGTTAGAGTGGAAACTGTTTCGACATTCTTTGTCGATTTTTCCGGCAAGTACTAGTATTTGTGTGAGTAAGGAAAAAGTTTTTTCTGCATGCGTATGTGTGTGTTCGACTGTAATCCACTTTTTGTCCCTTAATGTTATAGACAGTTTCAGTTTTCCCTCCTTTTTTGTTGTCATGCTATTATTGAGATTACCATTAATATTTAAAGTGACACATATGACCTATATACAATCGCCCGTAATCGCCATGGATGCCCTATAAAAGGCAAACAACTTAACAGGACACACTGAGCAAGAGGACATGTTATAAGCTCCATATAAAGAGGATAAAATTTCGTTTTAGAAATCAATGAATATTGTATTATGGAGAAGAACTTATGAAGCGCTTAATGCAAACAATACTCCTGACATGCCAAATATTGTGTAAGCTTTAAGGTAGGCAATGTGTTTTTTTTTCGCTATGCCTTTTTTCTTTGAACTCAAAGGCACGCCAACACATATTTCTTTGTAATGGCAGTCAATTCTAGTGAATATGGTATTAACTCGATTAACAATGCTTAAGGTAGGTGGAACATTGAATTTTATATAATGCTGTTCAAATAATTCCAAATCCTAAATGTAGGCAATATATTTTGTAATGTCATGAATTCTTAAACAACTACGAATGCCATGAATTTTGGATTCAATAAATTTGTGATGATTTCAAAAAAGTATAAAATACGTTTTATTGATTTTTCCCTTTATTTGCATATATATAGGGTGATCTTTCTAGAGGTATTTTTTCAGAACAAAAAATATAAAAAATTCAAATCAAGTGTGGAATCTTTATTGGTAATTTGAAAGGACATTTTATGGCACATATGTTTGAATAAAATTTCCCTCAAATGTTGGCCGCAACTAAGACTCAGGGTTTCCATTCTGAGGGTCCAATTTTGGATGACCCGTTCGAGCATTTCGACTGGTATGGCTTTAATGACACGCGAAATTTTAGCTTCTAAAACCCTAAATCGTAGCTGGTTTGTCAGCATAGACTTTGGACTTTAACTAACCCCAAAGAAAAATGTCTAAAGATGTGATATCACTCGATCTAGCGGCCAACTCACCTGTCCAAAGTGTGAAATTAGCTGCTTTTCGAAATGACCTCTTAATAGATCCATTGTTTGAGCAGCTGTATGACAAGTGGCACCGTCCTGTTAAAACCAAGTGTCGTCAAGATTACGGGCTTCAATTCCAGGTAGCATAAAGATCGATATCATGGCGCGATAACGAGCACCATTCACGGTTACGTTTCGGCCATCATCACTTTTGAAAAAATATGCACCGATGATTCCACCAGCTTATAAACCGCACCTAACCGTAGTTTTCTCTGGGTATAATGGCTCCTCTCGAACCTCTTCTTGTTGTTCTTCAGCCCAAATGCGGCAATTTTGATTATTAACTTTGCCGTTGAGCCGGAAATGGCCCTTATCACTGAACAAAATTTTGGTCGAAAACAGCTGATCTTCCCGTTTCTTATCGAACGCTCATTTGTATAATACAGTTGCCAACATTTGAGGGTAATTATTTTCAAAAAATAAATAAAATATCCTTTCAAATTACCAATAAAGATTCCACACTTGATTTGAATTTTTATATTTTTTTGTTCTGAAAAAATACCTCTTAATGGATCACCCTATATAATAAAATTGAATCTCAAAATCCAAACCGCTGATTATAATTGAGCTTTTACAAGTAGAAGTAGGAGTTCTTCTAAAGATAACCTCAGTAGCTGAGGTCTTCTAAGGATGACCTCAGTAGCTGAGATCTTCAAAGATGACCTCAGTAGCTGAGATCCTCCAAAGATGACATCAGTAGCTGAGGTCTTCCAAAGATGACATCAGTAGCTGAGGTCTTCCAAAGATGACCTCAGTAGCTGAGGTCTTTTAAAGATGACCTCAGTAGCTGAGGTTTCTAAAGATCACCTCAGTAGCTGCGGTTTTCTAAAGATGACCTCAGTAGCTGAGGTCTTCCAAAGATGACATCAGTAGCTGAGGTCTTCCAAAGATGACCTCAGTAGCTGAGGTCTTCTAAGGATGACCTCAGTAGCTGAGCTCTTCAAAGATGACCTCAGTAGCTGAGATCCTCCAAAGATGACATCAGTAGATGAGGTCTTCCAAAGATGACATCAGTAGCTGAGGTCTTCCAAAGATGACCTCAGTAGCTGAGGTCTTCTAAAGATGACCTCAGTAGCTATGGTCTTCTTAAGATGACCTCAGTAGCTGAGGTCTTCTAAAGATGACCTCAGTAGCTGAGGTCTTCCATAGATGACCTCAGTAGCTGAGGTCTTCTAAAGATGACCTCAGTAGCTGAGGTCTTCTAAAGATGACCTCAGTAGCTGAGGTCTTCTAAAGATGACCTCAGTAGCTGAGGTCTTCTAAAGATGACCTCAGTAGCTGAGGTATTCTAAAGATGACCTCAGTAGCTGAGGTCTTCTAAAGATGACCTCAGTAGCTGAGGTCTTCTAAAGATGACCTTAGTAGCTGAGGTCTTCTCAAGATGACCTCAGTAGCTGAGGTCTTCTAAAGATGACCTCAGTAGCTGAGGTCTTCTAAAGATGAGCTCAGTAGCTAAGGTCTTCTAAAGATGACCTCAGTAGCTGAGGTCTTCTAAAGATCGCCTCAGTAGCTGAGGTATTCTAAAGATGACCTCAGTAGCTGAGGTCTTCCTAAGATGGCCTCAGTAACTGAGGTCTTCTAAAGATGACCTCAGTAGCTGAGGTCTTCTAAAGATGACCTCAGTAGCTGAGGTCTTCGAACGATGACCTCAGTAGCTGAGGTCTTCCAAAGATGACCTCAGTAGCTGAGGTCTTCCAAAGATGACCTCAGAAGCTGAAGTCTTCTAAAGATGACCTCAATAGCTGAGGTCTTCCAAAGATGACCCCAGTAGCTGAGGTCTTCTAAGGATGACCTCAGTAGCTGAGATCTTCAAAGATGACCTCAGTAGCTGAGATCCTCCAAAGATGACATCAGTAGCTGAGGTCTTCCAAAGATGACCTCAGTAGCTGAGGTCTTTCAAAGATGACCCCAGTAGCTGAGGTATTCTAAAGATGACCCCAGTAGCTGAGGTCTTCTAAAGATGACCTCAGTAGCTGAGGTCTTCTAAAGATGACCTCAGTAGCTGAGGTCTTCTAAAGATGACCTCAGTAGCTGAGGTCTTCCAAAGATGACCTCAGTAGCTGAGGTCTTCTAAAGAAGACCTCAGTAGCTGAGGTCTTCCAAAGATGACCCCAGTAGCTGAGGTCTTCCAAAGATGACCTCAGCAGCTGAGATCTTCTAAAGATGACGTCAGTAGCTGAGGTCTTCTAAAGATGACCTCAGTAGCTGAGGTCTTCTTAAGATGACCTCAGTAGCTGAGGTCTTCTAAAGATGACCTCAGTAGCTGAGGTCTTCTAAAGATGACCTCAGTAGCTGAGGTCTTCTAAAGATGACCTCAGTAGCTGAGGTCTTCTAAAGATGACCTCAGTAGCTGAGGTCTTCTCAAGATGACCTCAGTAGCTGAGGTCTTCTCAAGATGACCTCAGTAGCTGAGGTCTTCTAAAGATGACCTCAGTAGCTGAGGTCATCTAAAGATGACCTCAGTAGCTGAGGTCTTCCAAAGATGACTTCTGTAGCTGAGGTCTTCCAAAGATGACCTCAGTAGCTGAGGTCTTCCAAAGATGACCTCAGTAGCTGAGGTCTTCCAAAGATGACCTCAGTAGCTGAGGTCTTCCAAAGATGACCTCAGTAGCTGAGGTCTTCCAAAGATGATCCCAGTAGCTGAGGTCTTCTAAAGATGACCTCAGTAGCTGAGGTCTTCTAAAGATGACCTCAGGTGCTGAGGTCTTCTAAAGATGACCTCAGGTGCTGAGGTCTTCTAAAGATGACCTCAGTAGCTGAGGTCTTCTAAAAATGACCTCAGTATCTCTAAAAAAGTCTGACGTCTTCTTTAAAAGCTTAGAAGAGCTAATTATCTCAATTCTTCTAAATATAATGTGGACTTCTTTAGAATACCTTATCTATTAGGGACTTCTTTCCCAGACCTCAACTACAGATTATTTGTAATACTTTAGTAGCTGTTTGGTTTCCGTGGGAATAATTCGACTCTCCATGACATCCATAGTCTTTTAATGTACCAATTCCCACTAGCCACCATGACCAACATTATCTATTTCGTTATCGACTGGATATACTGTGCCCGCCATCACTTTAATATATACTCATATATATCACCAAACTTTGAGAGACACCGAACTGCATGACACAATTAATGTCTGTGATATTTTTGCCATTTGGCACTGGCAAAAAAACGAAACCTCCCCTGCCTCCCGATAATTTTGAATAAAATTTGCATAAATAAAACTTTTGATGCCTTTTCGATTTGCGATGTGCACAACGACAATAGTCTGGTGCTTTTTTTCCTCCTTTTTTTTGGTTGATCTTTAATACAACATGAATTATGTATTTACTTTGAATACAAATGGGAAATCATTCAAAAATTTATAGGATACTCGCTGTCGATGTAAATACATTTTGGGGATTACGAGAGTGAAAATAGCTGCTGAACGAAAATGTAATAAAAATTATAAATATTTCACTGCTTATATTGGGGAGTAAATTTTAGGCTATATTGGTGTAATAGAGAAAAGAAAGGGTAGTCTTTGGGGAGCGAAAATGGGGTTAAAGAGATAGAGTGACTGTAAAAAATCTGGATAAAGAAAGGATATTGAGATTATTTATAATTTTTTGGGGTGGAAGCATATGTAATTGAACAAGTATTATTACCCTTTGGCATGCTTTAATTGTAATGGTACTAGAGCGTACATGATTACAAGAAACTATAGTAATAATATTGCGAAAACTGTTTAATGCTTTGCAATCAGGCCATTGTTTTCCCCTAGCAACAAAATGTTTACGCATTATGCTTTGAAGTTAACGGCAGACTTCTCTGTTTTTGATTAAATGGAAATGTTTCGTTCATTATGTAACCCAGAGTAAGCTAATGAAAGAATTTATTACACTTTTTTAATACTCCTTTAAGTATGCTCTGTAACTATTACCTCTGAAGATGAAACTCCCCCACAAGTCATGCCTTTTAAGTGTATTAACCTAAAAAATTACTCTACAAATATCAGTTAACTTATGAAGCTGTATATATTTTACGTTTTACGTGCACCCCTAAAAGTATGCTGCGAAATTAATAGTACTTAAAGAAGTTAAGCCTCCTTGAGTTATGCTATGTTATTAATTAGTTAACTATTGTAATAACACAAATCCTATTTTAGTAATATATATGCAAAAACTCTATTTTTTTCCAAACAAAAGTGTGAAGCATACTTTAAGGTGTAGTTACAAAAATATTTTTTTCGTTGAGATGTTTCTTTTTTTACATTTTGTTATATTCTACTGATTAAGCCAACCCTCTATTTTTTCTTTTTATCTTCATACCTTGTTTCCCAAATATTTTACATTCAAAATATTTGCTGCATACTTAAATTTAAGTTTCAAGTATTCTCCGCTACTTGTGCTGGGCATAAATTAAAAGTATCCTGGACATAATATTAACATAAGAGGCTCAATTACTGCAATCTTATTAAGAAAATATCAGCTTAATTAAGTTATAACTAAACAACTTAATTTTTGTCCTAAAAGTAGACTTAATTTCGTTAGATAAGTTTGGGAAACAAAACTCATTTGAATGGAACATTTTAAATGTTTACTAAATACACGTATTTCCTTTCTCAGCAGAACAACCGCCTACTCATACAAACTGACGTTGAGTTAAGGGAATATTTTTGTAATGAAAATTTCCATTTTATAGCCTTTGTTTTTTGCCAAACGTTATCTGGCAACATCTTCTTTAAACTATGCCATCCTCAAAGTTTTTCTTTTTCCAATTTAAAATATTAAAAGTCTGCCAAGTTAATTTGAAGCTATCTCTGTTTTTAATATCGCAGTGCTCAGCAGACTAGGTACAATTCTTTGACAGTTTTTTTGTAGCGTTTTTCTTTACTTTGTATGCTATTGTGTTGAAAAAAGAGTAAATTAAAAGTGAAGCATACTTTTAGTCGAAGTCAAGTGAAATAGTTTGAAGTATACTTATCGGCGTTGGGTAGAAAAAATAGAATTTTGTCATCTACAAAATTTTAAATAAAGGACGAAATATATCTTCCCGGAGGTTATATTCTTACCTATTTTACGATTTATTGCACTTTTTTGAAGACCTTATCTACAGAGGACTTCTTTAGAAGACCTAAGCTACTGAGGACTTCTTTAGAAGACCTCAGCTTCTGAGGACTGCTTTAGAAGCCACTGAGGTCTTCTTTAGAAGACCTTAGATACTGAGGACTTCTTTAAAAGAACTCAGCTACTGAGGACTTCTTTACAAGAACTCATCTACTAAGGACTTCTTTAAAAAAATCAGCTAATAAGGTCTTCTTTATAAGAACTCATCTACTGAGGACTTCTTTAGAAGAACTCAGCTACTGAGGACTTCTTTAGAAGAACTCAGCTACTGAGGACTTCTTTAGAAGAACTCATCTACTGAGGGCATGTTTAGAAGACCTCAGCTACTGAGGTCATGCATAGAAGACCTCAGCTACTGAGGACTTCTTTATAAGATCTCAGCTACTGAGGACTTCTTTAGAAGACCTCAGCCACTGAGGACTTCTTTAGAAGAACTCATGTACTGAGGATTTCTTTAGAAGAACTCAGCTACGGAGGACTTCTTTAGAATAACTCAGCTACGGAGGACTTCTTTAGAAGACCTCAGCTACGGAGGGCTTCTTTAGAAGACCTCAGCTACGGAGGACTTCTTTAGAAGACCTCAGCTACGGAGGACTTTTTTAGAGGACCTCAGCTACTGAGGACTTCTTTAAAATACCTCAGCTACTGAGGTCATCTTTAGAAGAACTCAGCTACTGAGGACTTCGTTAGAAGACCTCGGGTCTTCTAAGACCTCAGCTACTGAGTACTTCTTTAGAAAGCTCTTTCAGCTACCAAGCCCTTCTTTAAAAGATCTCAGCTACTAAAAACTTCCTTCATATATTATGAGTATAAAATAACTTAAAGGCTCATACCTGTTTAAAAAAATGTAACTGTTTTGCCTGAAATATTAACAAATTTGGCTTATATTTCATTTTTAAAACTGTCATCGCATACGTTCAAAAATTCGTTAGCTATGCCATAAAGAATGCTACACTTTCTATTTTAATTTTTAATTAAAAGACATAATTTTGTTAACTGAAAACTTTTTTAGGGGCATCTTGGTTAGCACATTTTCACCTGGTAAAAGTATTTCAAGCATATACGAGTGAGTACAACTTGCTAAAAAGTATGCTTGAACTTTTAATTTATTTCTTAGCCCAAAAGTATGCCGCAAACTGCCAGCATATTTTGAGAGGAGCCAAGCGAAAAGACAACAGACCTGAGGAGTTGTGGCAAAGTGTATGGTGTTCGTCGAAAGAGGGGTGAAAAGTAAATTGAAAGAAAATTAGTGCATACTTTTAGGCACTTGTTTGTTCATTGGCTTGCTGTTTTTCATTGCTTGAGAAGAGGTACTTCTTGCTGGCGTTTATAGAATTTGATACGATTTAAGTAAGAATCCTTATTTATCGTTATTTCTTTAAAAGCATACAACGAGTACAAAGTTTTTAGTTTTAGGAGCTTTCTGCGAGAATATTAATTTTTCATAGTTTCATATTAATAGTTGAGATAATTTTATAATCTTTTAGGATTTTATTTAATATTTTTCGGACTCTAATTTTTCTAGAATTGATTTCTAAGATCGTTAAAATAGTTTCAGAAACATATCGAATATAGTGAGAGAAAAGGCTACTCAATATAACTACATACAAGTTCTTTAGTGGCATAACATTTTCAATGTCGCCTTAATGTAGGCAATTGTCTGTCCAGCCTCCAGATAGGTAACATTCCCATTTTCAAGATGGACGTCCTTATGTCCCTCTTTTCTAGTCTTCGGTATCTAATTTTTGTCTGTTCTTTTTTTTAAAGTTCTTGTTTTGGGTTTTTAGGTATTTCAGAATTTTTCTTACATATTTTATTAAACAATTGTGCAGCATATTTTAGGGGGAAATCTGTTTTCTCTTTTTTATTATTTCCTTTTTATTTGGTTTCTCTTCGTTTTTTAGGTTTTTCTTTTTAGTCTGTGAGAATTTGCCAAAATTGTTCTTATCAAATATTTACAAGCAAATTTGCTCATGCCTCCATCGTTGGATTTGTCGGCAATACAAGCACAAACGCTAAAAAGCAAAGTATACTTTGAGGAGAGCTTATGCTATACGAATTTAAAGTATACTTTTAGGCTACAATGGCAACATTAGCTGCACGCGAGTAGGAAACTACTAGAGTGTACTTTTGAGAGGAGCTTATGTGGATAAAAACTTAAGTATACTTTTGGGGGGAGGGTGGATTGGTTAGGGTAAGAGTAACTTTTGCTTATTTTTCCACATGATATGAAATCCTTTTCAAACAATTCTTCGTCTTATCAAATATTTATTTACTACACCAAATTGAGAAATTTCCTACATGCGCTACCACTGCAAGCAGATAAAGAAGACGAAAGTGGGTTAATATGATTAAACCGATTCTTTGGAAAAAAGTTTGTTCTCTGTTCATTTCATTAGGATATGATATGGTTGTTTGCCACATAAATTATTCAAACTTACGTTATGCTACTTTTGCCATCATGGCTCGCATCCCTTTGTCCTTGTTGGTTTGCTACTGCTGCTACTCCTTGAGAGTAGGAAGAGAAAGTTTTCTCTATGGCATCTCATATATCATCTAGAGACATTTGCTGTTTTTGGCTGGAAACCAATAACATGAGTAGTTACTTTTTTTCCCAAGCTGGGGAAACATCACATAATAGACATGTATACGACGTCCAATATACATATAATGATTATCATCATGATGAGTCTGAACAGATATTTTATGACACATTGAATTGGATACATAAAACTTGGTTCTGCTATTGAGACAGAAATGAACTGAAATGTCTTCTTTTTCCCTTTTCACTTTGTGTGTGGAAAGCCAAAAAGTGACTTGACTCCATTACATACGGACCGGCAGGGCAACCATCATACAAACAGTCATGATAATGTCTGTCCTTTCGTCTGCCTGCCATACAAGACTGCAGTATTTGTGGCACATACTGCCACCATTATAATAAATTTTTTTTCTTCATGGCTGCTGAATTATTAAATTGACTTTATTGATTTAAATGTACAACTATAGCACAAATTCAAGTTGACTTTTAACCAGAGACACGGGAATACCATCTAAAGGGGCCAAAGAAAAACCACTTGATTTCGCTTGGTCCGTCTGTCTGTCTAAGTTTGGTTAAGGGCCACATAGAGGCAGACAGTGTGAAATTCGTTTTATTTAAATGAAAATTTAAATATTTTTCCTGCAAGGCACAGAATTTGTCCCCCTTTTCTGTCCTTCCCCCTTGACAAGCCTTACGAAATCACTTAACTTTCTGTTGACTGCAGCGTCACAGAAAATCGTTGTTTTGTTTTTTTTTTTTTGCTTTGACAAAAAATGTGAAGTATGTTTTTAGGCTACATAAACCGTTCAGGTTTGCTTTCTTTGTTATGCTCGATTTTCTCTACGAATTTGGCGATTGATGGGAAGGAACTTTTTTCAATTAGATTTATATGTATTTTTTGCCTTAGTCGTCTTCTTTCCTTAGGTCTGTAGTCTGGTGGGTCTTCCTTGAGAATTTTTTGGAGGGGAAATTGTTTTAATCAAAGCAATTTTGTTGTGCTTCACTTTATTCCTTATTTCCTTTTCTGACATTTCTAAAGAACTCGAATGCCTTCAAGGTATGCAGTATATTTGCGTTGAGGTTCTGTGACAGTAGGATGGGAGGTTATTAAGAAATCCCATCTCTACCGCCCTTAATGTAGGCTACACTTTTATAAATCCATATGTATTTGGTTTTTTTTCG
The DNA here is from genome assembly GCA_963513945.1 of Hydrotaea diabolus. NCBI lineage: Eukaryota > Metazoa > Arthropoda > Insecta > Diptera > Muscidae > Hydrotaea > Hydrotaea diabolus. The sequence goes on along the minus strand of OY740717.1, from coordinate 50,277,880 downwards.
GTGAACTCCCTCCCTTACCCTCTGAGTGGTGTTGAAGAGCCTGTTAATGGGCTTTACTACATGTTGTAAGCGATGTATGTGTGTATGTATTTTTGAAATACAATTCGAATTGCCTTAAGGTAGGCAACTGTTTTTGAATGTTAATGTTAGCAACTCCCCTCCCAGAGCCAAGTGAGATTTAGTTTATCACGCTTTAATGAAATGTTTATTTAGGTTTGTGAAATCTTAGGGAAACTGTAGCATTCTTTAAAAGACACTTTATTTTCAAGATAATTGGGGGAAAAATCTTAAGAAAATTTTAGCATTCCTTAATATACACTTTATTATCAAAATGGTTGGGAAGAACTTCCCCAATCTTCTCTAGAGCCATAAAAGGTTTCCTTATAGAAGATTTGCTAAATGGGAAAACGATTGCATATGTACTAGGGGGATATCATGTAAATTCAACATGTGTTGCCTACCTTAAAGCCTAATAAATAATTGCCTATCTCCAAGATGGAATGGAATGTTATTGTTTATGTTAGTTTAGTGAACTTTAATGTAAGTTTTATTAAGATTAGCTTTAATATCAATAAGTAAGATATTTTCAGTCGGTTGATCCGACTTACATATACCCTGAACAATACTTTTATATGAATTTTAAATTTGCGTCGTTCTGTCCTGCATTGCCTGAAGCGCAACGATTTTATTGAAATCTCGTAAAATGTCGTATGTGCAGAATGTACTAGAATTGGGCGGGCATGCTGCATGCGAATATCAAAAGTGGGCTAGAATGGGGCGTGTTATCTACTCCATTTGCACGCCATTATTAAAATATTATTCAGTTCATAATTCAAGCGACTTTGATGTACGACTTTCGGAGACACATTTATTGGACTGAAGCAGTGTTATTTGTGTGGCGGATACCAGAAGGGGCCTGGCTATTAATACAATTATTTGCTATCGGGTTAATCTTATAACTGTGTTCTTTAGTTTTGATTTTGAGCTAGATCGTATGAATAACATTAAAGATATAACAAGAATACCAAAAAGTGGTGGAATGGTTATTTGTGTTGTTGGTACTAGAATAGGGCGCGTCAACCAATTCTTTGATATGCGAGTACAAAGCCGGTTTTGAAATATTACAGTATTTAAAATTAAGTCCATTTTTACGTACTGGTTGCCAAGTTATTTAGGTTATAATCTGCATTAAAAAACGTTTAATGTGTGTAGGAGATACTATAAAAATTCAAATCAAGTGTGAAATCTTTATTGGTAATTTGAAAGGGCATTTTATAGCGTTTATTTTTTGAAAATAATTACCATCAAATGTTGGCCGCAACTACGTCTCAGGGTTTCCACTCTGAGGGTCCATTTTTGGATGACTCGTTCAAGCATTTCGAGCGGTATGGCTTTAGTGACACGCGTAATGTTGGCTTCCAAAACCTGAATATGGTATTTGACTGGTTTATCCGACATACTTTTAGTTGGAATAAACATTTATTCCACTTAATTTGAAGCCTTGACCCATTGTTCTTAAGTCCCCAGGACGCCGATAAATAGATGCTTTCGAATATGGACATAAGGGTACTAGAAAAGGTTAAATGAAATCCGTCTCGAAAATATTTCACTTTTTGAACTAAATGGACGCACATGACGTCCATTTAGTAGGGATCGACATTGGACACCTGAGGCTAATAACTGTACCGTATTAATGTGGACAATAGAAAGTAATAAAATTTCTAAGGAGAAAAACACTGGCCCCTAAAAATGATATATATCAAAAATCAATTAATTTTGCTTTAGAAGATATGAGCTTATTTATTCATGTTTAGTTTAGTATTTAAAGTTTTTTCTAGTTTAAAAGTATTTAAAGTGGAAATCATCTGTTTGTAAGCATCAGCGATGAAAACCATTTCAAAATTCTAGTGGGCTCGGTTGAACTGCTTAAAGCGGTTTAAAACTTCAACAGTTTTTCAGCGGTTGGTTCTTTCCACCTAACAGATGCCGGCGACTCTACGAAGCGTCTGGTAATCTAGTCAAGTACTAAGCTTCTCTTTGAAATGCTTACATCGTTTATAGGCGGCATTGATCAGTAGGTCCCAGTCAGTAAGTATACGAATTGTGGCATGCACAAATTACTGGTCTTAGAGAAGTTCCCCATTTATTGCCAAAGAGATGTAGAGGGTAGTCAGTAAGAAAATAATATTCCAAAACGTCTAATGGCAGTCATGTATGTGCAGAGCCTAAATATAGGCAACATTTCTAAATATATGTATAATATTTCTACAAAAGTTTGAAAAGTAATGAGTTTTGGCCATACTCCTGAAAAGAAAATCTGCAAGTTTGCTAGACTAGGCCTTCACTATGAGACTTATTGTCCTTGCCTGATGAGTATTGCTGTCCTCTAGCCAGTGTTGGGTATTCCCCAAAAGATAACAACATTAAGCCCGGACAAAGGCCAGCTACATGAAAGTGCCTTTTTAGTGCCTTCAATCGAGTTAGTAGATTTTCTCCAGAGGCTTGTGCCAACACTGCACACGTAGAGACATTTAACCAATGTTGCCTTCCTTCAACCGGCCTGTTATGAATTTTCAATATCGCCTTAGCGGCTTCGATCGTTTACCAAAAGTTTTTATATCGCAAGCTCAGAATTTTACATAATGAAGAGGAGCGAATATTCAAACCCGAAAATAGTAGTTGGTTTTCTTTTACGCAGGCGATGATATTTATATTCATAAAAAAATCTGTAAGGCAGCAATTAAAGGGTTTCTTTCATGAAGCAGGTATTAAAGGTTTTCACAATATGTTCCACGATTCTACCAAGGAAATCTTGTATTGTGACTGAAGGCCGTTTAAACAGAAAACCCCAAATTATATTTTCTTGGAATTTGTGTCAATACATGGATTGATATGCTTGGTGCCGAGTAACTTAAATTTGGTCTTAATAACCTTTGTGATTTTTTGTTTATCGTTGTAAATTTAAATTTGGAAATTGCCTAAACGTATGCAGTAACATTCAATTCGATTTGTAGCCTAAATGCAGGCAATATGTGTAGCGGCCAAAAACGTTAAGCACATTTTGCAAGTGTTTCAGAGATAATTTTTCAGCAATAAGTTAGTCTTAAGACAAGGAGTGGATTAGTAATCATATATTTCTTAAGCTATACACAATTTGCCGACATCGAGTATGATTTCACAGTATGTGTTACAACTCAGCACCATAGTGAACTGACGAAATTGTTGACAAAAAAGACTTTCAAATTCGCCAATTGGTATAAACAAATTTAATGCCTAAGGGTATGCACTATATTTAATACTAAAAAATAAAGCTCATGCAAATTAATGCTTAATTAATAAAAGAAAAAACTTCTACTGGCCCTCATGTACATCAAACAGTAGACCTTTTTTGATTTATTTGCCTAAAGGTAGGCAAAAGTTTGCTCAATATCATGTGAGTAAATTTTGAGTGAATGCGTTAATGAATACACAATTTGTATTTTTGCCAGGCAAGATTTTTTAAATTAACCTTAAAGAGAAGTAAAATTGAATAAAAATAAAAAAAGACAATTAAATACATTTCCTTTTATTGTTCCCATACCCCCAAAGAATAACAGCTTTTAATGAGTTTTTTTTTCGTGTTTTCCTTCGTCTGTAGCAGTTGGGTTTAAGGAAGTCACCGCCTTAATGGTATGCTGTATTTTTTTATTTCAATGACACCTTAAAGTAGTCTGCGTATTTTGTAAGCACACTTAACATTTTAATTTATTTTAATGGCATGACGTTACTTTTCAAAGCGAATAATATGATATTGGTGGACAGATAAAAGTTTAATCAAAATTGATGGACATAAGAAGGCTGAATCTTAAGAGATTTTTTTTCTTGTTGAGGGAGTGAAAGGTAGTATTTATCTGAACATTTCATAAACTTCTGTTGAAGACATTAATGTTCTTGCCTTGAAAGCGGTAATTTATAAACATAATAAATGACAGTATATTCTGAAAAAATGGTGAATAATATTAATCATGTTTCAAAAAACGCATAAAACTTTGAACCCTTGGGCACATAAATCTTAACAAATATTCTTAAAAAACAAAACATATGCATTATAGCTAGTCATTCTGAAAATTTTCCAAAAATTGTGAATGCCATTTGAAATCCTATTTCTTTTTAAGAAAACTTAAGTCATGAGAACCTGCAAAAATTGTTTTTTTATTGAACTTTCACCCTTGGGCGCCGAGATCTTGGGAAATATTCTTACGAAACCAAATATGAATTTAAGCTATGGTTATTTTTTTTATCAAGTCATTTTGAAATGCTCCCGAATCTTGTGCATGCCATTAAAAACCTATTTCTTTTAAAGAAAACTTAAGTCATTAGGACCGGCAAGAGGTAGTTTTAATGAACCCTTTGACAGTTTAATTTTGGGATATAGTTTTACGAAACCAAATATGCCTTTAAGCTATGATGAATATTTTTCTAATCTATTTATTCTAAAATGCTCCCGAAAACTGTGAATGCCATTTGAAAACCTTTTCCCTGAGGGGGGCATTAACCAGTAGGAATCACTTGATGCTTAACCAAGAAATTGTTTCCTTTTTTCAAAAAATAATTATAATAAGCACGTCTAATTAAAAAAAAACTTTTAATCCCTAAAATATGCAACATTTTTGATCTAGAGGTGTTTTTTACAATGAAAAAATTCAGAAATTCAAATCAAGTGTGAAATCTTTAGTTCATTCGAAAGACCATTTTATGACATTTATTTTTTGAATAAAATTTCCTTCAAATGTTGGCCGCACTACGCCTTAGGGTCTCCTTTCTCAGGGTCCAATTGTGGATCATTCGTTCGAGCATTTCACCGGTATGACGTTAATGAGACGCGTAATGTTAGCTCCAAAGAAAAAAGGTAAAGGTGTGATATCACTCGATCTAAGCGGCCAAATCACCAGTCCAAAACGTAAAATGAGTTGCTCTTCGAAATGACCTCTCAATAGATCAGCTGTATAGCACATGGCACCGCCCCAAATATCGTCAAGATTACGGGCTTCAATTACAGGTGGCAAAAGGTCCGATATCATCGCCCGATAGCAACCACCATTCAGGGTTACGTTCCGGCCATCATCATTTTTGAAAATATATGTGCCGATAATTCCACCAGCCCATAAACCGCACCATACCGTGGTTTTCTCTGGGTAAAATGACACATCTTGGACCTCTTCTGGTTGCTCATCAGCCCAAAAGTGGCAATTTGGTTTATTGACGTTGTCGTTGAGCCAGAAGTGGGCTTCATCACTGAACAACATTTTGGTCGAAATCCGCCGATTTGCTTTGAGCTTTTGAAGAGCCAAACACTGAAACGAGCAGGAATTTGGAACCAGTTTCTAATTTTTAAGTGTTTAAAAGTATTGTGGAGACCGTTGCACATTTTAGTTTATAACTTGAAAAATTAAAGCGTGGCTACGAAAAACTTTTATTTTGTCATTAGCCAACATAATAACCATTTACCAAAAAAAATTGAAAAAAATCAAAGATAAGTCTACAAAATCAAAAATTTTGTTTTTAAAAATAAAAAAAATATTAAAGATTTTTTTTTAAATAATAGCCATGCCATTTATTCCCTTAGGACAAATGCAAACTTTACAACTTATTCCTCTATGGATGAGGGTTAGTCGGTTTACCTTAATACAACTTTTTCATTCTTTTAATGCTTATTTGTAGCTATTTTTAATGGAAATACAAAAAATATTGCTCATACATGACAAATAGAAAACTATTGAAAATAATGTGGAGACAGGCATACATTTTAATTTTTAACTCGAAAAGTAGAAGCGTGGACAACCAAAACTTTTGTTGTGCCATTAGCCAACACAATTACGATTTACCAAATTTTTTTTAAAAAAAATCAAAGGTACCTTTTTTCCAAAATCGCGAAAAAAAAAGCTTTTAAAGAATATTTTTTTTTATAAAAATAGATATTGTTAACCTCAATTTAATCCTGATTGCTAAAAGAAATTTCTTAAATATCATAACAAGAACAAAAGTTATGAAAGTTTTATAAAAAAGTACTGAAAATGTTGCCACTGCTGTAGTGATAATCAGACGGACGACATTGTTTTGTTAATTGACAACCTCTGAAGATGATTGACGAAGTCAATCGAAATATTGGGATACATAAAAATTAAACAACACATAGAACAACGAATTTAAATAAATGATCTCAAGCCGAAAAATAATTTTATAAAATAACAACACCAAAGGTCAACTATTCACTTACAACATTCTGTTTTTTTTTTTAAATCCAAACTGTATTTTTTTATAACACTAAAGTAAGCCAATGTAAAAAATTTCGTCAAAATCGAAGATCTAATTGTAAAGAGTGATCGATTTCACATGGAATTGGCGTTTAGTTATCCTTAAAGTATGCAACATTTCTTATTAGTAGTTTTTTTGTTTATTGTGTAAAATTAAAAGAAATTGATTGTTGCATTAGATACCTGCAAGTAGTTAATGGAGAAATATTGGACGATTAAACTCTCTAACGAGACTCCAGCGAGAGGACCAAGAAGAAAATATGGTAATACAAACTAAAGGCTGCACCCACAAATCAAAGTGTTTGGAAATCTTTTTCTAAGCATGCCAAGATCAAAAACAGGCTATAAAGCCAGCTTTAATAAAAAAGGCTTTTCAGAAGTCTAAATACTGAAGAAGAATACACCTGTCTTTAATTAAAATCAAGTATATTTTTTTATTAAAAACAAGTGCATCCTCAAAGTATGCAATATTTTTTGTGAAGCTTTAAAAAAAATAATTTTAAATAATTTTTTAACTTTTGAACCGAAAATTGTAATTCTGCAAACAATTTATAGAAGTGATTTCAATTTTTAATGTGACCCTAATGAGGCGTTCATGTTTTTAATGCTTAAATATCCTTAAATGCTGCTTCCTTTACTGGGTACATATTATCACCCTTTTATTTGAATGTCACTGTAATGCGTATCTTATGGATACGCTTGATCCACTTGACTTTACCGCGCCTATACGACGACTTACCGACCGACCACATCGCTGGCAGTCATACGTAAAAGTAACGCATGTTACGAGAAAATTATTAAATATTTTTTTTTAATTAAAATGGAAAAATGACATAGGGAGAACAACGGGGTAGGAGGACGAAACCATGCCACCCAAAACGATACCGAAAGTAATTATTATATGCACTGAATTGTGAATAAATGTCACATCAGCATCAATCTAATCTGTCAACAGGGTGTACTGAGCACTCCTTGTTAACGGGAGTCAACCTGGACTTGGCGGCGTAATATCGCACAATGGGACAGACAACAGATGCAGCATGATTGAAGTAGGAAGAAAACAAAAAAGTAAAGCTTTTACTTTTCGGCGTAACATACAAAAATGGAGGGTGGTTTTTTTATCTGGTGTCTAGCAAACTGTCATTGTCTACCCATTCAAATAATGACATTTTTTGCCCCGAAACGGGGTAGGGTGGAATTTCCCTTTTTCATCCATTTGTAATCCGAAAACATACGCTTTTGATATGAATTCAATCCTGGCCGCTGTTGGGATTTAATTATGTTTGGGGTAAGCAATTACTTGCCACTGGATGCTAGATACTGGCTTGACTGTCGTCTATTGTTTGCCGTTGGCGTTTCCTTCAAGTGTCAAATGTGACATGTAAAGTGCGTCATTTGGAAGAGAAAGAACAACACATTGACAGCAGCAGATTTTACTTATGTTTGTTTTAAGTACAACATTTATTTTTATAATGCATTTTCAAATGGTTTTGAAAACAAGAAAAAAAAAGCGACAACATCGTTGACAAAGTGCTGAAGTGCGGCGTTGGTGGTTTTTTCTTTGTGTCTATTTTAATAAAATTACACACGATTGATGATGTATTGTATGCAAATTAAATTATTCACCAGATGTTATCATCCCTCACTCGCGTTGTCTTGTTGCTTGGGGTGGAGGGGTTGGAGGACTGAGTTTGAATTCACGCTATTACAAAACCGTTGCTTGATTTGATTAATGATCGACCGATTACTTCTAGTCATGCTGGTGTGCAGCATCACTTATCGATTGGGTTTAGACATTTACAACGCAAAAAGCTCAAATGAATGTGTAGAATTTGGTGATTCAGTATGTGGCTTAAGAGAGAATAATTAATTTTAAACAAAGAAATTAAAAATTTTAAAATTTTTTTATGTTTCAACCCAGAAGGCCATAACTGTTCATCTTTGGAAGCACTGGCGATGGCAAATCTAATGGAAAATGTTCCAAGATAATTACATATTTAACCTGCAGGGAAAGGCCTACGTTTCTACAAGGGTGACCACTAATTTCTACGATTGCACCCCTTACTTTCTATGTAGTTAGTCACATCCAGAGCAGAGTGTCAAAAGAACCGGTGTTTCCAGAAAACCAGCATTTCGGTTTTTGTTTTCAAAACCGTGTTTTGAAAAATCCGACTGTCACTTGTTTTTAGAAGTAAAATTCGACATTAACTGACATTCTGATTTAGAAATTATTTTCTGAATCAAAGGAAAAGTAAAAGTGCCCTGGAACAGCTTTAAATTTACTCATAATTAAAAAATAAGGTCATATGTGATTTTTTTTGGTACTGTTTGGGCCTGGTGCTTTAACAGATCCCAAAATAAATGTAGCAATAGGTTTTAAATAAAAAATCCAACAGAGTTCCGCTTCAATTCCGTTTTTTTCGGTTAGATAATGAATACATAAACTGTAACCATCCGTTGGTCCAGTTAACAATTGTTCGTGAAAATGACACCCGAATTAAATCTCTAAGAACAAACAATACATGTACAAATTCAGTTACAATAATCATCTTATTTAGTAAGGATTACCGATACTTGTCTCTTTAACCGTTAGTGCAAATTATGTCTACTAAAAATTGCCGTGTACCCAAACAACATTCTGTTGGATCGATGAAATACTTGGATTGTACGTGCAACCACTAACATAAGGTTGGGAAAAAATTGGTTGTTGCAACAAATCTGTTCTCTGTGTGACTACACAATATTTTACTTAAATATTTCGCAGATTTGCTACATTGATGACCAAATTATTCAGATAGAGTATGCACTTATATACACGCAAAGAAAAGATACGGTTATTATATGATCACGGCAATAATAGTATGTTCTCTGCAATAAAAGTATGGTTATCGCAACCTCATTTTGACAATAGTATGATAGCGGCAATATTAATATTGTTGAAATATAACAATAGTCATGTTTCCAAATTTTAAAATGAAATTATGGTTGTAGCAACAATATAAATATGGTTGGTAGGACAAAAGTATTGTTTTCATGGGTTTTATGTAACGAATAATATTATTACGTTAATAATACCGGCAAAATCGTAATTTTTTTAATTTGACAATGTTATTTTTAGGAATCTTACTCAATAATAGTAATAATAATTAATTTTTTTCAAAACAGACTACGGATTAGTATAACTAGAATATTTTTAATAAATGATTTTTTTACTGTTAAATATAAGTAAATCACTCCTATTACACTGTGGAACATTTTTGGGGTTATTGTCTGAGGGGTGAGAAATTCCAAGTCAGGGTGATGGTACTAGGTCAGTATATTAAAACCCTCAAAGGGTTTTGCGTTCGTATGTGCCAGTTTTTTTTTATGACCTTTTACATTTTTTCCTTTTTTATTTTCTCAATTTATTTCAGCAAAATCGAACTAGTCGTTCTCGAGTTTGTCAAACTACGTTTTTGCCAACATTTTACAACTAAGCGAAAAAACATCAAGATAAGGAAAAAAATGTAATGGCTATGATTATGAGGATGGTTGTGTGTGAATAATTCTATTGTTGTGAGGACCATAATATTGTTATGGGGATCATAGTATGGTTGTGTGTGAACCATACTATTGTTGTGATGATCATAATATTGTTGTGCCACAACCATATAACCAACAATAGTATGATACTCTTCGAATATTGTTAACCCAAACATACTTTTATTTCTGCGTGTAGGGTGGGCCAAAAATTGTAAATTTAAATCGGCTGTAAAAAAAGTACTTCTAATTTTATTTTTAAATTTCTGGAAAGGTTGACCTTTGTCAATGGGCTGAAGATTGTTTAGCAGAAGATGAAGAATTTTACCCAAAAACCGTGTTATCAGATGAAGCTCATTTTCATCTCGGTGGCTATGTCAAAAAGCAAAATTGCCGCTTATGGGGTTCAGAGAACGCATACGTGACTATTGAGAATCAAATGCAATAGCAGCGAGGTACTATTTGGTGTTGATTTTTGGCAGGCGGCACCATTGGGCCATTTTTCTTCTAAAATGAGCAAGGAGCCGTCGTAACCGTTTAAGGTGAAAGTTTCCGCGCAAAGTTAAAAAATGACATGGACGACATTTGGTTTCAGCAAGACGGGGCCACATTTCACACAGCCAACGCAACCATCGATTTTTTACGCACTGTTTTCGAAAATCGAATAATCAGCCGAAATTGTGATGTCAATTGGCCGCCTCGGAGCTGTAATTTGAGCCCTTTGGATCGCTTTCTATGGGGAGCCATTAAGGATAAATGTTAAGCAAAGTATGCAAACAATTGAAGTTTCCATCAAAGAAATTCGACCCGAAACAAACGAAAATGTACTGAAATATTGGGTTGATCGGATGCGATACTGCCGAGCCAGTTGTGGTGGTCATATGAATGATATTAAATTATTCATTATTAAATGGCAAAGTTCAACCTTTCAATTCCAATAAAATCAGAAATTCAAAAAATTATCAGTACTTTTTTTACAGTAGATTAAAATTGTAGATTACCCACCCTGTATATATAATAAAATTATGTAATGATATGCTCTATTTTAGTTCATTTGGAGCACATTTACTCAATTTTAGTTCAGTTTTATTTGAACTTAGTTATTTTTTTTTGAGTACTAATAAATTCATTGACTGCATTGCTCCGTCTTAAGTTAAAATTTATTTTCCCGCGATCTTTCCTCTCTTTATCTCCACTTTGTTATTATTACTTTGCGACGAAGAATCGTCACAGATATCAGTCATCGTCACAGATATCAGTCATTCAACTTGTTTCTGAAGCCCAATCATATCGACACAACTTGTCGATCGATAACTTGTTATAATTTACAATTTTTGCACTGACCGCATGTTCAGGGTTTATGGAGCCGTGGCGAGGTTGAGCAAAGGTTAAACTGTGGCTGCTAAATGCACTAAATTAATATGTGCAAATTGCTTGGAACAAAGTAAAAAAAATCTGAACAAAGAAATACAAAGCAGAGTCGATTCGAAAAGAAAAATATGCATGATCAACGCCAACTGCCCAGAGAATAGAAAAAGTGATTTAATGCTCATGTCTTATTGAAACCTTTCATCGTACAGATAAAATCGTGCTATGCTATTAGAAGAATTAAAATAGAGAATAATGAGGTCATCAAGATCACCGACAGCACCACAGCCACCACCACCGCCGTGCCGTCATGACAACATTTCTGGTTTGTTTGTTTATAATTTAGAAAAGGCAAAATAAAGAAACAATATTTAAATAATTGCCAAAGCGATTTGAACAAAATGTTAGGCAAATAATAAATATTAGTCATAATTATAAAAATTCATAAGCCCAGTCAGTCAGTCAGTCGTTCATTCATTTATTTATTTCTTTCGCTGGCTTACTTTCTAACAACTGAATGAGTCAAAATTTGTCTAAAGACACATTCAGATTATTTGAAATTTTTGTAATAATTTTGCCAGAAGAAAACATGTGCCAAAAGTGGGAACAACGAACGCCAAGTCACACTTGTTTCTTGTTTGTGACAATGTCTGCTCTGCTCTCGGCCTGTCGGTCTGTCTGTCTAACATACATTTGGCGATTATGAAGATTGATGACAGTAGGTACGTCTGTCTGACTAGACTATTTCGCCATATATGCAAGCCTAAGAGTCCTCCACTCGAACGAGTGGCATAAACAACTATTAAGATTTCCGTCGTTTCCATTCAACGCCATACCAGGCAGGGCACATGTGAATTTAACACTCGGCTCATTTCTTTTTCCTAAATAAAACATATTCGTAAAGTATTCATATTCACGTCTTTTTTGTTTTTTTGTGCAGATTTTCAAGTAAAACACAAAATCCAAAACATCATCGTTTCATTGTGGAGCACTTTATACATATTTTTTAAAATGCTGGCAATTTTATGACATCATGTCTGTGAAAAAAATTCGAAATAATGTTTAAGATTGTGCGAATTTTACAAGAAGAAAGAATGCATATGCCAACAAATTCTATTTTGGAACTCTGTGGCAAACTAGGGCGAAGCAGAGGTGGCCAAAACAGCTACAGAGGCTTCAGAGTGAATGAAATCTACTCTACACACAGAGAAAAAATCAGTTGGAAATTCGTCGGGACTACAAATATTTGGTTAAATAAATATAATTTTGCCAACATTCCATGGTGTTGATGGTAACATGGTTCGACTTATCTTAATATGGTAGCTACAATAGAATTGCGATTATTACAGCCAATATGTCGGTTATACCAAACGACTTCGGTTTATTTATTGGTTGCCACAACTGATTGTTATGAGAATTAACCAATTATGAAATACGTCTAACTCTACAAATGGTGACGACAACAAATAAATTCTTTGTAGTAACCAAACCCTGTTTTGTTTGCTTTTGTACCATATTACACTATTCAACAAAAGTGCTAACTTTCTCGGGGGATGAATGATTTATTCTAGAAATTAAGGAATTGGATGATTATAGTAAATTCCTCAAAGGACGGCCATTGTAGGTCCGAGTTATTTTTATGGACCACGGAAATTTTTATTTGCAACGCCTTACTGTATGAAATAAGTTAAAAAGTAGTATGTATTCCTTCGTGAGGAAGATTTCGCGAGAAGATGTCTTAAGTGATATTGTATGGATTTATTTTCTTAGAACATTTTAACATCATTTTCCTAAGATGGGTGTGTCCTTTTCGTCCTTTTTTAAAAAAATATTGTTCTCTTTTAAATGAAATTGTATAAACTTTATTTAAAATGGTATATTTTGGATTAAAATATTCTACTTGATTACTACTAATATCATTTTAGTATAAATCGTCTAAAACAGAATCAGAATATCTTCAAAATAAATAGCCACTTTTCGTCCTATTTCAAAAAAAAATATTTTTCTTTATAAAATATACTTTATTGAATCGGATGTGTTCAGAATGAAAACCAAAATTGACACAGACGGGCTATTTAAATACAAAATTTTTTCCTGCCCATTTATATTATAAATATTTATGTTTAAAATTCCACTTTCCATTGAATTATTTTGATCCACTTTATCAATTTGGCGCAATAAATGTTCCAATTGTGCTTACAAACTTTGTTCAATTCGAATGTAAAAACCAAGTTTTAAAACAACCTCTTCATTATTTAAATAACAGAATAAATATTTTCAAATCGTTAAATATAAAACTTATATAATATAAATTTAATTATTTCGGTTAGATAACTGAATACATAGAATAAAACAATCAGTTCGTTAAGTTAACTAATACTCGTGGTAATGACAACCGAATTCAAGAATACTTATAGCCAAAAAATCTAAAACAACAACCAATACATATACAAATTTAGTCCCAATAAACATCCTAATTAGTTAGATACTTTGTCTTTTCAAACGATACTGTCAGTTCAATCAACATACGCTTTTAGCGATGGAATTCATGGATAATACGTGCAACAACCAGCATTGGCAAAAAATTCGATTGTGGCAACAAATCTTTACATTGCGTGTAGCAATAATAAATTCTTGTTGCTATGGGGTCGATCTAAAATTGAAAACACCATTGCTTATTTCAAAAGTTTCATTCGATTTCTCAAGCTTTCAATAGTAAGACCAATTATTCTCCAATTTATTAGGATTTTCTACTTAGAAGGGACATAAATACTGTTACACACGTTTTAATATATTTATTGATGTATATTGTATTCAAAAAGAATCTACTTATTCGAAAAGTCCGCCTTTTGCCTTTACACACGCCTTATATCGCACTGGCCAATCGTCAATAGCCGCACGAGCCTCGTCCATTGGAACATTAGCCACAGCTCGAACCAAAGCAGTCTTAAGAGATTCAATGTTGTGGGATCTTTTGTGACAAACCTTGTCCTCTAAAACCGTCCACAATTTGTAATCCAATGGGTTCAAATCTGGACTGCCTGAGGGCCATTCTTCAGAGGAAATGAACGCTGGCAAATTGTTTTCGGTTCTTGGTATACTTTGGCCGATGTTTTGACTCCTTGTTCGCAGAAATGCAGTGACCCCATCGTAAGAGGCACCCCACCAAACGTACATACATGTTATGCGTTTTATTGGTTTATCCGATTAATAAGTGTCGAACCGAATATCTATTACGGTTATAAGCATTTGGTGATTACTACCGAAATTCTTTTTTGCAACGGAATTTTAGTAGTTCCAACCGATTTTCGACTAATTTTTTCTCTCTGTGTAAGATTTCTTCCAGATTTCTACCAAAGCGCCTTTTCCAACTGCTGAAAAAAGTGGTTTTTACTATAGTGGGATTTCTCAAGAAATCTTAATGCGCCTACTACACCTGCAGAAAGACGATCGAGAAAAAAAGGGCCTGGAACTTTTAAATTAAAGTTTGGATGTATTTGGGGATCACTAGACCTGTTCACGCTATAGCGTCCAAATAGATTTTAGAAAACTGGCATTTCAGGCTTTTAAAAAACCCGACTGTCTGTTTTTTTAAGTAAAAACCCGGCATTAACCGACATTCCGATTTTAGCCTTTTACCAAGGAATGGAAAATATTTCCTCAATCAGGGGAAGGAAAGAAATTGTCCTATTTCTAGATTCTCGAATGAAAATTAATCACTTGCTGCAATAAGAGGTTTGTTTTTTGTTTAAAAAAGTTATGACTTTTTGACCTTTTGTGTAAATAAACAAAAACAAATAAAAGTACGCTGTTATTACGTTTCCAAAAAAGAAAACATATTTTTTTTCCATTTCAGTCAGATAGTCATTTTGGAACGGTAGGACCTCTGTGCTTCATTTAGGAATTTTGGAAAGGTCAGAGGAACGGCTAACAGAAAAAAAGAAGAGAAATCCAACCACTGGTTAAGAACTTTGTAATTTTACCCTAGTACCCTCCGACAAAAAATCAGAAAATTTTCAGACCGCTGCCATTTCGCCCACTTGCATTTTCGGACATGGTCGTAGACATGACATAGGACATATTTTCATGAAATCAGCCAAGGAGTACGCTGGTGAAATTGTCCAAAATTAATATGGTTCTTTTAGAGCGTTCGTAGATAAAATCGGGAGGAATCTTTGTACTGGGGCTATATCTAATGAGCTGATGATTGATCGATCGTAAAAAACTGTGCCAAACTTTAGGGCGTGGCTTTCAAAGTTAAAGACATAAAATCGGTTTTTATTTAACCAAAAGTCGAGAGATTGATAACAAACTTTAGATTAACAGCAGACGGACGTTGGGACGGACAGACATATGTCGTTTAATCGCATCAACTGGTGATTCTGAGTCGATCGGCACCCTTAAAGGTGGGTCTAGCTCAAATTTATGTTTTCTATTCCGTATGTTAAATAATAAAATTTCTTTGCTTTTACACGCAGCAACAAAAAACTCGACATTAAAAAGCCGGGTAACACGACTGAGAAACCAACTGTCGGGCTTGGACATCAAAACCGGATAGTCGGTTATTGGTTTTGGGCTCTCTACTCCGGTCTTGATAGGATTAAAGATTTAGAAATACAGAGTTTCTGAATCGATGGCCGTCATTCTTCATAGTCGATCTTAGCAGTATTGAACAGGTGGCCTCTATGTTAAATTTTACTTCTTCCTTTACTGATTTTCTTTTTCCTATATTCCTTTCTCGCAGTTGTTTATTTTACTTCCCAATTTGTGACAAATTGTGACATCTATCCCATTTGGTTTCCAGTTCGTTAAACCAAACAAAAATCTATAAATCAATTGGAGTAGAAAAAGTGGGTCAAAAAACTATTATCCTCGGGCTCTTCCAATAACTACAAACCTCCCCTTCTATCTCCTCGTTTACAAGTCTCTGGCCAAAGTTTAACACTAATTAATTCCTGAACTTATTTTTCGAATAGTATCAGTTTGGTTCGTTTGCCTTCAGCGCCAGAGAAGGGAAAGTTCATCAATATCTAATCAAGCTGATTGAAGCCACATCGCCATCATCATTATTAGTTAGTAAGTCGGTGTTTTCCACCCCCTTCGATTTTATGCTTTTTTCGTCTAACTAACGTTTAACAAATTAAGGAGGATATGGCATAAAATTAAGGATAACTAGCATGGAAAGGGCGGTACTTACCACCAGCAGCAGTCGGGATTTCTATTTCAAATGCACACCCACATATCCTTGTCTAGTTTTTTGTGTGCATTTTGGGTATTTTTTCTTGGAGGTGGAGGGAGTGGTATAAAAGGCTCAATTTAGCGACCAGTAAAGTGCATTAGATTTCAATAGATCCACTTGGAGGCACACGTCCTTTCCAAATGTAATTACTTCATTAGCATTAAAATACGATTCCTGCGATTGTTGCAATTGTAACAATTCGAAAGAGGCCACAGCGAAGGGGTGGTTGGTTGGGATTGTATGTGTCCAGATGAGTCCGGGCAATTTTGGTGGTGATTTTTTTGCCTGGTCTCTGGTGGGGCAAATAATTTTGATATCAAACATTTTTTACACGTTTTCCTGGCTCCTTTTGGCTTGCTGTGGTGTCACTCTGATAAATCTCTTGATTATGAACGCATGCAAGTGTAACAAGCGGCAACGTAGGAATGATGGCATGACACACCTCCCTTTACTTTGGTGTTATGTTCCATTTGGCAGCCTTCAATAAGGGTGAAATTGAAGCTTTTATTTCAAACCTTAAACCAAAAAAATCACCCTCGTTGTATGGGCTTTATCCACCTATTCCTCCCTTTTCCAGGAAATTCCTTTTTGTTTGCAAGCAAAAAAAATAAAAGAAACAAGAGAATAGCGTTTTCGTTTTGTTGCCAAATAATGGCAATGACTCAAAGTGACTTATCACACCTCAAAGTATGCCTGAGTTGCCCTAACAATTGAAAGCCCAAAAGTATGCCTGGCACTGCGGCTGCACAAAAGAATGATGGTTGCGTTCCTAAGACCAGATAAGATTTTAATCTGTACAAAAAAAACTCCCCAGCTCACGAAATCATATATGATATTCTAGCTAAGTGTGGGTGGCGCTGGTGGGTTGAGACGATTTTTCTAATTTAGTCATGCTTCCTTTAACTCTGCAAGGGTTTAATTTAAATTAGTTTCAAATTTAAAGCATACTTTGTGGAGTTACTTATGAGATTGGCCAGGATATTGGTGGTGGTTTCTTTTTTTGACTATTTGCAATTCAAAACTCTTACGCTTGTCTGCCACAAAACGTTGCTGGTTAAAATTTTGCAATTTATTTTGTCACTTCTCATTAAATATTTGAATTTGAATTCACCGCGCTTCGAGTTCGGTTTGAGTGAAGTAATTATGGCCTACACCTCTTGTGTTTTGTTTGACAAATTACATCCCTCGTCTGTAGTCGTTCGCCCCTCAGAACACATGTTCCTCTGCCTCTCTTTTGGCTTTGCCTTTCGCAGAGAGGGTGTCATTCATTACACCCCTTTTTGATAAATTATGTCATGTGGTTGAAAAATTTATTTGAAATTTGATACTTTTTTGCTGTCCCCGCTGCTGCTGCCGAGTTTTGTGTTGATATTTTTTCCTTGTTTGTTTATGTTAATTGCTAATTTTGGTAATTGTAAAATTATAATGCCCAGCGAAGTGAAATTTTGTGTTCTGTTCCATTCTGTTCAGGTTTGTAGATGGTGAGTAATGTGAGACGATGACCTTTGGGATTGGGTAGGTGGGTGGGTGGGTTTTCGTAAAGTGCTTGGTTGCGGTCAAATGTCGGTTGAACCAACAACAGCCGTTTGTCTTTAAATTACAAATATGTTTAAAAAAGAGAATAAGCTTAACAAAGGAATATATGAGATCACCCATTCCTTCTTAGCAAAAAAAAAATATAATATAACAGAAGTTTAAAAAAATACTAGTAAAAAGAGCTAAAGTCGACCGTTGCCGATTTTATAATACCCTGAAAGTAAAATTGTGTGTTCTGTGGGTGGGTAAAAAGAGCTAAAATCGGACGTTTCCGATTTTATAATAACCTGGATTTCTAGATATTTAGAAAAGCTAATTGAAAACAGGCTGTTTTTGTAAGAAAATGTCATATTTTTTGTTTGCGTATGTCCATGTTTAGGTAGGCCGAATTTATGGTCCCTCGCAAAAATTTTTCCAAATTGCAAAAATAATTTTATTTTTGATTTTGTGAGAAAATATTATATTAATTTGGTGCTCATAGCCATTTCTTGAACCCCCAAATCATTTATATAGATACTACATCAAACAAGAGGACAAATTAAGTTCGGCCGGCCCGAAGCTTATATAACCGCCATTGTGGTCCAGTATGAAAATTTATTCTTGAGGGGGTGACATCGCCCTATTATCTGCAGGGTGGCGCATCAATTGTGCTTCAATAAGAAGTTTAATTAATTTTTGTTTTGATCATTGTATTTCATTTATTTTTTTTTTGTTGCTTAAAAAATTCAATTTTGTGCATTGAACAGGGACTTACCGACTCTAGACCTTTTGTATCTTTAAATAAATTAAATAGCAGATTTAAAAAGAAGACACGTGTTTAACAAAATGGAAAAATGACATTGATTTTCATGGATGCACATTGCTTTTATCGCCTTTTGTCTTGAAGGACGCAAATGAGTGGATTGGATTCATGAACTGACCCAAAATCTCGTCATTGAAAATAAGATACAGTGGACAAACTAGCCGTCATTTGCCTTACAGCTCTCAATTGGCATCTAATAACTTTTTCTTAATTCCTCACATCAAGAATGAAACTGCGTGGTCAACAGCTGTTAAAGCGTTCCAAAACCATGTTTTGGATGTGTCTGACACACACCAAAAACAAATTAATTCGAAATTGAAAAAAAAATAGTTTCGGTTGCAATCGCAATGGACATTCGATTCGACATACCACAAGATGATTAATATGATCATCGTATTTTAGACGCAACTACGAGGTGTGCTATATATATTTCTGTCCTAACAATGAAAATGCGAATATTTATCATCAAAAATGGTTTTATTGTTTTTCGATGTATTCTCCAGCATGCATGCGCTCAAACCAATTGTCGAAGCACTTTTTTCACTCCGATTGAGACACCTTCAAAACATGCACGCAGAAAAAAAGTATGGTTGGAGTGACAATATTCGAAGGGCATCATACTATTGTTAGGTATATGGTTGTGGCACAACAATATTATGATCCTCACAACAATAGTATGATTCACACACAACCATGCTATGAACCTCAGAACCATAGTATGATTCACACTCAACCATACTATGATCCTCACAACCATAGTATGATTCACACTCAACCATACTATGATCACCACAACCATAGTATGATTCACACTCAACCATACTATGGTCCCCACAACCATATTATGATCCTCACAATAATAATATGTTTGATATACAACCATAGTATGAATCTAACAACCATAGTATGGGTCACAAGCAACCATAGTATAATCCCACTCAACCATACTATGGCCCTCAAAATTATTTATTAGGATTGGTCTATATTGTTAACAGTCGAGGAAATCCATTTAAAAAAACGTAAGCGTTTTAAGGAAAAATATTTCAGTTAAACGAGTCCCCAAATCAGTTTGTTTGGAAAATTTTAATTTCCATTATTATTTCATAAGATTCGTAACAATAACATTGTTGTAAAACCCATATTCAAGTTAAGAAAAATTACAATCATACAGTATGATTGCTATAATCGTATTATTGTTAACATAAAACCCAAAAAACAATACTTTTGTCGCACCAGCCATATTTATATTGTTGCTGAACCATAGTTTCATTTTTAAATTTGCCAATAATACTATTGTTACATTTCAACAATATTAATATTGTCGCAATCATACTATTGTCAACATGAAATTCGAAAAACAATGCTATGGTTGCGACTAACATACTATTATTGCAGAGAACATATCGTGGGTATACTGGATAAACTGACCAAGTCCACATTTTTGAAAAACTGAGTTTATATGACCATTGGACACAGAAAAATCATATATATACATATAAAAATGAAATGGAACTAAAACTGGACTCTAGATGGTAGAAACAAAAATCAGATTTTGATTATGTCCGTACACATCAACATTTGTTCTGGATAAACTGACCAAGTCCACTAAAATTTGCATGTATTTTTTGATATTATCGGATTACATGATTGCAGGAATGGTTTTTGTTTGCATTGTTTATTACTTTGGAGCCATATTGTATTTTAACCAGTACATAACCTTCAGTCGGATGAACTGTCTTACACATACCCTCAAACACTGTTTTCAAGCAATTCTTCGGAGTTGCTATTTATGTATGTATATATAAATAGTATCTATATAATATTGTATTCTGTATCAAATGATATATCCCTTATGGGTGAGGGTATAAAACCCAGTATGGCAGCATTGTTACAGTTTATTGACTTTATTCAAATCACAATCTGGTAACATTTTTTACAATGGTGAACAGAAATTAAAAGACAGTCATATCACTTCAAAGCTCAGAACGTTAATATAGGTTGTGAAAAACAGTTACAGAATTTTTCCTTAAAAATATATAAATAGTAAATGCTATGTTTATCTATGGCATTCAGTAAAATAATACTAATACACATGGAAAAAAATGCCTGCCAAAATGCCAAAAAATATAGAAAATTTTAATGAAGACGATCGAAAATTACTTTGCGGTTACTATAATTCACTGCCCTATGAACGTCAAAAAGATTTTCTAAATTCTGCGATATTGTGTACTAATATAAAACGAGAAAGAAAACGAAGTGGAAAGGGCATACCGAAAACTATATCCAGAAGTTACAATTTCAAAAAAAATGGTCTGAAAGTTCGGGTTTGTAAAGTATTTTTTTGTAAAACGCTTTGTATTAGTCACGGCCCTGTTGATACAATGTCTGCTAAGGTAACTAATTACGGAATTTTTGACAAAGCTGATAAAAGGGGGAAAAATATTCCAAAAAACAAAACGAGCCCTGAAATGACAGACATTGTCAAGAATCACATACAAAAGTTTCCCGCAATGGAAAGCCACTATTGCCGCAAATCATCAAAACGTCTGTACTTGGATTCCAACCTAAGCATCACAAAGATGCACGATCTTTATAAATCAGAATGCACTGAAAATAAACAGCCCTATGTTAGTGCAATAACGTACCGCAGAATATTTTGTACATCATTCAACTTGTCTTTTTTCAAGCCTAAAAAAGATCAATGTTTGACTTGTGTTAATTATGCAAAAGCTGACAATGCAACCAAGGTTTCTTTAGAAAAAGAATATAAAGAACATATTCAAAGAAGAGATAATGCAAATAATGAAAAAGCTTGTGATAAAGAAAGAGCATGCAGTGATAGTGAATTTGTATGTGCCACATTCGATCTTCAGTCAGTACTACAAATACCAAGTGGAGACGTATCACAATTGTACTACAGTCGCAAGCTGAATGTATACAATGCTACGATTTATGAAAGTGCACCCCCTAATCATGCGAAGTGCTTTTGTTGGACTGAAATTGATGGACAGAGAGGAAGCTGTGAAATTGCAACTGCATTGCTTCTATATTTGGAAAATTTGCCCTCTTCTATAAAGAAAGTGTCTTTGTTTTCAGATACATGTACAAGACAAAACCGAAACCAATATGTTTCATGTATGTTTTTATATGCCGTTCGATCAATTGAAAATTTGGAGTGGGTAGAGCACAAGTTCATGGAAAAGGGCCACTCCTACATGGAAGTGGACTCAATGCACAGTTCAATCGAGTCAGCTAAAAAACATGTTAGCGTGTATTGTATGCAAGATTGGATAAACATATTTCACGTTGCACGCTCCAATCGCCTAAGAAACAAACGTAGTCTACCCTATAATGTTCAGCAGCTAAAACATAAAGATTTCATTGATTTCAAAAAAATGGCGGAGGAAATGATAAAAAATAGAAATAAAGATACTTGTGGTGAACAAGTGAATTGGTTAAAAAAAAAAGAATGCGATACGAAAAGGCTACACCAAATATAATAAAGTTTTCTTATGACTTTAGTACCGAATACAGAAGAATAAATATTCAAGGAAAAGGTCGTCCACAAATGACACGTCCTTTGAAATCACAATTATATAAAAATAAGCTAACAATTAGCTCTCTGAAAAAGAATGATTTACTCAAATTATGCAGACTAGGTGCGATTCCTGAAGAATATCATGGATGGTATCCAGAACTTCCATCAGACATTGGGAATGTTAATTTTGTTGGAGACCAAGGTGTTAATTCTGACTGTTGTGACTCCGAAGAGGATTAAAAGTTAAAAATTAATGTTATGAAAGAAGGTTAAATAAATAGTTTCTTAATGGTAACAAAGTTTTTAAGTATACTTATTTTATTATACACTTTAAAAGAAATGGTAAGTGACTTGGTCAGTTTATACTGTACAAATGAAGCACTACCGTGGACATGGTCATTTTTCAATTTAAAAAAAAATATTTTTTGTGTAATAGAACGACTCTAAAACTAATATTTTAATACAATTTGATAGTCAACCGTAAGCTAGATTAATAGGAAAATAAAAAATTTAGATATAACTCATACCAGATTTATTATATTAAATTTAACTTTAACTGCATTTAACTCCGAATGAAATGAAGTGGACTTGGTCAGTTTATCTTGTATACCTACGATATTATTGTTGCCGTGACCATATAGTAACCATATTTTTTCTTTGCGTGTGGTTTTTGAACGCTTCAACAGCTTCTTCTGGGGACGAAAATCGTTGACCACGCATTTTTTCTGGATGTGTGGGAATCAAAAGAAGTCATTGGGTGTCAAGTCAGGGCTGTACGGCGGATGACCCATCAATTCGACGTTTTGGCCAATCAAAAAATGCGCTGGTTTGAGCCGACGTGTGAGAGCTCGCATTGTCATGATGGTGCGCAATGATTCGTCTTCTCTTGTTCGTTTTTCGAATTTCTCCGAAGACATTAGGCAAACAAATTGTGGTGTACCACTCAGAATTGACCGTCCTACGTTGCTCAAGCGGAACAGTCGCCACATGACCAGTTTTGCCGAAGAAAAAGGCGATTATTTGCTTCGAAGTTCTTCTTCCACGGACAACTTTCGTTGGATTTGGCTCGACTTCAAAAACCTACACGGTCGATTGCTGTTTTGTTTCGGGCTCATACGCATAGATCCATGAATCGTCACCTGTGACTATCTTATAAATGTCTTTTTAAGCACCGCGATCGTATTTTTTCAAAAAATTTTTGCACCAATCGACACGAGGCTTTTTTTGAGCGATTGTCAAATTGTGCGGAATCCAACGATAACAAACCTTTTTACAGCCAGGTGTTCATGCAATATCGAGTGTATGCTGGTGGAAGAAATGCCCAAGGATGCCTCTACCTCACGGCGTGTCACATGACGATCTTGCATTATCAGTTCGCGCACGGCATCAATGTTTTCTGGCACAACGGCCGTTTTTGGACGACCTTCACAACCTTCGTCATTGAGCGAGCGTCGGCCACGATTGAATTCATTATACCAGTTTTTCACAGTGCTTTAGGATGGTGCTTCATCGCCATACAAAGATTTAAGTTCATCGATGCACTCTTGTCCACGTCGAAAGTTGTGAAAAATGATCGCACGAAAATGTTCACGAGTTAATTCCATTTTTTGCCAAATGGATTTTTTTGGTTTATGTTGTTATTTTACAGTAGAGATTTTTATTAAGTGTACGTATTAAGAGTATATAAAAATACACGAAATTCAGAAAGTAGCAGTGGTTGACTGACTAATAGCAAAAACCCGTTTAAAAATTTTAAGTGTTTTATTTTTTGGAAATATTTTTAATTATTTAAAGCCGTTCGTTTTGGAAAATTTTAATTTACAAATAAAAAGATATTTTATTGCGTAAGTTTGAAAACAATAACATTGCTATAAAAACCATAGATAAATTTATAAAAATTGCAGTCATACGGTATGAATGCCTTAATCATACCATCATTAAAATAACCCAAAAAACAATACTTTTGTAACACCAACCATGTTTATACTGCTGCTACAAACATATTTTCACTTTTGTATTTGGCAATAATTCTATTGTTACAATTCAACAATATTAATATTGCCGCAATCATGCTATTGTCAAAATGAATTTCAAAGAATAATACTATTATTGGTGTGACCATATAGTAATCATACCTTTTTTCTGCGTGCAGAAGGCGAGGTTCGATATGGCCCGTTTTCAAACCAATAGGCAGTTTTGGAAAAATATTATGGGATGCTAAATTTAAAACCGTTTGGTATCTCCCTCGAGAGTTGCGAACCAACCGCTTGTTCGTGCGAATCAGCCACACAGGCTCAAATGACTTAAAAAGTTATTGTTCAAAACATATGTAGTGTCTGATATGTTTTTTTTTCGATGCGGTACACTTTTTGTCCTTACCAAATGATATACTCAGTAGGGTAAGGGTATTTGAAATCTAATAAAAAAAAATATTAATTTTAATTTTGTCTTGGTTGATATTCTTCCTTCGATAAAAGAAATGTAATTTAGTTTGACTGTAGTTAAATCTTCTTGTCTTAAAACTAGATTTTATTATAAGGTCTTTAAAACTCTGCCAGTACTTATGAATTATATTCTTCTTTTCTTTCCAGGTATGTGTCGTTTTTCTGTATTTAATTAATTTTGAGTCGCATAAATATTAAATCAAATTTCAAGTAAGTGGTCTACAGTTATTGCTGAATAAAAATACTTTAAGTAGGCGATGTGATTTTTGTGAGTTTATTATTTTTGAAACCCTAATTTTTTTAAAAAAAAACTTCCATTACTCGTATATTAAAAAAAACTTACAATATTAAAGTACGAATTTTATAATGAATTTTTAACTACAGATTTTTTTATGAATTAAAATTCATAGTTATTTTTTTCTACATTTGCTTGTGACTGCTTTAATAGGAATTAATGTTTAAAAAAGTTCTCTTAGATATAAGTTTATTCAAAAAATCTTGTTACACAAACTAGCCACCGCCATAATCGCCGCCCCCTCTTGTCGCTTAATTCAATTTAAAATTTTCATAAATGCAACGCTTTCAATCGCCATCTCTTCTGCTCACTCCCACCCACTTATCCACTTGCGCTGATGGCCAATAATTTATGTGATTTTAATAAATTTTAATGATTTATTAGATCACGTTTAACACTTAAATCATTTATTATTGCATTTATTATGCCCGATATTTATGTTCCTTTAACACTTTAACACATGCAGCGGCGACTGAAAAAACACCAACAGAAATAAAACAAACATAATTTTACAGACGCTGACGTCGTCGTGGACGAACAAAGTCGTACTCACGCTCGGGCTGTGTGGCAATACGACGTTGACGACGAACTACACCCGCGGCTAAAAAGTCAATGCAATTAAAAAGCCATAAATTTATTTTGCCATAATTTCATAATGTCCACCAGGCCAGGCCACCGCACAGTCCAGAAAACCAAAGGCGAACGACACGAAACCGAAATCGGCAGACGCAATACCACAAAATCATGTGTATCTGTGTATGCCTGTGTACACTTGTCACATATGCAAACATATCGTAGATGTTTTATGGAGATTCGCTTTTAGTAGGACTGTGACTGACCTAAGGCGTAGCCTGGGGGCAGGCGATGCTGTTGGCATGCATTCCAATTCCCTGGTGATGAAGTGTCAAATTAATTAGAGGCCAACCTTGGCAATTGTTAAAATTGCAAATACTAGAAAACGCTTTATTCGAAAGAGGACAGAAGCTTGTTGGGAAAAAATTCACTATCGGATGGGAATCGTTTTCGTAAGGCGTAATTCCCCTAACCTCCCTTTAAGGTTTAAGCAGGGGTACTTTTAACAAATCAGTTAACTGCAGGCGATATTAGTTCATTCCTCTCTGTATTGCTGCAGAAGTGTAATGCCATCGTCGTTTGGTACAGCAATCACTATGGGCTTGCCAGTATTTTAGAAAGGCTAGATATTATAAAACATATCTTCGATTACGGCTCATTGGAACCAACGTTTTCAACCATATTATGATTCACTTTTTGTGAAACAAAATCACTATTTATCAATCGGTTTTTCCCCGACAGAAGACAATGCTCAACAGGTGTCTCAATATATACACGCAGATAAAAAATATGCTTACTATATGTACACGGCAACAATAACATGTTCTCTACTTATATAAGTACAATAAAAGTATGTTTGTCGCAACCATAGCATTGTTTTTTAAATAATATTTTGCCAATAGTACGATTGCGGCAATATTAATATTGTTGAAAAGTAACAACAGTACTATTGCCAAATTTATGCTGTTTTCATTTGTACTTATACAAAAAAATATTACTTTTTTCCGCATGTTGCAATGAACCCGCATTTTTATGTTCGCAACAATAACATGTTCTCTACAATAAAAGTATGTTTCTCGCAACAAAAGCATTGTTTTTAGAATATCATTTTCCCTATAGTTGCATTGCGGCAATATTAATATTAATGAAATGTAACAGTAGAATTGTTGTCAAATTTAGAAATGAAAATATGGTATAGCAACCTTATAAATATGGTCGCTGCAACAATAGTATTGTTATGATTACGGCAAAACAATGTTTTTGTTTCGAATCTAACGCAATATTTTTTTTATCTGCAAGTTACTGTGGGCCATTAAAAATTTGAATCGGTTGTAAAAAAGAACTACTCGTAATAATTTTTTCATTTTTATTTTCTTCAATTGTATCTTGATGCTTTGCGTAACAATAATCCTAAATAATCTTAAAAATAAAAATTCGTTGAGCTTGTTGTGGTAAAGCCATCGTTGACGGTAACAGCGGCTCCTTTCTCATTTTCGAAGAAAAATGGTCCAATCATGGCGCCAGCCCAGAATCCACACCAAACAGTGACTCGTTGTGGATGCATAGGCTTCTCAATAGTCGCATGTGGGTTCTCTGAACCCCATATGCGACAATTTTGCTTATGGACATAGCCACCGAGATGAAAATGAGCTTCATCTGAAAACGCGAATTTTCGGTAAAATTCATCATCTCCTGCCAAACATTCTTCAGTCTATTGGCCAAAGCGAAAACACATCGGATGTTGTTCCTTTATTAAATGACAAAGTTCAACCTTTCCAATAAAACCAGAAATTTTAAAAAATTATCATTATTTATTTTCACAGTCGAATCTAATTTAAAATGTTAAAACGCCCACCCTGTAAAATTTTACACACATGCTGCTTTATATTTTTATAATTGAAATACTTTGAATTAACGAAACAATTACTTTTTTAAACAAATTGTTGTTGTTGTTAAATAAATCACTAATATTATTTTGAATTTAATGTATTTTTAAAAAATTTACTAAATTAAAATCTCTATTGTTGAATAGCAACATTACCCAATTGTTATAATTTTTGTGATCTTAGTATGATTAAGTGGGATCATACTATGGGATACTAAGGGATCATAACATCATTGCATATAAATAAGTATCATACAATGGTTCTATGTGAAACATACTATGGTTGTGAGAGTCAGACTATGGTTGTATGTGAAATATCTTTGGTTGTGAGGACCATAGTATGCCTGAGTGTGAATCATAATATGCTTGTGGGGATCATACTGTGGTTGTGTGTAAATCATACTATTTATATGAGGATCAAATAGTTGTTGTGCCACAACCATATACCCAAAAATAAAGGGTGGTTAAATTTTAAGGGCCGATGTTGAAAGTGAACCACACCTAAACGTCCAGTTTTTTTCTGCATTTTGAAACTCAATTTGAACCGTGGAAAGATACACAATCGAGCAACGCGTTAAAGTTATTCAGGCATATTAGATCAATTTTCGAAGAAAATCATCTTCAGTGATGAGGCACAATTTCATTTCAGTGGATTCGTCAATAAGCAGAGTTGCCTTATTTGGGCGAATGATAATCCAAGAGTGATTGTTGAAAAACCAATGCAGCCACAAAGAGTGATTGTTTGGTGCGGTTTATGGGATGGCGGCTTCATTGGGCCGTATTTTTCCAAAATGAGGCCGGTCAGGCAGTTACTGTGAATGGTGTTCGCTATCGTGAGATGATAACGAACTTTTTATGTCCCGAATTAGAAGATATGGATGTAGACGATATGTGGTTTCAACAGGACAGTACCACACAGCTAACGAAACAATGGCTCTTTTGCGCGACAAATTCAATGGCCGTGTTATCGGACGTCTTGGCGATGTTAACTGACCACCAAGATCAAGTGATTTGACACCGTTGGACTTCTTTCTTTGGGGTTATTTGAAAGAAAAGTCTGCAACAATTCAAGGGCTAAAGGATGAGATAATTCGGCATATTAACGGCATAGAACCTCAATTATGCCTCAGCGTCATCGAAAATTTGGACTATCGGATGAAGGTGTGCCGCCGAGATCACGGCGGCCATTTGGCCGATATTTTGTTCCATGCATAACTGAACCAAACCAATATTATCATAATAAAAAGAAATGACAATAATTCCCTAAATAATTTGTGTTTTATTCAAAATCAACATTAGCCCTTAAAATTTAACCACCCTTTAGTATGATTCTCTTCAAATATTGTCACCCTGACCATACTTTTTCTTTCTTTGTCTGATGGTCCAAAGTAAAAATACTAACAGCTCTAAAAAACATAGTCGAGCAGAAGTTAGCTTTTACTTTCCAGAACATAATAACAACCTGAGCTTCAGTCTGACGGAATATTATTAACAATTTGGGAACATAATAATTCAATCAAATTATGAAAAATTTGTCTTTTATTTATTCGTCATAGAGTTCAGTTATTATTACAGCAACATTCCCATTATTTAAGAAATTTAATTTTATTAATGTGGCTTCCACTTACTAATTCTCTATGACCTATATGATGGTTTCTGGCTCTATTTAATGGCTTGATCAATATTCGCCTAAAGGGTCTTAATGATTAATAGATGTTTCGCATAACAACGATACTTTAGAGTTCCATTGTGGATATGCGCGCGAAATATCGACTGTAGCGACGACTGTGCGACATGGCGCTTTATCCCGCTGAAGCCAAAGATCATCCAAGTCCAGTCCTTTAAGCTCAGGCCACAAAAAATGGCATATCATGCCTCTTTAGCACTAAATTTTAACGTACGTAAAATTTTCAGCATTATAATCAAAGATAAATGGTTCAATGATGACACCGCTCCAACTGAGTCAATTGGACCGTGTAAACGGATAATGTGAGCTCTTGCTGGTGCGTAAAAGAGTTATAGAGATCGATGGCGATTCGATTTTCCAGGACTGAGTCGCCTTCTCTTGGCTCCGGCAGTCATATTCTTTCCAAAGCGCATCGTACAACGACAGACATCTTTGATTTCGAATGTTATGTTCAGAGACATCACAAGATCCATTTCAAGCACTGATATGATTTTCCACACCTATTATGAACCCCTTTAAATTTCCCCCATTTAGCTACTGCCCTGCCGTAGTGTCCCTCTACTACACCATAACAATTATCATGAAAATGCGTTAAAGAAAGAGGCGCACAGAAATCGAAAACCAAAAAAAAAAACAACCGAAGTCCCACAGAAAAATCCATTAATAATAGTTTTTATCCATAAAGCAATTAAATGTTTCTATATATAGCAGAGTTGAAAATCGTTGAATGCTCGCATACGTGAATATCGACAGAAAATTATTCGAATTTTAATGCGAACGACGAGTGGCGTTTTGGTGGCTGCAATGATGAACATAATTGCTGGCCATTACGGCGTCCGTCATTGGGCTTTTGGCCTTTTTGGGTATTTGCTGTTGGAGTTTGGCCATAATTCTATTTGCACTTTTGGCATAATTATCGGCGTCATCAGCACCACCGACCGATCGAACCATTCACCACCTCCGCCAAAGGCACGGACGACAGCGACGACGACAACAACGTCGTCGTCATCGTCCAACCAACCTAAATACTCGTAGTAGGCATCCATACAGTGGCTGAGTAAATTATTTTTATATTTAAAAATCGAGTATGTGTAAATTATTGAAAATTTATTGTTTACACATGGCGTGGTTGGTTGTCGACAGCGGCCACTGCGGCCGCCCTGGTTAAATTGTATGGACCACATATGTAGCGCTGGTAGATGATATATGGTGGGTACATTGGCAGAACTTTGTTTTTATTTTTTTTTTTTATTAATAAAAACAGATTTCACATGATTATGAATTATTGAGTGAGAGATTATAATTGGATATTTTTAAAAATGTTGAGTGCACAGCATTTTGTGGGTATGCATGAATTCCATAAGGGAAGTGGGTAATTGAGTGGATTGCGTGCGAAATTGAATTAAAATTTTGAAAATTGTTTTTGCGTTACACACTGAAGTCTAAGGTTTTATAAATGCAATTGAAGCGTTGAAACATAAAATTCCACAGTTTAAGAGGATGAAAAAGTTTTTACATGTGAAAAGTTCTCTATAAAATGCATCAGCCGTTCGGAGCCGGCGTTAAGTATTAAATGCAGGTCAGAAGTCATGAAACTACCATTAGTTTTTCTATTCAAAGTAAAAACGTAGATTAGGCTGTGGTTTGAAATTAACTTCCACCAACATCCCATTAAGAAACAATGGGATGTTGTAGTAATTAGGTAAGTTAGTAAGATGAAGATCGGTCAGTTGATTTCAAACCACAGCCTAATCTACGTTTTTACTTTGAATGGAACAACTGATGGTAATACGAAAATATTAGCGGTATCACTGTTATTTGCCATTGCTATCTTTTGCTATATTTCAGAACTTGTTTTTACTTAAAAAAAAAGAAAATCAATCAACGATAGCAGAAGACAAATTAGGTACCTCTAATAACGAATACTCTGTAAGTATAACTTACAGAGTTTTGCATTTGCATTTCCTAGTAATAACCTGTCATTACCATTTGCATTATTTTGAAACGGAAAAAAATACTTACTATTCATTAAATGCATAAATAAAAAACGAATGCATTCAGTCTCGCTTGAATTTGTTCGATGAAGTAGTAGTGCGCATAGTATCTAGCGTTACACTGAAAGAAATGTTTGATCTTGATCTAGCATAAACACTTGACCTCTTGATAACAAATCTGCAGCTCAGCCATTAGAGAACAAAGTAAGGCTGTATGCATTCGTCATTCCCTCCCATCATGAAAATATTATTAAAGAGACCTTCTCGAAAGCATTTCTTTCAGATCCAGACAGATTTGTTAACGCCTTCCAGAAGAGGCATTCCAAAAGACCTTTTGGCACATGAAAAATGTTGCCGCGCACATTCTCATGTTGCTTCTCGAAGAAGGTTGGTGCAATCCTTAAGAAGACCTGCAAGAAGCACTAAAAATATTCAATGAGAGAGATCCAATAAATATAAGTATATGCCTGGCACCCTTCATATAGAAGGCATGCTACCATTACTGGTGAGTGAAGGGAGCTCGTTAGGTGTTTGTCACATCGATGGATAGTAGGCATGTAGGAGTAGCAACTAGAAGGTCGTACGTTCGAACTCCAGTAAAGGCAAATGAAAAAAAAAAATAGAAAATTGTCTTCTTTAGCATTTTTCTTCAGTAATGCTTTTTTCAGATTTTTTACAGACATTATGGCGGACCGTTTTCTGCAGGCCTTCCAATGGAAGGGATAGTGGAAGGTCTTGCTCTGCAATCAAACCCTGTATTAATCCCCTGCTCTAACACGTTCTCGTTTTTTAGTGCTCTCTTATTTTACTCCTACTAACCTCATATCGTAAATTCAAATTTATTAAGTGTTCTATTTTAAAATCTTAGCAGAAGTTTATTTTTATTTTTTTAGTTTTTACGCTCTCACTCGCTCTTGCAGACTGACTTCTTATTATTGTGCTGCCTGTATGCTTGCAGATAAGTTATTATTCTTATACTCTATGTGTGCTTGCAGGCAAGTACTTTCCAATCTTTGGTAGTGACTAAAATAATATTCTTTTGAGAGAACTTCATCGACTTTTAGCTGGGAACTTAGACCTTTTGCTTGCTACAATACTGATCGATTAAGAATCACAATCTCAATGTTTTCTCTCACTTGCACACAGACTTTTAATTAGGGAGTGGCATGTATGCTTGCCGATAATTAAGTTTTCTTGGGCTCTGTGTGCGCTAGACGATAAGTACTTTCTAATCGCACCTTTTGAAGGGAATAAAAAGTGACTCATCGGAAGTACTTCCTTATCATTTTCAAGGAATGGGAGCAACAGCAAAATTCAGAAAAGAAGGATCACATGCCTTATGTTTTTGTTGTTTTTTTAAGGACAACTGTGTATATGTATGTGTTTTGGTATGTAAACAGTTCGAGGGATTTTTGATGCGTTTAGTTTGTTCTTTAAATAACTCTACTGCCCGCAGTTCTCGTATAATGCGCATCTGTCTGCCCTTAAGTGTATAGTCACTGATCATAGTTACAGCACATTCGTTGCTTGGGTCTGATGATGGCAAGGTAGCGCCGTCCGAAACTGCAGCCACACCTGCTTTCAGATTTTTAAAATAGCAGTCGAAAGACTTTTAAAATGTTTTTTGAATAATTTGGTCTTAGATTAGACTATGAAATAATAATGTATCCCCGCACTAAAACAGAAATATTTTCGATAAACGGCGTACACATTTTTTGTAAATATTTGATTCGGTTTATCGTCTAAAATCGGAAATATTTTCAAAAAACAACGAACGAATATTTAAGTAAATATGTGAAATGATATATCACAGGCTTTCTTATTTATTTTTTGCTTTCATTTTTGAATTGAATCAAAGAATATTTTCTTTAGAAGTGATTCAGATACAAGCTTAATTTAACATCCAATCTTGTAGAATCTTAGCCTAGTGCGTGGTGTGCGTGACCTAGAACCAACCCTGGTGAAAAGCCACTATATCGGTGTTTCATGTGGCGCCCTTTAGACATGAGGCCCTGCTGCGGCAGATCTTTGTTTAATTATGCAGAAAAGCGATAAAGGAAAAACGAAAATAATTTTCTTATCAAGCAAAGTAAAACTTTACATATTTACAAAAAAAAGTTTGTAAGCCAAATATTTTCGTTTTGATGCGATAAAAAAAAAGTTCACATATTTTCGAAATAAAAGTTTCATAAAGCAGTCGGAGGGACTTTCAGTTACAAGCAAGGGTGCCATCAGCTTCGGTGAGCAACACTTTACCATCATAAGACCGCAAGCAACGAAAGTGCTGTAACTGTGTTTAGCGGACATACACTTAAGGTCATGATGATTCGCATTTAACGAGAACTGCTGGAAGTAGAGTTTTCCACGGAACACAATTAAAATCCCTCGCACTGCATAGATAAGATCTTTGTTTAATTGTGCAGAAAAAACGATAAAGGAAAAACGAAAATAATTTTCTTATCAAGCAAAGTAAAACTTTACATATTTACAAAAAAGTCTGTAAGCCGTTTATTGCAAATATTTTCGTTTTGATGCGATAAAAAAAAGTTCACATATTTTCAAAAAAAAAAAAGATTCATAAAGCAGTCGGAGAGACTTTGTTGCAAGCAAGGGTGCCTACAGTTTCGGCGAGCAACACTTCACCATCATAAGACCGCAAGCAACGAATGTGCTGTAACTGTGTTTAGCGGACATACACTTAAGGTCATGATGATTCGCATTTAACGAGAACTGCTGGAAGAAGAGTTTTCCACGGAACACAATTAAAATCCCTCGCACTGCATAGATAAGATCTTTGTTTAATTGTGCAGAAAAACGATAAAGGAAAAACGAAAATAATTTCCTTATCAAGCAAAGTAAAACTTTACAAAAAAGTTTTTAAGCCGTTTATTGTAAATATTTTCGTTTTGATGCGATAAAAAAAGTTCACATATTTACGAAAAAAAAGTTTCATAAAGCAGTCGGAGGGAATTTCAGTTACAAGCAAGGGTGTCATCAGCTTCGGTGAGCAACACTTTACCATCATAAGACCGCAAGCAACGAAAGTGCCGTGCCTATGTTTAGCGGCCATACACTTAATGGCAGGCAGTTTCGCATTTAACGAGAATTGCTGGCAGTAGAAACTTCCACGAACACAATTGAAATCCCTCGCACTACATAGGTACTTACACATACACACTCACACGATAAAGTGCATGCAGTTTATGAATTTTGTTCTTGTTTCCATTCATTAAGTTTCATTGCAATATCTGATTAATAATTTAGCTTATTTACGCAGTTTTTTATTAAGTGGTGATAAATTTCACCTACCAATTTTTGGTTGAAATTTAAGGGTTTTTTCTGTGTGCTTAATAAGTCAGCTGTAAGCTATTATTATAATTTGACAAAATATAGGACTGAATTTATTCAAATGCAAGACTGCTTGTCCTGCAACTTATTTTGATATTTGGCTTACTAATATCAAAATTTAAATTACAATTTGTAGCCTTGGAACTTGGAAAATCTCTGAATAGAAAACAGTAAACATTTAAATTTCATTTTAACCCAATTGCTGATGCTGGTCTCATTTCAAAATGGTTATGAAAATAGAATTACACAACCAAACATACTCGTATGTCATTTCAATTTTCAATCATAATTTTCGACATAACATGTGACCTATATTTTGCTCGTTTTGCTGCTGCTCTAATATTTCCTCCTATTTTTTCTGGTCCAGGACTACGAACATTATGTATATGTGTGTATGTTGCAAATTTGTTGAACATTTTTATGCCAGGCATTAAAACCTATTTTGCCAACATCGTGTTGCATAATGCATGAGCCACAACACACACACAGTACAACGTACAGCCGTACCCGCCACCACCAACTGCTGGCTGCCAAGGATGCATGCGAGTACCACATTTTCATCCGACTCCGCTGTAGTGTACGCAATATGCCACAGTGCACATCATCCGTAGTACTTAGCAGAGTGCCGGAGATAGGTTTGACGTTAATGTTATGCTGATATTGCCAAAGCATCATCGAAAATGCTAAAACAGTCTGGCTGAAAGGCAGAGGACGTATGGAATGAAAAGATTCAACCCAACCAAATGAAGGATTTGGGTCTCAATACTCTAAAAAAAATTCAGGAGTGAAGAAGAACAACAACAAAGTGCACATTAAAAGACACTGACGAGCACATAACTAAAAGACACTGACGAGCACATAACATTGTGTTGTTGTAGTAGTACCTTTTCACTGTGTATGTGTTCTCTTTAGGTCCTGTTGCACAAGACGTTATCCTTACGTTGTATTGGTGTGTGTACACTTTTTCTAACCCTAAGTATAGTGTCCTTTTTGACTTAACAGCGAGTTAACAGCATTAGGTTTGAAGATTTTGTGCGACATGTTTGATACGAACATATTTATGTTTGCAGGAAGCTTCTTAACGAAGGATGTGTGGTCAGTATCTGTGCCAATATTCAATTTAAAATAACGACATAAAAAATGTTATCATATTTTGATGGTTTAATTTTCGGATTCAACGATATGTTTTTCGGTACATTGCTCTAAAAAGAGTTTTATCCTCTCCATCAAAGGACGGATTGTTTACTATTTTACCTTGAAATATTGTTCAGAGTCTCTATGAAGTGCACAACGTTCCAACCATGCCCTTCCATCCCTGTGTCTGTTGAAAGCACGAATTTATCTAGGACCCTGAAGTTAAGCATGATGATGGCGTTTGGTCATAAGCTGTTTGGGATTGCAAATACTTTAGGCGAAACCAGCTTAGGTGGAAAAAGCCTGCCTATTAGAGACTAAAGGTACAAAAGGTTTTTAATTTTTTTTGAAAGATTGAAATACACTGCAAGCTAATTAGATCAAGTTAAAACAAATCTATCACCGTCTAGTGGACGCACGTTTCGGTGTTTGTGTGGGACGATTCTTGGGTAGCATATATGTGTGCTGCCGACAAGGACTACTCATTTAACGATCTATATACATGAAACATTGCTAGATTTTCTATATGCTGAGTATTAAGTCTCAAGAGAAAGGACATAGGCGACTCACTAAAACAATTCCTACCATATGGACAAACTGTCCGACTGACGTTTTTTTTCAGTGCGAAAACATTTACTTTCGTTTATACAGAAATATGTTTTTTTGTGGACTCACTATCTTAAAAAAGGCATAATTGCTGGACGATTTAGCTTATGTCGGCTCATGTATGGACAAAACTCCCATTTGGGTACTCTTATTAAAACCGAAATACTTATGGATTCGTAGTATGGGTCCATGGACCCTAGGTACCCAAAGAAGTGTGCCGTATGGTGTGATCGAGCAATCAGTATTCAAAATGAACATAACGTTACTCAAATTAATGCACATTTTGCTAACAATTCATACATGAATTTATTTTAAATATTTGGCTGAGATTAAGGACGGACCCATAGACCAAGGGGGTCCACAAACCGGTCCTTATGTTTAAAAGAAGTTACCACTGCTGATCTTTTTTTTACGTGGTAAAGATCCCAAAAGGATTTCTTTTAAGATTTGGATTTAAAGATTTTCTTTTAAAGAGTGCGCGTGACATATAGTGGCGGAGATTTGTATTCGTCTGCCTTTCAGTTGCCATCATGCATTGGACACGTGAGGAGAGGCCATTTTGTGTTGAAGCGTATTTTTTAAATGCGCACTCGGTCAATGCAGTGCAGCGTGCTTTTCGTTTCGTTATCCTTACGCGGACGTGTTCCTGAACGACAATCAATTGTAAATTGGGTAACTTCATTGAGAATAGCAGGAAATGTGCCATGTGTACGAAGGAGACCTGAGAGAAAGATTACAACACCACAAAATATCGAGAGAGTTAAAACAGCAATACTGCAATCTCCGAAAAGTTCTGCTCAAATGCAATCACTTGGCATTTCCAGACTTTTGTTCAGCCGGCTCTTAAGAGGATAAATGGGGCTTATCTCTTTGAGGGGTGATGTGAACTGGCCAGCACGATCACCAGTAATAGCCCCATGTGATATTTTTCTTCAGGGTTACCTGAAGTCGAAGTTGTATATCAACCGTCCCAACACCTTGGAGGACCTCATTGAGGCTGAAATTAGCAGAATACCAGTCGACATGCTTGTTAGAGTTCATGAAAACTTCAGAATATGTATGCAGCAGTATGTGGATAGCGAAGGTCGACATTTGCCATATATTTTACACTATTGAAAACCATGTAATTTAAAAATTCCCTTACGGTTCAATATAATTAAAATATAAAAGAAAATTTTCTAAGGTTGATAATTTTTTTTATTTCTTTTCCAAATAAGCAAATTGCCGCGCTTCACCCTGTATAATCGGATTTATGGACCCAAGGGGTCCAACAAACAGGTCAATTTTTATTGCCTCACCCTACTGGGTAAGAGGGTATATACCATTTGGTACAAAAACATTTTAGACGTTCCATATGTTTTGACCAAATCTGTTACATGACATTTAAGTCATTTGAGCTATGTCCGTCAGTGCGGCTGGTTCGCCCCATAACTCTTGAAAGGAGCCACCAATCGTTTTTGAATTGTGCATGCAGTAACATTTTTCCAAAACTGCCTAAGGTATTGAAAATTGGCCATATTGGCACACCCCTTCTGGTACCCCCCATACAAACGAACCATTTCGCCCACTTTTGGTATTCTAGTAATATTTTCAATAATATTTGCAAGATCTAACTAAAATCAAAACAAAACCTGATCCACTGAAAAACATTAACCTGATCCACTGAAGGTTAGGGCGCACTTAAATTGTCACAGAGAGCATTAATTCTCTGAAACTGTAGACACCGTAACATCCCAATAACGGCTTTGTACTCATATATGGTTGACACGCCCTATTCAGGTACCTCCCATGCCGCGCAGTTTTGGTTTAAAGTGTAATATCTTGAATCCTATTCTTACGATCGAACTCAAAATCAATACTTAAGAACATACTCGTAACCACGCCCCTTCTAGTACCTACCACACAAATGATCCTGTTTTAGTTTGGATTAGAACCCACATAATTCGTCTCCTAGTGGATGAAAATCGTATTAATTGCAAACTTCCTAATATTTTTATATATGTTTTAATTTTGACACGCCCTATTCTGATACCTCCCATGCCATGCACCATTCCGCCCACTTTTGATTTTCGTGTAATATCTTGAATTCTATTCATTCAATCAGACTTAAAATCAATACTTAAGAACAGATTCCTGGCCATGCCTATTATCCCACACAAACGATCCTGTTTCAGTTTGGATTTGAACCCACATAAGTTGTCTACTACTGAATGATAGCGAACTTCATAATATGTTTGTAACACCTTTATACATGCGTAAGAAAGGAGTGGATTGCAAGTACCATTCTGGTACCGCCAGTGCAAATGACCATTCAGCCCACATTTGATATATATTACCTTAAATGTTAATACTATTTATAATATTCTGCTGAAAATTATTAATTAGATGGAGAAGGAAGGGGTAATTAGATGAATTAATGTAGCCTCTATCATGCCCTTCTTTGTACCTCCCACACAAACTACCCCCACATAACGCACATAACCTTTTCCCTAACGCATAAATTTCTGTTGAATTTTGTATTTTGCAATATGTTTTAGTTAATCAAAAAAAAATATATTTAAAAAACTTTTAGCTTGTTCAAATTAGCTTGCCTTCAGTCCGAAGTTCAGCGACACCTTTTTTTGCATGGCCATGATTGTGTAACAACAGCACCTTTCCTTTGTTACCAATATTTTGCGATCATCGGCCCCTATGACATGTGCCCCATTCTTTATTGCATGTTTTGGTTTTTGTGTTGTGTGCCTTCTTTTTGTGATGATAAAATCAAAACACATGTTAAGACCTTTCGTTCGCTGCTCTTATCTCACCGATAACCGCAGACTTTGCTACTCCACATCAGTGATGGAAATTAGTTTTGGTACAACAAAACTAACGTGATTGCACCGAAATTTTTCATTTGGTTCGTACACTAGATGCTAACCAAAAGGGTACAAAAAAGTATAAGTGACAGGGCATAGAGAAGGGGACCTAAGGGTAAAAAAATCAATTTTCATTTTTTTTCTTTTTTTGATGTGGACAACATCTGAGCATCGAATGAGACCGATCCCATGCCCCAAACGTGTTCCCTCCCAGAGATATGCGCGTTTTATGAAAGTGAAGTCGATGATTCTAAGCGCAAATAGAAAAGGACTTAATTTTTAAAATGGCTCTCCTGAACAAAACTTTTCATCAACTTTTCACTTTTTCTTGATGTGGACAACATCTGAGCATCGAATGAGACCGATCCCATGCCCCAAAAGTGTTCCCTCCCAGAGATATGCGCGTTTAATGAAAGTGAAGTCGACGATTCTAAGCGCAAATAGAAAAGGACCTAATCTTTAAAATGGCTCTCCTGAACAAAACTGGTTTTCTAACCTTAGGTCCCTTTCTATTTTGCGCGTCACATATGCTTATTTCACAGAGGGAGAAACTATTCAGCGCCTCTTATTTGCTTAGCTAGACCTACCTTACAAGGTATACCTTGTGTTTTCATACGAGGGCTGCTATAGGTATTTCTGGCCAAATAATAAAAATGCGAATATTTATCATCAAAAATGGTTTTTATCGTTTTTTAAAGTATTCTCCACCATGATTTATACACTTTTGCATGCGCTCAAACCAATTGTCGAAGCAATTTTTCCACTCCGATTGAGACACCTCCAAAACATGGTTTTTGAACGCTTCAACAGCATCTTCTGGCGACGAAAATCGTTGACCACACATTTTTCTTGATGTGCGGGAATAAAAAAAAGTCATTGGGTGCCAAGTCAGGGCTGTACGGCGGATGACGTTTTGGCAGAAACAGGCGACCATTTGCTTCGAAGTGCTTCTTCCACGAACAACTTTCGTTTCGGATTTGGCTCGTCTTCGAAGACCCACACGGTCGATTGCTGTTTTGTTTTGGGCTTATACGCATAGATCCATGATTCTTCACCTGTGATAATCTTATAAACGTCTTTTGAAGCACCGCGATTGTATTTTTCAAAATTTCTTTGCACCAATCGACACGAGCATTTTTTTGACCGATTGTCAAATTGCGCGGGATCCAACGAGAACACACCTTTTTTACGGCCAGGTTTTTATGCAATATCGAATGTATGCTGGTGGAAGAAATGCCCAAGGATGTCTCTATCTCACGGTATGTCACATGACGATCTCGCATTATCAGTTCACGCACGGCATCAATGTTCTCTGGCACAACGGCCGTTTTTGGACGACCTTCGTCTTTGAGCGAGCGTCGGCCACGATTGAATTCATTACACCAGTTTTCACAGTGCTATAGGATGGTGCTTCATCGCCATACAAAGATTTAAGTTCATCGATGCACTCTTGTCGTGATAATCCACGTCGAAAGTTGTAAAAAATGATCGCACGAAAATGTTCACGAGTTAATTCCATTTGCCAAATTGATTTTTTTAAGTCACTGTAAACAACACAAATGATTGTCGCACGTCAAAACGTTCTGAGTACGTTTATGCGAAAAAAATGTCAAACTTTCCAATGAAAATGTCAGATGACGCCAGGCAACACTTAGTGTTGCCTAGGCCAGAATTATATATAGCAACCCTCGGACTAAACTGAGCACAAACCGGACATAACTTAACTGGTAAATAAGCTAACACAAAACTTAACCTCAGGAGCTACCCAAAACTAGTCAGTTAACGAAGTAATTGAGTACAACCAATATAAGGTGTTGGTATTTTTGACTACTTGTTCAAGCGGGATCAGGTGTTTTTAGGTTAATTCGAAAATGCATACCTATTTATCAGTTTACGTTTTTCAGTAAAACCGGCTATTCTAAACGTGTTAGTTTTTAAAAAATATTTTAAGATTATGGCAATATTTACTGCATATAATGGTCCATTTTGAATAACAGCAACATGTAATGTACTTATATTTGATTAAAATAGCACCGCGTATAGGGCAGTTGTAAAAATCAGGCAAAACACTTTATGGGGGGTTTGCCTGATATGGTCCTATCTTACCACGGTTGGCAATTATTGGCCAAATAATATTTGTCTTCTAAATAGAGCTGAAATTGGTAAGAGGGTTTGTATGGTTGCCACTTTGGACTCCCGGTTTTCTTCGTTAATCAAAATGATAATTTTTTAAACCCGGTCAGCGGAAATCTATGGAAAACGGTGTTAACCGGTTCTCTGCAAAAAGTATGTGTCCGCCCACACAAATCAAAGAATCATCTCAAAAAAGTATCAAAATAAATGATCGTTTTATATTTTTGAATAATGATTAATTTTCAATTCAAATTTTTAAGTAGACAACGAACAGATAAATCTTCACATTCCTGTTTTGAAAAGTATTTTTATAATATGTTATGTTGCCTACTTATAAACTTGAATTGATAAAAACCAACCAATTACATAATTATATTTGAAAAACGAAAATTTTTTTTAAAAAAATTTTTGCTGCTTCTTTGTTGCCAGACACATATTTTTTCCAAAAACAGACGGTTTAAATTTCAATGAGATTGTTTCTTACTAAAATTATAATCTTCCGTAAAATCTGTGAACAAATAATTCCATCTTAAATTATTGTTAAATTAAGTGTACCACGGTCGCAACTTGTCTTCAATTGTACCACAAATGGTGCAATTGTAGCATGTTTGTGCCATCACTGCTCCACGTTCAACTCATATTTACTTCCTAAGAAATTCAGAAAATCATCACAAAACGAAAAACAACACACATTTTTTTCTACCGCAAAACAATAAGAAAAACGAAGAGGCTTTCTGTAAAAGGAATGGAAAGATAACCGAGTTGAGTTGTAGTGGGTGGTTGGATGGGCTGGCTAAGCCCTTTGACTTCCGGGGCAAACAACAACTGGCAGCATGACATGAGATACAATTTTGCACATTTGTTTTTTCACTTTATTTTTCTTTTTGTAAAACACGATATTGAAGTATTTATGGAAAACCATAAATATTTTGCGAGGCGGCAACGAAGAGAAAACGAATAGAAGTTTTTGAGGAAATCGTAGTCTTAATAGCTAAATAAATAGCGTTGCCTTTTTGGTCTGTTCCGACCAAACTTGGTCTTTTCCGACCAAATTTGGTGAACTCAATTATGTTTTAGACGCAAATGTCCATTTGCTATTTGTACAGGGTAGCGTTGGAACCATGTATCCTCAAGAGCCGGCTGAACAAAATTCTGTATCTTATAAAATTGAAACTTTTTGACATAAATAATAAAATTGTTTATTATTTCCTTTTCA
Source organism: Hydrotaea diabolus (assembly GCA_963513945.1). NCBI lineage: Eukaryota > Metazoa > Arthropoda > Insecta > Diptera > Muscidae > Hydrotaea > Hydrotaea diabolus. Next base: position 50,235,412 of record OY740717.1, on the reverse strand, counting down.
TTAGCGAATGTATGATCGAAGGTATAGACAATTTGGCATGTCTGAATCTAATTTTGTTTTTTCGATATGTATTTTGAAATAGTACATATAAAATATAAATATAAATTTATAAATAGTGTAATATTTAATAAAGGTTGATCCAACCATAATGCACGATGTTAATTGTGAGTCATACCTTAACGTCAAGTTTTTTGCCCAACTTAATTTGACATTTCTTTGTTCTAGTGTTTGAGAAATATTGAAAATATGGAATACCGGATAGAAGGATGCCACCGAAGCCATGTCGACTATTTGGCACATAGTTGTCATAGATCCTTCATAATAACTAATATGAAGTTATATTTCCGAAACCTTTTTTTGTTTTTTTTTACTATTAACATCGTGCGTTTAAGTTGGACCACACTTAACAAATCCGCACAAGGATTTTATTTTAAAACTTAGATTGCAGGTCCGCCTTTTAGATCCTAGGGATCAAAAAAATTTAGGGGGCAAATTCGAAAACAACAAATTAAAGCAAAATTTATTGCAAATCTTAATATGGAAATTTTTTTAGACTGCTATATAGAGAGCCATAAACAAGATAATTGATATTTTCCATTGTAATGGCGAATCCATTGCGAAGATTTGGCCATGCTAAACTCAATGTCGGTTTTGCTTGTCATTTTTAATAATAAAAAAACATGTGTTATTAAAATGTTTATATCTATATAAGGAAAAGTCGGTTTTGTCCTGTAAGAATCGTTTATTAAAAAAATAATAATTTGTTATAGCGGGTGATCAATCTAGAAATATGTTTCAAAATAATAAAAAATAAAAAATAAAAAAAATCAATTAAAAAATTCAAATCAAGTGTGGAATTTTTATTGTTTATTCGAAAAGACATTTTATGCCATTCATTTTTTAAATATAATTTTCTTCAAATGTTGGCCTCAACTACGCCTTAGTGTGTCCCTTCTCAGGGCCCAATTTTGGATGACTCGTTTGATCATTTCGTCCAGTATGCCGTTAATGACACTTGTAATGTTGGCTTTCAAAACCTGAACGTAGCAGGTTTGTCAGCAAAGACTTTGGACTTTATGTGGCCCCAAAGAAAAAAAGTCTAAAGGTGTGATATCACACGATCTTGGAGGCCAATTCACCGGTCCAAAATGTGAAATTAGCTGCTCTTCGAAATAACCTCTCACTAGATCCATTGTTTGACCAGCAGCATGGCAAGTGGCACGAAGATCCTGTTAAAACCAAGTGTCGTCAAGATTACGGGCTTCAATTTCAGGTAGCATAATGATCGATATCATGGCGCGATAGTTAGCACCATTCACGGTTACGTTCCGGTTAATAATTTTTGAAAAAAAATGCACCGATGATTCCACCAGCTTTTTTACCGCACAAAACTGTGGTTTTCTCTGGGTATAATGGCCCCTCTTGAACCTTTTCTTGTTGCTCTTCAGCCCAAATGCGGCAATTTTGTTTGTTGACTTTGCCGTTGAGGCAGAAATGGGCCTCATCACTGAACAAAATTTTGGTCGAAAACAGCGGATCTTCCCGTTGCTCACCGAACGCACATTTCCATAATACAATTGCCAACATTTAAAGGAAATTATTTTAAAAAAATAAATGCCATAAAATGTCCTTTCAAATTACCAATAAAGATTTCACACTTCATTTGAATTTTTCCATGGTAAAATGGCAAACAATACGGAAAAAAATAAAAAAAAAGTTAATACTTATACATCTTACGCGTAATCTATGAAAAACCCTACTGAAAAATTACCTCTAGGTTGATTACCCTAAAGAACATTGAAGTGCATTTTAATTTATTTATGATTGTGGGTGTTATGGGTGTTGATTGTTTTTTTTTTTTTTTGGAACACTTTGGTTGGAAACGAATTTTCCCAGTGGCAACACCGAACACAAACGCTCTGCTCTGTTGAAGAATGGCCCAAGCAAAACAAATAATGTGTAATAAACCAAAATATATGTCCAAAAGAAACCAGGAAAATATAACATCTTAGAAATAAACTAGTTAGCGGCGTTATTAACATGGAAAACAAATGTTATAGTATTTATTTCTGTTAACATTTAACATTTGCTTGTTGGTGTTAGCCTCTGTTAAAATTTCCCTTGTGTGTTCAAAAACAACCACTGTTTGCCGGCACATGGGCTGGAATCAGTGTTGCCACAAGAGAAAAAATTTTCCGACCAAAATTTCCCCAAAAACCGACCAAAATGACTTGCTTCTGACCAAATTAATAAATAAACATTTCTGTTGCAATTTTAAATCTTTTATTTAAATAAACAAACATACAATTGGAATTAACTCTTTGTATTATATACGTTTTATAAAAACTAAACAAAAAATAAATGCAGTCATTTATAATGAGATCTGTTGCAATTTAAAATCAATTATTAAAATAAAAAAACATATAATTGAAATTCAGTCTTTGTATTATATACGTTTTATAAAAATTATATTTATAAAAAAAAAATTCAGTCATTTATATTTGTTATAGACTTGTTTATATATTAAAGTCTTTTTTGGCCGACCACACATAGTGCGGATTGCTATTTCTAATCAGTTCTTTGCATAGCATTATACTATTTATTGTATTTGTTTCTAGTTTATTTCTTAGCTTTGTCTTTACTAGCGAAAACGTAGAAAATTTACGTTCTGCTGCGGCAGAACTATGTGGCAAAGAAAGCAAGTTAAAAACAAAGTTTGCGAGATCACGAAAACAGTTTTCATTCAATCCATTTTTAATTTTAGAAACTTTTTCCCAAAATAAATCGATATTTAAATCGGAAGAAAGATCTGTTGCACTTAGTCGTAATAAATTCCACTGGGTTATTATTAAATCAGGATCGCATTCTATAAGCTTTGGAAATTTTGAAACAAGGGGAAAAATGGATAAGTCATCATTTGAAATAACTTTATTTGGCGTTATCATAGTAAGTAGCTTTAAGTCTTCACGTGCAAAATCAAATCGCTTGTTTATTTGATTTAAAAATTCAATATAGAATTTTAAAATATCATATTTAACTACTAATATTTCTGAATGTGTCAAGTTATTATTTGCAAAAAGTTCCGCTTTTGTACCTATAAATATCTTTGAAATATCAATCTGATTCACACTATTTTTATATTCTACTCCCATATTGTCAACAATTAGCTCTTTTTTAATGAAATTGCTTAAAATTAAGAGATAATTCGACTTCATGCTCGAGTATAAATAGGGCAAACGCGAACTCTCGGATTGAAACTCTTTATTTAGATTATTAATAATGGGTAGAATGTAAGCTAAAAATAAGAAATAACATTTGGTTTGGCTATTCATTCTTTCTGCAATATATTCAGGTCGTATTCCCTGAACTTCTAAAAAGCAAGAAATAAAGTATAATTTTAAAGTATCCCACTGCTCTATTATTCTTAAAATCACTGCCTCTAGTGAAAGCCATCTTGTGTTACAGATACCTAAAATTTTGTGAGGTTTCACGGCACAATAATCTTGAAATTCTTTGAGCTGATTAACACGTTTTGGACTGTGTGAGAAAAATTTGTATATATCTCGACAAAGAGTTTCAATTGATCCTGGCAAATGTTTACAAGCGTAGCTACAACAAAGATGTATTGAATGACAAGTACATTTTATGTAAAAAAGGTCCATTTCGTTGCTGAACAAAGCCTTCAATCCGCCAAACTGTCCAGCCATAAGATTCTCCCCATCTGTTGCTAGACCAATTAAATTGCTCAGAGGAATGTTGCACGATGCAAAAAAATCTTTAATTAAATTATAAATGGACACAGCATCTCCTTCGATAACTTCCAGTAAGGCCAAGAACTTATCTTGAATGCCAAAATTGGGATCAAAATAGCGCACAACAAGAACCATGCATTTTTTTATGGACAAGTCCATTGTTTCATCCACAATCAATGAAAATTTTCTATTTTGCAATTGAGATATTATGTTGCTTCTTGCTTTCTTACCAATATAATCAGCAATTTGCGTCGATTTTGTCCTTCCACAGTGCACTAGTTTTGCAATTGCAGAATCTGGGCAACATTCCATTAACAATGCCGGCAAATAGTCCATTAGTATAAATGGAAGATTGTGCGTTATGCAAAACATAACAAGAGTATACTCGACAAACTTGACTTGGTTTTGTTTTTGTTGGTCATTATTAAAAAACTTCTCAATCTTCATATGTTTTTTCTGCCTGTCGTAGTTTTGAATGTGCAAGGTTGTTTTTTCGTGGCCCTTTAAATGAGTTAAATGACTAGTTAATGGTTTGGAGCAAGCCACGCAGAAAGCCGACCCATCCTTTTCCTGCAACCAATCAAAGCTGTTCAACCATTCCAATCGAAATTTTCGTTTTACACCTTGAGAGTCGTCATTTGTGTTTTGTGGATTGCCATTTGAATCACTGCATAATAGATAAAAAGATATTAGATGTGTACAACATGTATGTATAGGTTTTCTAATGTTTACCTGCAAGATGCATCATTATTGTTTACCGATTCAGGAAGCTTAGACTTTTTTGTTATATACCAAAAAACCTTTTTATGTAGTTTTGATAACAAAATAAATATGTTTATACTTACTTATCCATGGTTCACTACATTGATTGCTTGTTATGTTTTAAATTCTTTGTAAGCGTGTACGCGTAATTGACAATAGAAACACAATGAAAAAGAAAACAAAACAACGAAACATTACGCACATCAGAGCCAATAAGTCATACTCGTCGTCGCTGTTAAAACAACACAACTCAATTTATCGCCGCGCCGTGTGCCGTAAAAGTATTCACACAATACAATATGCTTATTTGAAAAGCAAGTATCGACTTTTGCAAAAATTAAAATTAATAAACCGCCACGTGTTTAAAATTAATGTTCGACAGAGGCTAAAACCGACCAAAATTGATTTGGACCGTCCATCCGACCAAATAAAAAATTTTAAAATATTTCCGACCAAATTTGGTCGGAAATTACCAAAACGGCAACACTGGCTGGAATAACAGTCCTCTGTTTGTTACTAGCAGAGCCTCTGTTAATAACATTTCCGGCTGTTAACATTCTTTAGTCTAACATTGTGTGCGCCTTCATTTAATTATGCGACTGTTCAGAAATTTCCCTTCAGTTGTGTTTTGTCTTTGCTCTCGAACGGTTGCTACAGAGAAACTGCTAGAGGCGGTTTTTACGGGGTTTCTCATATTTTGTGTGTTTTACGTGCGTCTGCACTAGGGACTACGTGGTTTTCGGTAAACATCGTCCGGTACGTGGTTTACGTAAATATTTTTACAACAACAAAAATGCAACAATATTTACGAGCAGTAGTAGCGGGGCAGCATTGATTGGAATAGAATACTACTACTACCATTGGATTACGGCAAATATCACACAAAACACCCCATATAACAAAACGGATATTATTCAAACGAAAAGTGTTTAAAATTTATATAAAACAAATTAAACAAAAATCACTGATGCTAATTTTACTCTTTCATCATTGATGGTATTGAAATTTATATGCAAAAACGCAACCAAAAAAAAAATTATCCAGTTAGGATTATGTCACCCGACAACTGTTAAATAAAGACCCCCCCCCCCAATATTTATACAACAAGCAATTCATTCAAGGGGTATGGATGTCTTATAAGTGAGTGTTCGCTCGTTCAGTGTTATGGAACCATAAAATTAAAAAAAGATTTGGAAAACAACAACAAAATGTCATCAAAATTTCAACACAAAACTATGCAAAATTAAAGCTAATCAAGTGTTAGTCATTAAGAAAAACAACACAAAACTAATAGAAAACAACAACCTCAAAATCAAAAGTAAAAAATGCAAATTTCGAAACCAGCCGCAGATATTAAAAACCAGAAATGTCTATTAAAAGTTATCAAGACAACAACAAAATACCAAAGTTCAATAGATAAAATCTAAAACAAAAAATCATCTGGCAGATCTAAAAAAAATCTCAAAACAAAAAACATATTCAAGAAGAAAATTCCATTTTTAACCTAGTCTACTTATTGTTTACAAAATACAAGTTTAACTTAAGCTTAAACAAAACGAATATTTTTTTAAAACCCCACTTCAAAAAATCCAAGTGTTGTTCTTTTTCGCAAACTTTATCAAAACAAAAACGTTTTTTTGTTAATTATTTATTTATCCGCATAAACTTGTTTTGTTAAATTCCTGTTTATACTATCATCATCGTCATGTTGGCTGTTAAGAATTTCTTTTTACCTGAACGCACCAAAGCTCCGGATACGCCGCAACGCTTTTCCCGCATGCCGGAAGCTTTCTTGCGCAGCATACGCCGGCGTTCGTTGCGAGTTAAGCGCGCCAAAAGTCTAGTCGTTCCCGATCGCGAGAAAAGGAAATCAGGTGAGGTAGAGTGTTGTTAAAACAAGCACACAAACTAGAAATTAAGAAACTTACGAAGAAATTTAATTTGTAAACAAAGAATAAAGTTTTCAGAAATATGACAAATTAGATGAATTTTTGTTAAATCAATTTGAAAGCAAAAACATTTACCTAAATCCCACGTGTTCTCTGAAGTTCTCAAATCGTACTTGTATCCTAACATAAGTACTGTATTAGGTGCCCTATCAGTCTATCAACAAAGGTTGCGCTATGCATATGAAAAATTTAAAGCTTTGCCTAAAATGTTACTTGAAGTATTAGTAAATATTTAAAATGTAAATTGCTCAACCCTTGAAGCTTAACCCCCATATTCATAAACTTTTACAAAGGGTTTAAAGAACTTTTTAAATTTTTAACCTTCAGTAAATTTTTCTAAATCGGACCCTAAAAGATTTAATCTTAAATAAGCAAAACTTTTTTTAAAAAGTTCTAAACATTGTTTTAGTATTTAAGGCGATATACATATTAACGTAGGACCTTGAACCATATCATTACAGCTTGTTAAAAAAGCTTTTATTTCGTTAGAGGTTTTTAATCGGATGCCCCTTTTAAAAACAAGATCATTATAAAAAAGTTTTTACTAGTCCTTTACAATATTTATCATTTATTTCTTTGCAATATTTATACTCCAAAAACAATTGTTTTGTTCTAATGCATACGGAGCTTAAAAGCTTTAACACTTAAAGTGTCCAAAACCGAAACAAAGAAAATTAGGGTTTTAATTATAAACCTGACAATTGGCTCCTCGAAAAGTACTAAACCCCGACAAGACGAATTAACTGGTTCTTTGCTGTTGGCTTTTCTGCACAGCCAGAAGTGCAGGGTACGAGTATAATATAGTCGACCAAGCGCAGTCTTAGCATTTTTACCAGTTTTGTTTCAAATAAATAAGAAACCTCTATTCGTAGAAATTGATCTTAGTACATTCTCAGGGTCTATAATTAGTGTCAATTACCTTATATCTGAATAGAAAAATATATTCCATTCTAAAGCAAAAGGCTGAAGCCGGAATGTCGGTTAATGCTGGTTTTTTACTTAAACAAAACGCGTCAGTGGGTTTTTTTAAACACGGTTATGAATAATAACTGAAATGCCGGTTTTCTGAAAACTCCGGTTTTTTGGACACTATTTTTACACCTCATAACAATCAGTATACGATATGTGACGCGCAAAATAGAAAGGAACCTAAGGGTAAAAACCATTTTTTTCAGGAGAGCCATGTTTAAGATTTAAAAACGTGTATCTTTGGTGTACAATCACTTTCATAAAACGCGCATATCTCTGGGAGTGAACACTCATGGGATCGGTCTCATTCGATGCTCAGATGCTGTCCACATCAAAAACAAAAAAGTGAAAATTGATTTTTTTTATACCCTCAGGTCCCTTTCTCTACGCGCTGTCACAAATGCATATTTTAACTTCATTAATCCTTTTATGGGCTAACTTTATCTAATATCAGTTATAGCAGAGAAGTTGAATCATAAAAAGAAGTATCGTTTAAAAGCGCTGGTGTCATGATGTGGCGTGTTAAGGCAAAAGATTATAAATAGAAAGGTTTTTGCGGTGGGAAGATCAAATCCCGTACCTTCCAAGGCCAAATGGTACTTCTCTCTTAAACATAACATCTCTGGCTGTAATTATTGTTTATATGTAAATAGTGTCAGAGCTTTTTTTTAAACATAAAAGCTTCAATTTTGTTCTACTCTACATTTAAATTTAATTTTTGTTATTGTTTTCCGGCTTTAACGCGATTTACAGTGAACTAAATTAAAACTAGTTCCGTAAAGGTAATATAATAAAAGCTTTAATGGTTTAATTGCACTGAACCGTTTTTTGCGATTTTTTTACCCTCCCGCAGTCTTAAATCATTAACATGCAAAATATAAAAAATAAGTTATGGTCGTTAAGTTATTTTCTGTGCCGATATTAGGAACTTAAATCTTGTAAATTTTCAACATACATTTTATTGTTTTCAGACTGCCGGAAGTTTAGAAAGACAGCATAAAAAAAGCTTCGAGGACTTCAAATTCAAATTTAACGAATGGGTCGTAGCTTGTATTTGAGCTTTAAAGCTTTCCAATTATACACTCTTTGTTATTTAAATTCATCATTCATTCATTCAGCTAAAATAACCTTGCTGCATTTAGTTGAGAGGAAACATCTTGTTTTTGAGCTTAAAAGCTTTCCTTTTATACACGCTTGGATATTTTAATGGAAATTAATAAATATTTTTGATAAAATGACAGTGTGAGCAGTTGCTTTACACTTTTTAATTCAACCGTTCTTTATACCCTGTACCATTCTGTGGAACAGGGTATTAAAAGTTAGTTTCATTTGATAATACTTCAATCCAAACTCATCGAAGGCTGTTGTAAAATAAAACTGAGCTTTAAAGCTTCACATTTTCTTGTACCTTAGGATTTTTTTTAAATTAAGAGTATTTTATTTTAAGTTTAAAAACATTTCTGTTGGAAATAAATAGTACATGTGTTATGGAGTAAAAGCTTTAAGATTTGTTTACACCCGAAGGTAATTAAAAGGTTTAAGTTAACTTCAGTGTATTTTTTGGCACAACATGTTTTTATTTGGAGTACAATTTTTAAGTTTTTAAGTTATTACTACAAGTTTATTTTATTTTATGTCGTTCTTTTTATATAAATTTAAGCCAATTTTATAAAAAAATTTAATAGTTGTAACAAAACTTAAAAGCTTTTTTATTTTGTAGACAATCGGCAAAAATTTGTATGAGTGTAATTGTTGTTAGTTCGATTTAGTTCAAAGTTTGATTGGGCTTAAAAGCTTTGCAGTATTTTACACGCTAGCAAAAAAGTTCGTTAAATGCAATTGCCATTATCTGTTTCAGTTTAGCTCTGTTTAGATTGTCCACATATTTAAACACGTTTCTGTCGTTTTGTGGAGTAAATGGCGAAACTACTTTAATTGTATGTCCAAAATTGCATCAAAACAAGCAATTAACGCTCTTATTATATTTCTTTTGTTTTGTAGGTAATAGTAAATGATTTCGTTTTTTATGCTATTGTGTTAACACTAAAACAATAAGACTGCTCATTTTTCGACAATTAAAAAATCAGCATGAACACAAAATAAAATTAGGTAATTTTGTTTTTTTTGTTGTTTTGGAAACTTTTCGTAACCCCACGAACTAACATCATCGACACAACATCATCATCGACATCATAATTGTGTGTTGCTTTTTTGTTATTATTAAAGTTTTGCCAAACATAACCATAATTTATTGTACATATAGAGGTCCATAGTGACATTTGAACGTTCAATGATTAAAGTTTTTGTCAGTTTGTTCAGTATTTTTTGTGTAATAATAGCATGAATAGAAAAAAATACTGAAAACATTGACGAAGTGACATGACTGACTGTGGCTGCTTTGCGTTTTTGTTATAATGATGGACAAAAATTGGACGTCGAAAAAGAAAGAAGTCAAGATTTGAAATATAGGAAAGCCATGGTTGACGACGACTGGCTATGAGGTAATGCCACCTCATTTTAGGATAGACGGAAAGTATGACATGGCCAGTTGGTGGGACAACCCACAATTGAAAGTGAAATCAAAATAGCAACCAAAGATTTAACATTTGTAGCATTAGAGAGAGGAAAAGAAAATCGTCATCTCAAGCATAAATAAAAAAAGAAAAAAGAAATTCAAATGTTGTTATGAATGACTAGTTTTCAAATCCCGGAAGTGAAGGTGGTCATATTGCCAATATTTATTTTTAATGAGACTTTCTTTAGTTTCATTTTTGTACAATAATTTCGATTTCTTCTATTACACAGCATAGACAAGTATAATTTCATTTTGAAGTCATTGATAGAATTTGTAATTTGTTATCTTTGACCTCTTATATGAAACTGTCATTAAATACATATAAAATAGGCCGGGGGTTTTTGTCTCTTAACCATCATATTCTATTCATAAGTTGGAAAAAATGTGCACATGTTGCGCACTGAACAAGTTGAAAGCCACAGAGTTTTTTTTCTATATACAAAGAAAGACGGACAGATATGGGGCCAATGTAGCCACGAACGGCTGGAAAGCTAAATGGACGGACAAGGCGATGAATGTAGAAAGCCTTAGTGGCACAGAGGTGGGGGGGAGCAATTGTACACAATATATGACCATAAATATGAATGGGTGAATAAATGCATGGAAGGACAGATGGACGGGAGGACGGACGAACTTATTTCATTGTGACATTTATATCATAATGTAATTGAGTTTTTTTTATTAATATACATACGAGTACATACTATATGCACACATGACTATGATATTTTTATGTGACATTAGACGATGCATTCGGAATATTTAAAGAAAACAAAAACCAAAAAACACTGATTGTTGTGGGAATCAAAAAAACACCTCGCGTGTTGAAGAAATTGTTGACAATACCAAAACACAAATTCTTAAATATTTTGACACAAACAAATTTGAAGAAAGATTTCTAGTTAAGCGAAAACGTAGGATTTTTTTTAAAATTAGTGTTACGATTTGAGAAATTAAATTTACCATTAATAAATTTAGTTCTTTATTTTACTCATAAAAACCCGGCTGCATCTCAATCGACAAATTTTTATATTTCAAACAGTGTTTTCGATTGTTAAAAAAACTCAAAATAAAAAATTACGAAATATTACTCGAATTAATTCAATTAAAAAAATCAGTTAGTTTTTAAGGTTATTAGTGACTTTAAATCAAATAAAAGCACAGATTATTTCATTTTCGATGTTTCGCTGGGATTTCTTCAGCATCTTCAGGGTTTATATTCTTCGGTTTTTGTTTCGTAGCTGGAGTTTTTATATTTCAAGATTAGAAGCTTAGAAACTATATTTTTATCAAAATACAGATCCTAGATCCTAATATGTATGGATTTCTTTCAAATTAATTTTCCTTAAAGTACATTATATGCAGAAATTAAGAAAAAACATAAAATACTCATGGTTTAAATTATAATATTGTTGCATTTTAGGCTTTGCCATAGTATACAAATTTTGTAGTATTTTTTCTCATTCCACTGCATTATTTCACAAAGTATTTCATAAAGAATTTACCCAAAAAATTTACACAAATTCTTTGGGAGCAAAACTTAGCTAAGCCCTGCGAGATTTATTGTTATTTCAAAATTCTGGTGCCATCATATCGTCATAAAACTCCAACGTGTCTGCCTCCCATTCTCTTAATTTTAGTTAGTAATGATATTTACTTTTTGTTATTTTGCTTTTTTATTAAGCAAAGTCAACAAAAGTTTGCAAAATATTATCGTTTATTTTTAGCAAAACAGAATAATAAGAAAGCAACAACAGTTGACACGAAAATCGCATGTTTTCAAATAATCACAATAACAGCATTTTAAGTTATTTTTATATTGCCGCGCGGACGTACACATCATGTCCGTCTATCTATCTGCCTGTCTGTCAGACAACGCCTCTTTTTGCTGAGGGAAAATATTTTTCTTTTACACTGTAGTATATGCATTTGTCCTCTTTTGTAAAGTAATTAATTAATTAAAAAAATATTATTTATATTTCTTTTAATCATTAAAAGTTTATTCAACCGTAGTGGCGGGCAAACTAAATGAAATCATGCAAATTAACTATGGCTGCTGATAATTGCCAAGTGAACTCCCTTTTCTTTGTAAGCCAAAGAAGATAAGATTAAACCACAGTTCAATACATATTATAATTTTATAAATATATTATAGAAAAGGCAAATGTATAGTTTGCGGTATAATAGGATGCATAAGTTTGAAGCAAACTCTTACATTCCTTTGATACCCAGTTTGATACTATTTAAGCGATAACTTAAAATTTATTTCATAAACAGGAAATGTAATTAAAATAATCATTTTACTCTACACAAATGAAGTTACAAAATTTTTTTTTCACAACAATTGGATTGATGTTATAGCTTTTATGGGTAAAACTTTGGATCGATAATAACTGCAACGGAAAAATATTGATGAAAACCTTAAATTTAAATCGTAAAACCTAAAAAAAAATTTGCTTTGCTTTAACTATTAAACTTGTCATTATTAGAATCCAAACTTGAAAAAGGGTTGCTTGGAATAAAAACATACTATCGCAGTCAATCAATCTTTGGGAAAATTTCCATAACACCCCCTTCTCTGCCCCTTTCTGCCGGCAGCATGTAACAGAAAAAAATTTCAAATTTCATTCCCCAGAGAAACAAAGCAATTATTTCTCATTCACAATATGTTATAGTACAATATCATATTTTTTGTTTTTTTTTATTTAAAAATTGTATTCACTTGCTTAGAGCCCCGAGAATAACCACTGTTATCAAATAAGAAAATCTTTGCAAATATTCAAAAGCAAAAAAACATGGTATCTAAGCTTATCTAAAATTCCATACATGGTATGTTGTTTGATTACACCTTTTATCATCGTCAAGTCAATATCGGTAACAGGACAAATGATGATGGACGATAGCTCCGACAGACACACCGAAAGTATGTATCAGGTTGTTGGTAACAAAACTCTTGAAAACGTACAATGAAATTCTTTATATTTTCGTATGGGCTTGAAAACTCATCAATCTTAACGATATTATTAGAAAAAGAAAATAATATTAATATCAAGTGCACCCCCCTTTGTGTCACATACCAATGCTCAAGTTACACCCCAGAGGAGGGTGTAGCAAAGGGGGGATTTCATATGAGTAATGAATGCATTTTGCTGGTTAAATGACAAAGACTTTAGTTTGAGTGTATATTGAAGTTTAGAGAAAGCCATAATCTATTTCGGTGCTCACTGTAAAGTGTCAAGCCAAAATAAATATAAGAATTGGGTCGAGGACTTTTTATTCAGTGTGAGTCAATAAATTTGTATAAAAGGCGTCAGTTAAATTTTCTTTACGTTTTAAGTCTTTAGTAACATATAAGCTTTGTTAAACTTGATGACAATTTAAGCTTGAATCTATAATACGCTTAAAGCTTGCATACGTTTTCTATGCCTAAAGCTTTCATGAGCTTAACACTTTCTTAGACTAAGAGCTTTCTTAACTTAAAACTTTCTAAGAACTTATAGCTTTCTTAAACATAAAGCTTTCATAACATTAAAACTTAAACATTAAAGCTTTCATAACATTAAAGCTTCAGCTATTTTAAGCTTAAAGCTATATTAAGCTTAAAGCTTTATTAAGCTAAACGATATATTAAGCTTAAAGCTATATTAAGCTTAAAGCTTTCTAAAGCTTAAGGTTCCTTTAGCTCAAATTATTCTTGAGCTTAACTTATTATTTAGCTTAAAGCTTTTTTAAGCTTAAAACTTGCTTAATCTCAAAGCTTCTAAAACTTTATACTTAAAACTTTATACGCTTAACATGACATTATATTTAAGGGCCTTAGAAGGTTTAAATTCTAATAAGGTTAAATCGGAGTTAGAAGCTTTTTGTGACTTTAAAATATTTTACGACTTCACACTTGTGGTTCTAAAAAAAAGCGAATACAATATTGTAATTCCCATACAAAATGTGGCAGCTTTTATCTTCCCATTTCTCTGCTTTAATATTTCAAATTTTTGTTGTTTCGTTTGCAATATCCATATTTCTTTGAGTGAGTAGGTGTCTGCCATCATGCAAATATTGTCCTTAAATATCCCTAAACAAAACAAACCCTTAAACACTTGTTGCCATACAACAAAAGAACAATAAAACGAGTCCCTTTTCCTATTCCCATCAAACCTCAAGCGCATATGAACCCCAAATCCCCCGCTCCTAGTCTATTAAAAACATACACTTCTCCATCAACATAAGCAACGTCTTCTTCGTCATCATCCTTGAGACTCCCCAGACAATTTTCTTCCGCATGTATATTTACGCACAAAAAAAATGAAACTCCAACCGGCAGAGCATACGGAATGGCTAACCCAACAAAAGCGGCACACGTTCATAGACTTAGCCATAAAAATAAAACCTAATCCATCAACTTTATGGCAATCGAAATATTCAGTCTACAAAACTCACAGCGTGCGAACAAAACTGTCATTGTGTGGTGGCATGAGTATTTAGAGAATAGCAAATAAAAAGAAACATTTAAATGTTTATAGAAAAAAATCGTTCGTATGTACAACAAACTTTTATGTTAAACATCGTTACCATCACCCCACACAATCGTAAAAATGAAAAAGTGTTTAAATTCCCATAAAAAATTGGTCCAAAACATACTTAAATGAACATAAAGTCTATTCTCTTTCCGTGTTTAAAGGCCTATGACCAAAAATTAAAATTTTATGACTTTATATAAAGGTCATTTATTAAATGCGGCAATAATTTGTTTTTACATTAGACGAGAAAAAGTCATTGGAGTTTTTAAAGGAAAATAATGCTGTGCAAAATTTTCCTGTTTTTTTCTTCTCTTTAAGCCATGGATGACCCAGCGAATGCATTTACAATCGGACAGACGTCCAGTGGTTTCCGACCTCCTCCAGTGAATGTATTTTTTTCGGTCATTTGTATGCGGGCTCAAGGTGCTGTCGCTACATCTTACCTTGTGTCTTGGCGACACACTGTTAAGTCGTTAATCAAACCGCCGCTGTAAGTTGTGACAGTTTTTGCACCTTTGGTGTCATCTAGCAAAGTGTGAACTTCCGCCAATGGCAGAGAAAACAATTTTCACGTTTGCATGCAAACAAACATGGAAAACGGTGTTAGAGAAGAGGGCATAACAAGCAGAGGAAAAACAAACAATAAAAACAGAAACTAAAATTAAAAGGAAACCTAGGTCAAGATTTTTTAGTTAGTCAGAAACGCCATACTAAGCTTTAGGTTTATTCAAGCTTAAAGCTCGACATAACTTTACAAACCGTAAAGGTTTTAAATTATGTAAACTATTGCATAACTTTTAAAATGACCTCGTAGTTAAAGTTTTATAAAGCTCAAATTTCGATAGAGCTTTACAATATGTCTAATTTTTGTTACCTACAACAAAATTTTAGAATTTATCGAATTTTTGTTGATTCGTAGCAAAGACGAAAAACTCTAGAAGATGGACGAAATGAGATTTTACGAGAAGTTGAAAAACATAAGATAGGTATCAAACTTTTTTTTGGCAATTTTTAATATCAATTCGGTTTACTCATAAAGATAAAAGCTCGGAAGCTTTGGAGTATAAAAACCAAATTCAAGCAAGTTACAAATTTTCATAAAAACTTTAGTTTTTTATAAAGAAAATTTGGTAATTACTTATATTAATTTCAATGCGGTTTACTCATAAAGTTAATAGCTCGAGAGCTTTGGAGTATAAAAAACAAATTCAAGCTAGTTACAAACTTCTATAAGAAACTTTAATTTTTTATAAAGAAAATTTAAAATGTAAGCCTTCGGTAAACTTTTATGAATATAGCCCCAAGTTGTTAGCCCTTAGTTGTTTACTCATAAAGCCAATAGCTCGAGAGCTTTGGAGTATATAAACCAAATTCAAGCAAGTTCAAAACTTTCATAAAAAACTTTAATTTTTATAAAAAAAAATTTAAGTGTAAGCCTCAAGTAAACTTTTATGAATATAGTTGTTAAAGCTGTAAAAAGTTTTGCGAAGCTCTTAATTTTTCTTGCTCGAAATAATCTAAAAAAAAGGTATAGATTTTGTGGTCTTGAAATTTTTATTAAGCTTAAAAAATGTATAAGTAAAGTTAAACAAAACAAAGCCAGCAGCTTTTGTTTCAAGATCTAAACAGTTGAATATCAAATGTGGCGAATATCTTTAAGGCTTTGTAGAACTTTTAAAAGCTTTACATAGCTCTTAAATAAATCATATTTAAGATGTTTGTGCAAAACAATTTATTGCATCAACAGTTGATTTTTAAAGCTTGAAACTTTTAAAAGCTAAAAACATAGCGCACCGGTTAAGTGTAATGTTCAATTTAACACAGCAATTAAAAATGTTATATAACGCAATTTTTGTTGGAAATTCTTAAAACCTTAAAACTCCCACAAGAGCTTAAAGCTTTACAGCTTGTTTTAAATTTATTAGCGAGAAATAGTTGAAATAAATTGTAGAGTATTTAAAAAATAACTACAGTGAAACGCTCGTTAGTTGTATGTATGTATTTTTAAAACCAATAAAAGCTACATAAAGCTTAAAGCTCGACAAAGCTAATAAAAACCGTTACCTTCAGTTCAATTTGTTTTTGTTTCGAATACTATATAGAACATTGTATAAAATAAAACGAGCATGTTTCAAATTTACTAGCTAGAAATAGTTGAAATTAATTTTAAAGTATTTAAAAAATAACTACAGTGAATCGCTCATTAGTTGTATTTTTAAAACCTTAAAAAGCTGAATAAAGCTTACAGCTCGACAAAGCTTCGCAGTAATAACCATTACCTTCAGTTAAATTTGTTGTTCAATAAGAAAAAACGAGCTTTATTCTGGTTGTTATTTCCTATCACTTTTTTTTGTTTCGAAGTTTTTCCTATTACGGGCCGCCGTAGACCTGGTTCAAAGTCGAAAGATTTCAATATTATTTCTTTTGCTGATAATGATTATTTCTTGTTTAAACCCTAAATATGAACCCTGCTCCTCGCAATTATTTTGTTTATAACTACTGTGTTCTTTATTTCTAAAAATTTCTCTAGACTTTTGTGGTTATTTTGTCATTATTTCGCTATTATCATGCTTATCTTATCTACCGGAGCCACTCACTCACTCATTCACCTTTCGCAATTTCTCCGATAAAGAATGTGCAAAAAAAATACTGATAATTTCTATATATTTGCAGTATTTTGGGCTTCGTGCTTTTGGGCGCAATTTTATCTTATCATAGCGTAAATTTATAACAAAAGCGAACAGAAAACAAAATCTCTCTCGTATGCGCTGATGCGGTACGACAATTGGAAATATAAACAAAACAAAAACCAGCGTTGAACAAAAAAAAAATATTTTTTAAACGACATAACTAAATTAAAAATTCATTCATTGCTCATGGCCGGGCAACCGGCTAGGGCGAGAGAAAACCTATAACAAAAAGAAATTTATATTGAAATTTAATTTATAATAATTTTTTTTGGGTTGGTTGACAAAATTTTTAATGAAACCGGAAATCGAAAGTCCGCACAGAAAGTGATAAAGCAGCACCCTACGAGAAAAGTAACATCACTAGGAAATGATAAAGCAAAAGCAACTCGAAGTGAAAAACAACTGCTCAAATAAATGTGCCATAGGGTACCAGTTTCCTATCATTTTCAATGTTATACTTTCTATGAAACTTGGGTGCAACTGAACTGGGGGTTTTTTGTTTTATATTCCTTTCAGATATTTTCTTTTTTTATTTGGTGTCTTAAAAAATGTATGTGTCTTTTGTTAATTATTTTTTATGGCTTTTTTAAATTTTATGGGTTATTGTTGATAATTGTTGTTGTGGTTTTTATCTTGCAGTTGGGTTGTTTTGCTAACTGCGAAACATGTTTTTTTTATATTGTTTGCAAACTTTTGGCATTTATTTGTTTAAGACTTGTTTCGAGGTTTAAGAAACGCAAATAAAATGGTTCTGGAAAACACTCTAGGAAAAATGTCAATCAAATTGTGTATCTTTAATAAGGTTGTCTAAGTTCAAAACTGTCACTTTAGAAACAAACAATAATTGATTTAAATATTGATAAAAAATCGAAACATTTACTTTTAACAAAAATCGGAATATTCATTTAAAATTATTTTTTTTGAAATCGTTTTTTTCTAAATGACTTTCCTAAAACTAAACAAATTTTGTGAAGCCGGTTTTTAGCAAAATCTGAAATTCAATCATAATAAGGATATTCATTTGTCAGAGTTATCGTATTAGCACAATGCAATAAAAATACTACAGAAGACTATATTATCTTAACCACACTCAGATTTATTTACAGCCCTCTCTGACAAAATAAAATTTTTCCTCGAGCGTTGTGGTTTTTTTTGCATTTTATTAACAACAACCAAGAAAAAAATGAGATCATTTATTTCTGTAGCTTAAAAATAAAACCTTTTGTTAATAATATTTTTTCTTTTTTTTGTTATTATCACTCGTGTGTGCTCAATGAAAAGGAACAAAAACTTGTGCTCTGCGTATTATTTAAGCAATTTCGTACAGAAGCACCGAAAAAATATACTGCCAACAATAAAAATGTATTTTTCATATGCGTCAAATTCTTCAACTCTAGATAATAATAAAAAAGAAATACAATAAAAAAATATACTCGTAAATAAAACATAAAAAGATTTTATGACACTTAGGCCATTCAATTTATTTGACAAATTAATTTTGATTGAACTCGGCTCACAACTTGTAAACGCAAGAGTATTTTTTCAACAGCATCATTGACATCGGTCCTGCCCTAATGATAGCCAAACCGTAGGAGGTCCTGTAAGGACTTGAGGCGACTGTGTTGTTGCAGTAATTAATGACTTTTAAATGATTGTGCTGAAAAGTAAATGCATTTTTAGCATTTTTAGTGAAAATGTGCATTCAAGGATCATTCTTAATGATGTTTTTATTCTGTTTTTTAACCTATTGAACAGCTTTCTTTAACAACTCTTCAGATCGTGACTTGAAGGCTCTGAATAAAGGAAAAGAACAAAAGAATCTTTAGAGGCTCAAGATTTTAACAACTCAATTGTAGTTTAAAGGATTCTCCATGATAAATTACTTGTTTTTTGATAATATTCATAAATTATCAAAAGAAAAGGTGTTGGATTTTTTTAATAATAAAAAATAATATTTTGTAGAGGTAACAAAAAGAAAACGTTTGAAATCTAAAGGTGCAAAAAATGCTTCTCAAAAATAACATCATTATTTTTGTACAAAAAATGTCTTAGAGGCAAAGGTGCAAAAATTACAAATATCACATTCAAGAGAAATGATAAAAATTTAAAAAACTCCACCACCCAAAAATTAAAAAAAAAAATCATAACTATAACTAAGGACATAAAGTAATTGTCAAACATAATGTAAGGATAAAGTATTTGTCAAAAATACTTTAAGGACATAAAGTATTTGTCAAGAATACGTTATTGTCTATAAGCATACCAGAAAGAAATCATCCGAATTTTATATTTATAGGATTTTGATTTTAAATTCAATAAATAAATAAAAATTGTGTCAATTTCAATAAAATAGATTTGATTTGAAATCTAGTTCATCGAGATCTATATGTAGAGAGATCTGTATATACTTATAAATATATGTATGTAAAGCATTAGTCTAATTTGATATGTGTTTAAAAAAGTCAATTTTATACAAACTGTTGTTACTGAATTTTTCTTTCAATTTCTATGTTTCCATAATGCAGATTTTTTAAATTTAATGTTTAATACAGATGTCAGATGAACAGTCGACAGTGTTTCTTTACTTTTAATTGACACTTTTAAAGTTTTTTTCTGGAGTATTGCCAAAATCAATTGATATATGGTATAACATCAAAATAAGTCATTTACGAATATAATAAGTTATTTATTATATGAAAATAATAGTTAAAGAGTTAGGGTCATATTTATAAAAAAAATTACGAGATGTTTAAAATTCAAATTCTCTCTATAAAAATATTTTATAATAGGATAACAACTTATTTTTTTTTTTGAATATGGCGGTATATTTTTAATTTTTTATACATTTTAAAATTTTTTTTTACAACAATTTATTCAATTTAAAGAAGTTCTTCAATTCTCTCTCTTCTCTCCCCCTCATTGAGATAAATGCCTTTTCATTCCGCTCACCCACTATCATCTCAAACACCTGCTCTTTTTTCTTTTCCTCTTCCCGACCTTACAATCGAGTGTTTCTCTGCGGACACATGCTTCGACCGTGAATTTTTTTCTTTGGTCATTCAAAAATTAACACTCCAAAAAATAATTTCATATTTATGTTAATTATTTGTTTAGATTTAAAATTATTACTAAAACATTATGTGGGGGCTGCTCTTTTAAAATATCTTTAATATATCATCGTTACTGTATTATTTATGTTAAACATTCGCTATATTTTATTTGTTTTGTTGTTCACATAAAAGGCGATTTTTGGCCATTATCACCCAAAGAGCAGCAGCGTTATGTTTTGTGGGATTTCAAATATATATGGTCAGAAGTTGTCATAAATTAAATCATAATTAATTGTGGCGAATAGTATGTTCTTATAATCATATGTAAATTTATGAAAGCAAAGATATGGTACTTAATCTGAGTGCAGGCATATTAAAACAGACATAGTACGAGCAACCGGAAGAATATATTTCAGTCTGCTTATTAGCAGCTGATTTTGTAAAAAAAAGAAAGCGAAAGAATTTAAAAAAAACCTTAAGTATAAGGTACGTTAGAACTTCTTTAAATTGCGTTTGATTAGATAGGCACAATTTTTAAAAAGCATTAGTATATGGGTAGTTCCTTTTAATAACTTAAAACTGTTTTAGTAACTTTAAACTTTACGAACCATAAACGCTCAGGAAAAGTCAAAAAGTTTAATAGAGGTTTTTTATATTTCGGGTTGATTTCAATTACTCTGAGTTCCCATGTTACATAATGTTTTCATTATGCAACATTTTCCGAACCCACTCAAAGCTCTTTACAACTTAAAGCTTTGCCAATGTCAAAACTTTGACCAAAGTCCAAACAATTGAATAAAGCCAAATGCTTGAACAAATACAAAAGCCTAAACAAAATTTAGTTGCTTTGGCGACAACAGCAGTTTGCATTGAGCTTTCGCAATGATTTTAAAATTGTGAAAGGCTTTTTAAATTGGTAACTCTTTAACAGAGTTAAAGTTTACAGCTTTAAGCTTTGCAGATGCATGTCGCCTTCAACTAAATCTTTCTAAATCTAGGAGCGATAAATAAAATATAGGAAAATGATTGATAAATAAGGTATATTATGTTCTTATAAGCAAAATTTTTGCTATAAATAGATAAATTAAATTATAAAGAAAATATTGTTAAAATAAAGCGCTAGTCATTTCGCAATTCCTTTGCTGAAAGCATAATAACAATGCCTAAAGCACACTGCCAATTGCCTTCCACATTCTGTATTATTTTGCCCTGTCTGCTTTAAACAATCTTTATTGTTAGTTTGGATACATGTTCACTGTTTTTTAGACTACTGAAAGTGGAAAATACCAAAAAGCTTTATTATACTAGCACCTAAGAGCTTTTGCTGTTATGCACCTTAACTTTTTAATACCTCTCTCTTTAATTGAATGGCTTGGCTTTAAATCTCTCTCAAAATAGATTAAGCTTTAGTACATTTATTTAAAGCTATTATAATGTAAATAACTGATAAGTAAAATAGTAAAAACTTTGGTACATTGATTTGAAGCTTTAATAAATTAAAATTTTTTATAATTGTTTAGCTTCAGCAAAGCTTTCTAAAGAGGGTTGTCACGGACCCAAAATCATGATAAAAGCAGTGTGCAGCCACGAAGATCAATGCCATTTTGATATTTTGTGAAAAACTTGTCTTCTGTTTAAATATAGAAGCAAGAGGTCTTGAGCCGGTTAATCCCTGTTCAATTTTTTATAATTGATTATAAGTATAATATATAATGCTTGGAGTAATATACTTAAGCGTTTATTTTGTGTCCCGTTTTTGCTTTACTTCTGCTGAAGCCATCAAGTTTCAATTTATATTTGATTCAATGGTTTTTCTCTTTTTTATGAAATTGTTTACTTTTTTGAGCGTTACGGGATCAAAACGCTTTCCCTTGTTTTGTTGAGGTTAGGTTTTTATTAATTTTAACTTTCAAAGTTGAAATTTTTATTATTATTTATTTTTATTAATTTTAACCCTCAAAGTTGAAATTTCTTATTATTTGTTTTTTCTTTTATTTTGTTTTTATTTTATAATAAAGCTGATATTGTGAAAGGTTCTTAAATGCCTTACTCTATTTAAGGTTAATCTTTTTTGTTTGTATGTTACAAATTAGCATCGTGCGTTTTTCATATTTTAAAGTTATTAGAATATTTTCTTTTAAAAATTATTAATTTCCGAAAGTTTTATCGCCCACTGTGTTTGGCCTTTTTTAGATTTTCCTTTAAAAGGTAAGGCAGTTAACGCTTTTTGATTAAATTTGTTGTTAACTGGTCTTATAAATTTTTGGGTTTATAAGGTAAAACCAAAACGATTGAAAGTTGTATTGAAAAGGGCTTAGATATTTTTGCCATTTAAAAGTTTACAAGTTAAGGCTTTTCGATTGAAAGTGTTTTTAAAAAGGCTTAATAGACATATTTGCCTTTTCAAGGTTTAGGCGTTTGCCATTTTAAGTAAAGTAAATATTTGTATGGTAGAGAATTATAATTAAAATGATCAGGGAAGTTTGAGTAAGCCAAGTCAATTTGCCTTTCATTGTGACAGTCTTAACGAAAGTGTTTTTTCAAAATGCCTTTAAAAAATAGTTAACCTAATAAGGTAATATTTACTTATGTCTGCTTTTTTAATTAATCTAAGACTATTTTAATAATAAAAAAATATCATCAATATTTATAATGATTGAGCTGATTGCCGGAAGTATAAGCGTTTAAAGGTAATTTAATTGTTTTTAGGTTTTTGTTTCTATTTTTGCCTTACAAGGTAAAATGTACACTTAACAAATTATATTATTTTTTTTTTGTATAGCTTCCAACTAATATTTTAATTGTTTTGAAGTTTGTACAAACTTCCTGCCTTTCATTGAATAAAACTTTAAAAAAAAAAATGAGACCTACGCCAATTTTTTTCAGTTTTTCTTTGGCTATGCCATTCACTGCGATCATGACTTTTGAACTTCCTGTCTACCATTATATGTATATATAATTCACAAACCATTTTTTATATACATATATCTGTACGTATATTAGCATAACAATTGTTTTAAGTAATTTATCAACAAATTGCGAAAAAGGCAAACAAAAATTAATATGATGAGCATAATAAAATTTATGCCAAAACCAGAAACAAAAGTCACACAAAAATCAACCACATGTGTGTGTGTGGCGGCGGCGTTGGTGGTGAACTCTGTGATACTGAAGGTACTGAGCGTTTTTGTTTTTTTGTTTTGTTTAATGAAAACTTCCGTTTCAATTAAAGTTACCCAGAAGAAGCAGCGGCGACAGCAGCCATCACACAACACCTCTTCTTTCAATTTCCATTGAAAACCCAAGCTTAGAGCGAACAACATTTTCATATTGGCTAACCTCCCCCGTCGAACTAAAAATGCTTAGCAGTTGGTCATGTATGGTCGGTCGATCGCATGGAAACTAGAAACAAGTGTGCGTGTTGGTCGAAAGGGTTGGGTTGGGCCATCGGCCAAACTAAATTCCGGCACTTTCAACATACCTTTGCATTCAAACTACTAGAGGGACGTTGTGGCCTCCCCCATTCCAAATGTAGGCATCGTTAATGTCATCGTCATCAGCAGGCATAGCATGCCTGCCCGGCGGTTGTTTTCACAAAAAGGGCTTCTCTAGTATGATGTGTTTTTTACTTACAGGGCTTTAGGTTTTTTTCTTCTCGTTTTTAAAAATTGAAAATTTTTTTAATATTTTTTTTTGTATTCTCTTCCACACATGTGCTTTGCATTTAATTTTTTTTTTAGTTTTATACTAAACAAAAACAAAAAAAATCTAAATGATTTTTCCCTACATATTTTATTATTCCACGAGTGGAGTGTATAGTAAGCAAGTACGTACTACTCATTTAATTGTTGAAGCATAACATCATCATCATCCACCGGAGCCACAAACCCGCCTTCCGTCCGTACAACCATCCCACACTCAGCATGTGCTGTATGGTTGGTTTTCAGCTGAAGAAGCAACAGCGGCAGCAGCAGTATTTGCTGCTTTACACTGGCCAGTTGTTCTTTCTATGCGCTTGCGGTGGTGCTATACCCGAGAATGACTGAAAATTATGCGTTCTATTGGATTTTTGTACATTCAGTTCTATTATTTTTTTTTGTAATTTAAATATTTACATGCTTTTATGTTTTGTCTTTTTGTTACTCTGCTTTTCATATGCATGTAATATCGAAAATAAAAATAGGGAATAGTTTTTGTGTGTTTTTTATGCCGGCTCTAGAAGGGCAAACAAGTGTTTTGTTTTTTTCTCGCAGGTTATGCCTTTTTCCATTTGAAAAGCGGAAGTTTGGGGAATTATTATTGCCGGTTACTAAAAAGTACATATTCCATGATAATGTGTTATAAAGGGTTTTGTAAAATAACTCAAGAGTTTGTCTTAA
The DNA here is from genome assembly GCA_963513945.1 of Hydrotaea diabolus. Taxonomy (NCBI): domain Eukaryota; kingdom Metazoa; phylum Arthropoda; class Insecta; order Diptera; family Muscidae; genus Hydrotaea; species Hydrotaea diabolus. The sequence continues at coordinate 50,210,769 of OY740717.1, read as the reverse complement.
AAAAAGGAGTTTTAAAAAATTCATTTTAAATGCGTTTTTTTTAATTGTTAAAAAATCACGATTGCAATTTTTGACCTGCAGAGGTTCAAAAAAACAATATACCTTATTAAAAAAAAAAACTTAATACTTTAAACATTAAAAAAAATCAAAAATCTTAAAAAATATTTTCTCTCAAAATTTGAAAAAAAAAAACTAATTTTTTTTTAAATAATTCTTTTTTAAACTAGCCTTTATTATAACCATTATATACCAAACAATATGTTTTACAGAAAATTTTAAACACATATTTTCTTTGCAAAATTTGGAAAACATCCATAAAAAGATGTTATTTTTTTCAAAATTTCGAAATATTTGATATAATTTCAACTAGGCGGCAAAAAAGATTTTAAGCAAATATTATTTTGTTTAAGTTTAAAAAATAAAGCAAGAAATTTTATAAAAAAGAAATAGTTTTTAAAGAATGGTTTTCGGGTCTAAACACGAAAAGTCCAAAAAAAATCAGATTTTATTATTCTCAATTAAACTAAATGCTTTAAATAGCCAAAAATAAATTTTAAAAAAGAATTTCATAAGTTCGAAAAAATCCATAACCAAAAATATAATATTTTTTTAGTTAGAAACATGACTTTAAACGCCATACAAAAAATTAAAGAATAATTGAAATAACTAAAATTAAAAAGTGTTCCCCAAAATTTAAAATAAACTTCTCTACAGATTAATATATTTAAAATTAGAAGCAAAACTTTAAACTCCATAAAAAAATAAAGAATAATTGCAATAACTAAATTAAAAAGCTAACACCAAAATTTAAACTAAAATTCTGCACAGAGTAATATTTTTAAAAATTAGATCCAAGACTTTAAACGTCATAAAAAAAATGCAAAGATAACTTAAATAAATAAAACGAATTCCAAAAATTGTAAATTTTCCCCTAAAATTTTAAAAAACCCACAAATAAGTTGCCAAGTAATATTATTTCAATAAAACTTAAGAATTTTAGATATGAAATTTAAAGAAAAATACAATTCTTAAACAAAATAATACAATTCTCAAAATTCTAAAAATTTAATTTTTTAAAAAGTCTCAAAAATTAAAAAAGTTTAAAAAAAAAAAATCTTAAGAAAACTTACTACTGCACTTTCTAAAGCATTATTTTTCAAGTAATTTAAAAAAACGACATAAACAAACAAAGAAAATGTTTTCGATTGTGGGGAAATTAACTCTTACGAGTACCAAAATATTATAATTCAAAGCCCTAATTATTGATCAAAATTCCTCAGAATTTTGAACGTTAAAAATATAGTCCAGATGAAAGAAGTCATATTTCACAAATTAATCTTTTTTTTTAAATCTGAAAAATAGTAATCGTAACATGTTTAACAAATAAAAAAATGCTTTCTTTAAAAAAAAAAACGAAAAAGTAATTACGTATTTTTTTCAATTTTGTTACACTTTTTACTCTATTGGTTTCTGTCCCTCTTTTATCCAAACTTCTGAATATTAGACGAGTTTTATTACCTTAATCTTTGGCAGGGACTATAACATCTTGGCCCGGCCTGCTCAATAAATGATTGTATCGAACACGTTTTAAGCAATTAAAAAACCGTTAAGGTTTTTTTTTTGATGTGATCTAGCTAGTTTAGGGCTGTTCATTTTCGCTATTACCCACGTTTTAAAGTAACCTTAAAGTAACGTTTAAATTGCTTTAGAGCTTGTACGAAGAATATTAGAAATATCTCAAGAACATCTTAAAAAAAATTAACAAAGTTGAGGTCTATTTAGTTAAATTGAGAAAATCAAAATTTTAATTTGTTTTCGAGTAAAATTTGAATAAAATGTTTCCAAATTGAATTGTTGAGGAAACTAAGTAATGTGGACATTGTCAAATAATCTTAAATTTTTATTAACTAAAGTTTTAATTGCAAAAACAAGCTTCTGGCTGTTATGCTAAAGCATTTTATCCACATTTCCGCTCAGACATCAGAAAATTTTCTATTTTTTTTACAATTATTTCAATTATTTGCCGGCTATAGTGTTAATTAACTACTCCTAGAGTTTGTGGAACGAACATTCTTTTAAAATTAGTCACATTTCTTTTGCGTTTACTTACAAATTGCGCCAGCAAATGTGTCATCTTTACAGTCATAATTACGCTTTAAGTTAATTTTACATTAGAAAGAAAGTAGGCGGATTTTTCACTACTCCAGCCAGAGCATCATATGTGGGTTTTTGCTTAATAAGCTTAAGAATTTCAAAGATGAATATAGGAAAATTTAAAAGGTTGGGTAAAAAAACTATATGAGTTTTAGCAAAAAAAAGCACACAATGTAATGGAAATGAAATAATGTTTGATTGGATTTAAGGAGCGGGCTAATTAATAAAAAAGTCAAGTCTTTTTAAATCACAATAATAATGAAGTTCAACATGGTGATGGGGAATGGCGTTGAATGACGACAACGATGACGAAGCTGTTAATAGTGACGACAATATGGCAAGGAGTGTCTTTATTTATTTTTGACAACAACAAAAAATGCGTAAACACGGTTAAAAGTTTCCACTTAAGGCCTTAGTCGCATAGACCATTTGTTTTCCGACCATTCATTTTGGCGCCAATTCAACACCTTTATCATTGAACTACAACAAAAGCTTTTCTTCGGTGTGTATAGCACAAAAAGGCGAAAAACTAGTTTTTGTCTTTAAATAGCATGCAACTTTATTACTTTACAATTTCTTTTCTGCTTTTTTTTCTTCTTCTTAAAGTCATTTAATGCCATTTTTACACGCAATTTACACATAAAGCCTTATATTGTTTACTGTGTGTACGTCAAAAAAATGCCATAAAAAATTATGACTTGATACCAGAATGGCATCAGTTATTCATTTTTTTGTATTTTTTGGCTTAAAAGAAAATTATATAAAAAATACACGCACTGACAATGTATACCACCTCAAGCCAAGGAAGAGCGACTTTAGTCAGTTTATTTTTTCTTCACCATAGACTTTTGATTTATAACCAGCAAAAAATTACCGAACGCTATGGTGTTTTTTTTTCTTTGTTTCTCTCATTTAAATCGTAAAACTAAGACCAGTAGTTTAAAAGCAATTAGTTTATATTTAGCGTTATATGTGTTTAACCATTGGGTTTTTCGAGACGCTTATAGTATTTTAGAACTGGTTCCATTTGGAAAACATGTTTCTTGCGGCAACAACGGCGGCTTGTTGTGCTGCACAAATTCAGGAAAAGTAATCAACGTTTACGGATTTGTTAGTCAGCGGCTGGCATACACGTTGCTATGATGAAAATATTTAGCGAATGCTTTTCGATTTTCTTTATAAGCTAGTGTGAAAAACTGAGATCGTTTTCCCAGAAAGTGAAATAGTACTTTGCTTATTTGAATCACTTTAGATAAATTTTGAAACTAATGTTTTTCTGTTTTATTTATAGCTTATCGCACTTGGTTTGATTTACATTTTCTTTTAGCATAACAAGAATTGTAATCCCTGATATTTGTTTTTAAAATAATGTTATTTAGTTTTGTATATTACAATGGACAAACATTCAATCTTTGACCAATTTGGACCAAATAGGCCAATTTTTTTAATTTGGCCCCATAAAAATGGTAAAGTGCCAACAAAACAGTTTCCATCATACGATTATCAAAAAACAGTAAAATGTTCTCACGGAGCCAAAAAAAATTGTATTTTGCCATTCAGCTAAGTTTGGGTGACCAAAAAATAAAAAAAAAACTTTTCCCACAAATTCGAATGTGTCATGATTTTAAAAATCTAGATAAATTTAGAGATGCCTTTTTTTGATGTACATAATCCAAGACGTTTTCCGTTCACAAAAATGTATGATTTGAAAGCAAATACTCAGAAAAGTGTCTTTTCCGAGGCACCATAAGTCCATTTAAGGGAAATTTTTTTCCCTGGATCGATTTCGCTCAGTTTATAGCCATAAGTCTTCATCGTGCAAATTTTCAGTAACCTAGGTTAATCGTGCTTTTAACAGACACATAGACGGACGGACGAATATTGCCAAATCGTCTTAATATTTTACGACGATCATTAATATATTTACACAACAGGGTCGATGTAATTTTTTCCTTGTGTTACGATCGATAAGACGAATTTAATTTACCATCCATAAAAAATATGTAAAAGATACTAAAATCTCGATGAGGAAATAGTCGAAACAAAAGTCGATAAATCGGAAGTCGACTTCGACTTTATTTTCGAAAGTCTTTTTGTTTCTACTATTTTAAGGTCCAATTAGTGTTGACGGTTGACGTTATACTCAATATTGTGCGATTAGTTATGACAGCTGATCGAAAAGCATTTGTATAAAATATTGAGACTGTCTTCGTTCATAAGTATATTATTTATAATTTTAAACTTTAAAATTTAATTTGCAAGAACGAAAACAAATTCTAAACAATTATCGCGCACAAAATGCATAGCAATAAACAGCTGATCGGTCTTGACGGCTGACGGTTGATTCTGCAACCTGCAGAACTCTACCGTCGTCAACCGCCAAACTGTAGGTATCTCTCTCTCTCTCTAACACATGCAAAATGCAACCCCAACTCAATCAGCTGATTGCCTACCGTAAACCGTCAAGACTAATTGGACCTTTACCCTACTCTAGCGTCAACAATAAAAACTGTCCTTTCTATGTTTTGGAGGACCTCGTGTATGTAGGGTACTTCATTTAGCCTCTTACTAAACATTTCAAATTTTGAATAAATACCATTTTTGTTAAAAAAAAAAAAAAAAACAATTCGTGGAAAACTTTAATAATTTTCACAAAAAGTCGAAAAAGCCTTAAATCCAAAAACGTTTAGCATGTGTTACAGAAAACTGGATTTATGCCCTAGAAGTAAACATAAAATATTGAAAATCCAGAGTATTCGGTTTTGGGCAAAAAGTATTATTCAGCCGACAGATTTTGGCGGAAAAAATTCCATGAATGGATTATTCTATAACAAATGGGCTCAGAAGAGCAAATAAAAAATGTACTTCTGTATTGCAAAAAAATTGTCTACCATCCTAAAGCTCGGCCCAGTTCATTTTTGGCCGATAATTATTATATTTAAGGCCCCTGTGAGTATAACGGCCTTTTCTAAGCCCCTTGGAATTATTAGAACCACCACTGCAATTCTCAATTTAATCTTACTCGTACAAAAAAATACAAGCCTTAAATCATTTGGAACCTTTAAAGTGATACATTGCATAACTTCCAATTCATAGTTGTTTTAGTCAAACTTTAAAATCATCGTCCTTAAGGTGGCAGAGTTAATCTTGGACTTTGAAAATTCCTTTTAAGTCTTTCGTTTTGTCTTATTAAAGAAGCCTTTATCGAGACCACAAAACTAACTATTCCGTCCTTTCTTCCTACCAAGTCACAAAAAGAACAGACGAACAATCTGACGGTCAACAACACAAAATGGTTGCTTTTAAATAAATATTTTAAGCCAGCAATTTATAATTATAAAATTTCCCAACGTTTTACGGACAATATCTTGGCATTGTTCGCTGCTAACCATTTTTACCTTCCGCCCCATTGTGCAGGGGATGATCTGATATAATATTCAAATTATATTCATATTCATTAGAATTCTATTGATCCACACAATAAAATTCCATTGATGTTATAGTCACTTAAGATCATAATTTATGACATTTCATAACTGGACGAAGAAGACAAAGTCCGTCCAGCAGACTGGCACAAGCTGTAAACGTTTTGTGGTCATTAAGACAGTGGGTAGGTGGCGGCGTTTAATAGATTTAGAATTTTTCCTAAACAAAACAAAATCAATTGTTATTGTTTCGAATTTTAGATTTTATTTCGGGCCTGGGGTTGACATCTCTTTTGTTTTTCTGTTTTAGTGGCCGGTAACCGTTAATATGGGGTTTTAGAGCGCTTTACATTGGAGATTGGATTGGAGATTTTTTTTTTTGTAACAAAAGGAAATCCCGATACAATCCATTTCAATTTCTTTCGATTTCCTGTATGGTTTTTTTGTAGGCAATGGCAGCGAAGAGAAAAAAAAAAGAAAAAACGTAAAACATTGGCCAGAAAAAAGTCAATGACTCCTCTGTGGCCATATTGCATCATATGCGGCGCGGCGTTTGTATCTGTGTGTGGAAACTATAACACAAAAAATTGTTGGGAAGCTGGAGCAGATTTAACCAGATTTACTCTATACGTTTTTATCTTTTATATTCACTGTGTTTTTGCCTTCCTTCTGTGTACCGGCTTACTATAGGACGTACTAATATGTAGGCTGTTGTCTTGTGTAAGGTCGTTTTTTTGGCTGCTGCCTTGGTAGGCTATAAAACACAAGCCTTCAGATTTGTTAACAGTTTCTGCAGCATGCGTCTGTGTGCGTGTGTGTTTAAGCCTTATTTTGTTGCGTTTCCTTTATGTTACTTTTCGTTTTTTTTTAGCTACTTTTTGCTGAGCCAGCAAAAATTGCCACCTGTAGGTGGCTACGAACGCATGACAGTTGCTGTTGCTTTGTCTTGCTGGCTGCTGCTGTTTTTTTGATTCTTTTAAATTGACTTTTTTACGCAAAACCTTAATCGTGTTATAGCGTAAAACATTAAGAACGAAGAAAAAAAACAAACATTTCAAGATGATATGTTTTCAGCACAAAATTGAATTTTGTTAGTACTTTAAACGTAAAGTTAATGAAGCAGGGCATGTTTTGAAAACAAGAAAATGTTATAAGTTGGAAATGTCGGTAGTGTGGTAGGAAGTCCAAAGAAACACACATTTTAAATGTCTATAACCCATTATTTATTATCCACAATTTACAGGTAATTATACTGCAAAATTACCTCTTGGTAGTAAAGAAACATACCAAAAGAGTCGTTTAGCCATCCACACATTCCAAATGTCTATAACCCATTATTTAGTCTCCACAATTTCCAGGTATTCATATTGCAATATCACCTCCCGGTTTAATAACTTTAACGTTCCATAAGTTTCTTTAAAACAATAAACGAAACTTCTCGAGCCAAAGGTTCAGAGTGTTCAAGCAAAAGACCGAAATAAAACAAACGAGCTAGAAAACAATTCATATCGTTTTGGAAAACAAATCAAACTGAAAAATTTAGTTAGGATTTTTTATATATTGACGAATATATTCGTGTGTTTTACAAAAATCCAAAATAGTTTCCTTTCGTCTACCAACAGTTCGCTTTATCTGAGACGTCTTTGATTTATATTATGATATTACTGTCGTTTAAAAATCGTCGATACCAGCACCTATTTCAAGATAAGGTAAAATACCAACTATTTTTTTAATAATTTGTCTACTCGCTCTTTCTGGTTCGATTTTTATGTTTTGAAAAAACATTATTAGTATCAACATAAAAAAAACAATATTGATTCTCAATACTTTTTTTAAATTAATTAAAACACAACTGTTTTTGCAAATTTAAATTTTTTAAAACTTTAGAAATTTAGTTTCCTTAACAAATAAATTCTAAACCTTATTGCTAAAAAAATAACAGTATACTATTTTCTATTTTGTTTTATTTTAAATTACATTTAATATTGTAATATGTGTATAACAAATAAATGAAATTAAAGAAAAAATATAATATTGCAAAAAAATTAATGGTATCAACAAAAAAAAATTAATTTATATTATGAATATTTTTTTTAATTTAAATTAATATAAACAACACATTTTTTGCAAATTTAAATTTCTAAATATTTAGTTTTGTATACAAATTAATTATAGACAAAAAAAATCAAGTTAATTTTTTAAAAACAAACGCGTCTTTGTTTTTTTTTTCTTTAAACAAAAAAATTAAGAAAGTAATTGTATACACAAAAAAGTAATCGTAAATACCAGCACAATTTTTTTTTTACAAATTTGTTCACTCACATTGTTCGTGGTTTGATTACGACGTTTTGCAAAAAAGATAAAAACTGAAAAAACTTTATTTTAGATTAAAGAAAGGAAGTTTTATCAAATTTACATTTTTAAAATATTATTTGTAAACATACGAGTATATTTATAAATTTTTTGGTGTACAATAAGAATAATATAAATAGCTTATTTATAATTCTTTGTAACCCTTTCTTGGTGGTATCATAGCATTGACGAGATTCACTAAAACCCCTGTTATTTTGGTTGTTTTGTATGACAATAAAATTAATTGCTTGGAAAAAAAAAATATTTAATTGATATTTTAAATTGCCTAATTATTTTGTCGCTCTTGCTAAAATAAAAACAGATAGATCTTTTCACTTAACAAAAGCCATATTGTTTGGTGTAAAGTTTTTTAAACTATTTGCACCTAAATTGTTGTGAATAAAAACTCCTTTTTATTTTCTTCTTCCCGATGTTTCGTCAATTATTTGTTGGCTTTTTCAAGGTATTCGCAGAAACATTTAATTTGTTTAATCACATCACATATATCTTAAAAAAACAATTAATATTAACAACACACAATTAAACAGACAACTTAATCCTAAAATTACAGCTATTTTATTGCAACTCTGTAAGGTATTATTGGTGTTTTTGTTCAATAAAAAAATTAATTACATGCACAAAAAAATATTTGATACTACAAATCCTTTTTGAAGTTTAAAAAAGTTTTTTTTAAAAATATTTTGTCACCCTTTCTGTTATGGTATCAAAACGTTTACTAGATTTATTAAACAAAAAAATTATTTTATGTTAAAAGTATTTTTTTTTTTTAAATTATTATGTCTCCATTTCAATGTGGTATCATAGCGTTGATCATAATCAGTAAAAACGGTTTATTTCTTTAAATAAAAAAATGTTAATTGTTTGAACGAAATAGAATAACTGATCTGTTAAATTATTGTTTCTATTAAGTTGTTTTCTCACTCTCCGTGGTGTTTTAAATACGTTGGCTATATTTAGTAAAAAAAACTGGTACTTTGTTTTACAACAAAATTTATTTTATATTTTTTTTTTTATTTAATTAACTTTGAAAAATTATTTATTTAAAAAACGCGAGTCTTAGAGAAACCAAAACCATGTAAGACTAATTTGTCTAACACAAAAAAAGAATAATTGTACAACCGAAATAATTCATTGATATTACAAAAAATAGTGTCCCCTTTTTATTTAAGGCGACTATTGCTTTGCTCCCTGTGCGACTTTATCGTCTAACAAAAAGTAAAAATTAATTGTAGGCACGAAAAAATTAATTGATATTACAAATAATGTTTTCTCCACTCTTAATGGTGGTCTCATATCCTCAAACAGATTCGTTTTAAATAAAAACGGGTTGTTCGGTGTCTTCCCTGAGAGACACTTTCGTTTTGTTGTAACAACATGTCATTTTCTTAATGTTGTTGTTATGCGAGTATGCATTTGATATGTTGTTTTACACGCTATTTCCCATATCGCCCCATAGCATATCTAATCTATCTTTCGGCTGGTCTTGTTGGCATTTTTTCATAGAGGAAAGAAATACTATATACAAAACAGAAGATGAAAGAGAACGGGGGGGAAAACCTTTTTTTTTGATTGAATTAAATTGCCTTAATAATGCCTAAGAGTGTGATTTGTGAAGTGAGACAAACACTTGAGTGTTTTAGAGGAGACAACAGCGCGTAGATGTGTGTCATTGGAAGTAGGCATTATAAGCTATTAATTTGTTTGTCGAGTGTGGTTTCACATGTTAAACGCGATATCTAAACATGGTGTTTTAGGGTATCTTTACTTTAGAGCCAGAGCGACTGAAGTGTTTCGTTGGTAGGGGCGTTTTGGAGACCACTGGTGGTTCAATGACTCTTTAATGAGTGTGTGATTTTATTCTAATACAACTTAGTAAATTTGTAGGGGATATATTGATCAAAAGATAATCGGTTGGAGCAAAACAAAAACCAAAAAAAAAGAGGTGGTTTTGAAGGTGTTTTCAAAAGTGGAGGAAACACTTTAGCCATATCATTAAAGTTGGAAATAAAAGGAAAATCATAGGCTATGAGAATTATGTATGTTGGTTGAAACAGAAAAAACAAAACGAAAGATTAATGGGCATTTTAAGATAACAAAATGTTAGCTCATTTTGCTAAATGTGGGATATACTTTCAAAACTTCCAAAAAAATACTCTCGCTTTTTTGGGTATTATTTTTTAGGTATCTGTTTGTAAAGACACAAACATAAACGTACTTTCATTTTTTTCTTCTTGTTTTCCATGAACCACAATGTATCATATTACCTTAAGGAAAACCACTACCTGATCTTTATTGGAAATCAAATCAAATATGACACTTAAACATCATAGAAAATAATTACATCAAATCAGTTTAACAAAAATGAGCAAAATTGTACCAAAAAAAATTACGAAAAATTAAAAACTATTGTTTTACAAATCCCTTTATTTGAAAAAACTCCAACAACCCAAAATTCATATTTGTTCATCGAGTCTCAGACAAATCCTTTTTACCCAAAAATGAAACAAAAAATAATTGCAAATAGTTTTCTGCTAAAAATCAGACCTTTTTTTCTTCTTTAAACCAAAAACAGTTTCGGTGTGCTGACTGCCCTGTCCTGTAACGCCAGTCCGTCCTGCATGTCTCCTTTACCTTTCTTGTCAATCAAAAAAAATAACATTGATTTTAAATACGAGTAGAACAACCTACGGTGTGACACATATCGATCCGTTTTCAATTTAAAAACACACACAAAGGACAGCCACAGAACAAAATTTTCTTTCTTTAGAAAAATTATGAAATTTTGAGTGTATTGCACTCTATTAAATTTGACATATTTATGAAGTGTTTTCTGCCGCTTAAGGGTATGTGGCCGATTGGTTTTTTGTTTTTGCTGTTTCTGCTTTCTTTCTTCGGACAACCACACAGCGGCAGCAGCTGCAAGCCACTTTCTTGCAACAAAGTGTTTTATATTCCGGAACATTGTTATTGGCATGGAATAGTCGTAGAATAAATGTAATAATGAACTTCGGAGAGGTCAGTCAGTAGTCGGTGACAATAGTAATTTTTATTATATTAAAAACGTATAGATGATTTCTTTACAATTCTCTAAGTATTGTGTTTGCTTTGTGGCAAAGATGTTTTCTTTATGACAAGAACTCATAACTTGCAGTAGCTGTCAAGGGTAAGGAAATTTTGGGATGAACAAATAAATTCATTTGAAAAATATTTTAAGAAGAGAATGAAGAAGATAATATGGTTGCTACATTTTACAAAGAAACTTAAATACTGGATTTCACTCTTACTTACACCAGATAGAACATAGAAAATCTTGTTCCAAAACTCGTATACACAATGACCAGTTAAAAATGATCAAAAAAAAAGGAATTTAAAATTAAAAAAAACAACAGCCTGAAATATGCAAAGGTTACTGGCTTTATTGTGAAGTTTAATTTTCTGTCATTATTAAGACATCCTTTCTTTAAAGGACTGTTTTACGTAGAAAAAACCTACATACTTCCTTCCTTTAAAGGACTGTTTCACGTAGAAAAAAACCTACACACTTTGTAAGAAACAAAATTTCCAGCTCTATGTTAGCCAACTCACAGAGCGGTTTATGGTCGGTCGATTTTAATTCTTACCTCAGCATAATTTTTATAGATACAAGCTAAATGCACAAATCTAACTGCAAAATAAGCTGATCTGACTCCCTGACAATGCCAAATCGATGAAAACAGTGCGAATAAACATTGCTGGGTCTTTTTCAATAGTATCCGCTAAAGGGACTAAGTTTTCTTGGCTTCGTTTGAATCTGACCCGGTGTTTGGTGGCTAAAGGTCCACTCTCTTTCCGCCCAAAAATTGCCTGCTCGCTAAAGCCTTGATGACCGATACCTCGACCAAATCCACATTTTCTTTTCATAATTTACCATAAAATTTCCAAAATTTTCACACGTTCGACAGCTTGTTTTTTATGGCAAACATTAAGGAATATTTTGACAGTAGGATGACATTTTTAACTTTGAAGGCTTCTGAAATATAGCAATTGGACAAAACTATCATAACTAGCTGGTCAGACTTTAGCGGGAACTTAAAAAGCTTTATCCCCACTTATTAGCTCTAAGTTTCGACATGAAAAATTTTTCAGCAAGATGGGTGCCGCGTTCGTGACACCACAATCAGTTAACAGATTTTTTAAGCTGACTTACTTTCTTCACAGCCTTAGACATATTTTAGCCGCTTTAAGACTATAGTTCTAGTGCGCATGCCTCCAGTAAGTTGTACTAAGGTTGCTAAGCTCTTCTTGGACTTAGGTTTTTCACCAGAGCTTTAGTCAGCCTCTTTTGCGTGCGTCTACAATTTCGCAGCCAAAGTTTTGCATTATCATTCAGTTAACAGATTTTTTATGCTGACTCACTTTCTTCACAGCCTAAGACGGGTTTTAGCCTCTTTAAGACTATAATTCCATGAGCTTCTATCTAGTGAGCATGCCTCCAGTCACTTGTACTAAGGTTGCTAAGCTCTTCTTGGACTTAGTTATTTCACCAGAGCTTTAGTCAGCCTCTATTGAGTGTGTCTACAGTTTCGCTTGCAAATATTTTTAAAGCATTTTCGTTTATTCGATTACTATTTACCAGCCAGCACAGTCTATGTATTTTTTCTGAAGGTGTCTAGGACTGAAAATAAGAATTTTCTAGGATAATTTTCTCAAGATTAGGTCTTCAAGAATTATATACAGATTTTTTATTCAATAAGAAATAGAATATCTATTACTTCATTAATATTGAACTGGGAGTGACTATTTCTAGCCTCTATCTATTGTAATAGAAGACAAGTTTTCTGCTACGTGTTAAGTGGCAAATATTTTCTTGGAAATCTATTGATTTTTCGTTGGTGACAACCTTCATCACAAAGCTAGAAATTTCAATCTTTAAAAAAACGAATACAAATTTAGTGCAATGATAAATATTCGTCGTTAAATCTGGTTTCAGCAGGTTGGTTTAATAAGCACAAGAAAGGGTCTGATAAGTCGTCTCTCATAAACGACGAAACGCGTCTATCAAGTGGTGCTTTCTATTAAATTGCACTATGGGCCTCTTAGGAGCCCATTCAGCTTTGGCAACTATTGGCAAAATGCTTCTTTAAATAAACATTGTTTTTTGTAATCATAAGTATTCGGAATATTTAGATTTCAAATTTATTTTCAGAAATTTCAAAGACAATTTCTTCCCATCTGTCTCAAAATTGTGTTTCACCAATCAACACTCGTAATTAAAATTATTACTTTAGGCAGAAACTTTTAAAAAAAATTGAAGGCTACTTTATCCACTCGCTCATAATTTTAGAAATTTTGCAAAAAAAAAAAATACAAACAAATTATAAAAGAATTTTCAAAAATATATCATATTCTCTTTGTTTTTGCCAACTGATTATATGTATATTTAATCATGTCAATCTTCGAACTTAATTAACAAATTTCATAGAAACGAACAAAATTTCAAAAAGCCAAGCAAATTTCCGGTTATTTTTAGTAAAAGAGGAAATAGAAAAAAACGAAATTCTTTCAATTTAAATAGATTTCAATACAATTAGCTAGCGTTGAGTTGTGCTCTTTGGCAAAATGGCAGCAAAACAATATCGAAACTGGTATCGACAACAGGCAATATCGAACTCGTAAGCATTTGTATTGACAGGCAAATTTACCTGCAAGAGCAACACGTGCCCACCCGCCAATATCTTAACGCCCCACAAACTGAAATCGACAATACAACAGTATTCAAAAATAAAAAGAAATCAAAACAAAATCAATTCAATTTCGACGACTAATTAAAGTGAAAACAACATCATTTAATTGAATTGTGCAAATTGAACAGAATAATAAAAATAAATTAACTTTTTTTTGCCAATATTGTTCGATGTGAGGCTAATCACAAATTTCACAATTTATCATTTGAATACTCACTGCTCGAGGTGGGTACTCAGGCAAGAGATACTTTTGTTTAATCAGCCAGTCAGTATCAAGTGAATAATCTCATTTAAAAACAAAAGTTTCAAAGAGCTTTTGATATCATTTTCTTTTTTTTTTCGAACGCTTTGGTAAAATAAAATTCTGTTCTTTAGAAACATTTTTCATTGCCATACGTTCGCTCGTTCATTCACTGTTGAACGCAGGGGATTTTTCATTGAAGTCATTTTTTTGGGCCCCGTGTAAGTTTCTGGGAAAGTTCAAAATTGTGTTGTTGAAGAGTTCGTTGGGGGTAAATGAAAAAAGTTTGTGTGTTGTGTGATAATGTTCTTGTTTTGCCGTTCATGTTTTCGTTGCTATTGTTTTGTGCTGTTTTTTCGGAATAAATTTTGAACAACAAAGATAAAGACTAAAGTTTACAAGTTCAAGGTTAGCACTTTATTTTCGTCTATTGTTAACACATACGAGCAGGCATGTAAATGCCTGTGAAATGTTCAGCGAGTTTTTCGGTGAAATGTGCGGCCATAACAATAGACAGAACACACAAAATTGGCAATATAAAACAAAGTAATGGCTGTGTGACAAAAAACAACCAAAACTGAAACAATCAAATGTCAAAAAATGTTTCTAGTTTTATGTTAAATGCGTGATTTTTAAAAGGCGATACTAGAAAAATTTTCGGAAATTTTTAATTGTCACCGACTTCTGGTTAGTTATGTTGACCCCCCTTTTAATGCTGGTAATTTCTCTGAAATCATGTGATATTTTTTTAATATTCACAAATTCTGTAAAATCAGTCAGAGCTACTGACCGAGAAGTTAAATATATATTTATCTTCTATCCTACTGGTATATTGTGATTATACAAAAAAAACTCCACACTAAAGTTTTATGTTAAAAAGCTTAACAAAGCTTATACTACTAAAAGCTTAAAACGGTTTATATTACTGCAAGCTTCAAGCTTTTAAAAGAGATTACTTTTCTTAATTGTTAATGATGTTTGTAAAAGCTTTATTTGTATAAAAATTTAAAGTTTATGCACGTTTAATTTTTTAGAGCTTATGCAACTTTAAGACTTTATCTTAGCATACAATCTCAAAAAACCGTTAAGCTTTTTCCAATAAAAACTACATGCATTGATACATATAAGCTAAAAACCTCAAAGACTTTTATAAAAACCCACGAGCTCTTCATTACATATTTATTAAACATTTATGAAAACTTCATGTTTTATATTAAAAAAAGTGCCAAACTGTTTTAAAGAACCGTTATTCTATTTTTTTTAAATAGGAGCTTTCCAATACATCATTTTTTATAAAATCGTAAGAATTTTTATAAATAAATCAATCTGTTTTGGCACAACATTTTTTTTTAATAATAACAGTTTGTTTTGATGCTGAAGCTGAAAGCTTTTGAGTCAAGCTAATGTTCACGCTTTTTTTTTTATAAAAGTTTAAGGTTTTTATTATAATAGTTCAAGCTATTTATTATAAAAGTTCAAGCCTTTTATTAAACAAGTCCAACTCTTTATTATAAAAGTGCAAGGTTTATTTTTATAAAATGTCAAGCTTTTTATTAAAAATAGTTCAAACTCTTTATTATAAAACTTTGAGTTTTTTTATATAACTTCAAGCTTTTTATTATAAAAGTTCAACCGTGATATTTTTGATGAAATCGAAGTTTTTTCATCACAATCAATAAAATCACCAATCTGTACAAAAGCTTTAGACTTTTTGTACAAACGTTTAAAACGCATTTTTTCAAGTTTAATAAATGAAGTGGGAATATCATTTATTAACACCAGAAATGTTTATTATAGACAGAGGTTTAAGGCCTTACCTGATGTAAATATCAATTTGTTGCTATGAAAGCAATAAAGCTTTTTCCTTTTAAAACCACTTCATAACACCAGAGCTTATTTCTATGTTATCACACATATGCTGCGATGTAAAACTTATTGCTTAAGCTTCGTATTTTTTTACGAATCCATCAAGTTTTTATCAAAGCTATTTAAAAAAATTGTTTAAGCTTTGTGTTAAATTTTTTTGTAGAAATCTTATGTGAAATCTTTAAGTTTTTAGGTAAAATCTTGAATATTCTTCGGTTAAATCTTAACGGTAAAAGCTTTAAGCTTTGTTCTTAGAATTTGAAACACTTTTTGTATAAACTTAAAGCTTTTGTGTTTAAATCTTTAAGCTATTTGATAAACGCATAAAGATTTTTGGTAAACGCACAAATCATTTAGGTACAAGCTTAAATGTTTTTGAAACAACTTTAAGTCTTTTGACAAAAATTTAAGCTTTAATGTTATGTGCATACAGCTTTTTGTTTAAATCTTAAAGCTATATAATGAAACTTAAAGCTTTTTGATGAACACGATTCGTTTTTTGTAAACACAAAAAGCTTTTTGGCAAACACTAGCTTTTTGTTAAATATATAGTCATTTATTACAAGCTTTAAGCTTAGTAAAAAAATTAAGCTTTTTGATAAACACTACGATTTTTTGGTAATTGTATAATCTTTAATTACAAGCTTTAAGCCTCTTGGTAACAAATTTGAGATATATACTAAGCTTAAAGCTTTTTAAATACACTTTTATTAGAATTTGTAAGCCTCATTACAAAAGATTTAACCCTTATGGTAAAAACTTTGAGCTTTTTGGTTAAAACTCTTATCTTTTCTTGTAAACACTTAAAGCTTCTTTTTAAATTTGTAAATCTTTTTCTAAAAGCTTTAACCTCAGGCTTTGTTATCAACAAAATATGATTGATATTCCTATATTTATAAAAAAAAAACTCATTATACATTATACATACATACGTCGTAGTTTTGTTATTTATATATTTTATCAATAAAATTATTTAATTATTTATTAGCAATTTATATGATTTTTACCAAACTTTAACTAATTTCTATAATATTCTTTTTTTATTTGCAGGTATGGTTTAAAATGTTTTCTGGATCTATATTTAAAATAAGTACCCTTAATTTTGGTGAGTATCATAAATGGTCGCTAGGAATGCAATGACTCACAATTAAATTACTCGTTTGTGATGTCTAGATAGCTACTTTTCGCAAACATACTATAAGTACATAAAAAAGAACGATAACATTCGGAAAAAGTGTATATTAATTTTCTTACTAATTTACAAAAGTTATAGACTTCAGTTCAGAATCTTCAGTTAAAAAAGGCATTTTTAAAAGAGATTTTTTAGTGTGACTTTTTGTTTCATTTAAAAGAAAGCTTTTTGTGAACTTTCTGGATTATAGGGCATTTTCTTTAATTTAAGTGTTTTAGAATGTCACCTTTATAGGAATATTTTTTCTAGACTCGATTTTTGACTTGTAACATGTATCCTTAAAACGTTTTTATTCCGTTTTCTTTCTTTCCCGTAACTTGTTCAAGGTAAAGGTCACAAATGCGTCTTTATTTCTTGTCATGTTTATGGATGACATTTATGAAAGGATCTGCTCTTGGCCTTCACATAAAGTATTCAAATTCATAATTCAGCTAATTTGAAATTCAAATTATGTGCGTATATTTTCTTTCTGAATGAGCAGACAACAATACCCGAAGCCGAAAAGAAACCCTTCGAAATTAAAAACTCATAATTTTAAAAAAATTAGAATAATTTCCAAATATCTAATAAACGTATAATGGGCAGACATGGCATAGTCAGCCAGTAAATCATACAGCAGCATCTTAAAAACCCCCTCTCTGTCTCTCTTCACTCCCAACTCAGCTCACTTGCTTGCCTTCTTTTGCAGGCAGCAAAGGACATGCTTAACAATGATGGTAGAGAAAAAAGGCTGTATCATCATCTTCAGAAACACTTGAAGTTAAACATACGCACAAACGACATAAATTTCATTTCAATGGCACTTACGCTAATCAAGCAAGCAAGTCGAAGGAAAACCCGAGCATGTTTGCTCATGTTATGTTGTCCTTTTGAGCAGGGCACCCAAGAAGGACCAAAAAAAAAAATAAGGACGACGAGCGACACAGTGCAATAATAACTAACATTTATGGCAATTGTATAACTCTCGGAAAACACATACACGCTGAAATAAAAGGATGCTTGCGCGGCTGGTGGGTAGTGAGGAAGGACGAAAGGAAGGAAGGAAGAATACCAAATTATATAAATAAAGGTAAATGATAGGGTTAGTCAGAGTCAGCATCAAGACAGCGCGAGAGGAGAGATGTGTTCAATAACTTGCTTTGAAATTGCTCTAAAAAGGGTGGTTGCAAGAAGATCCTCCAAGGAGTATGGGTTGTTAAGGTTTCATGAATCTTAACCCTTTTCGTTAAAGGTATTTGCAGTATGTCGTCCTGTCACTCTGTGTGAGTGTTTTTGTATGTGTTTAGAGGGCATTTTGTAGTTTTTTTTTTTATTGCAATATATAAGGAATGAAACATCCTAAAGTCAGTTTTGTATTCCGTGGGGAAGTTAAACAAACATGTCTGTATGTCTGCACACACTCTTGAAAGGATTTATCTGAGCAATTGTTGTAGTGTGATGTTGCCTATAAACACGCCTTTCTGTTGCTAAGTGCTGCGGATTTATCCTTTGAAAGATATGTGATTGGTTCGAGCTGGAAGTAGGGGGTTAGTCAATAAGATGTTGCAGCCATTTTGAAAATGTGCAACAGGATCAAGATGTAAAGGAGAAAAAAAACTACTGCCAAGTTGTGCCATTTTGTCTTTATGTTGCTCGGGCTTTAGGGAGCAATTGAAAGTTATACTTTTTGCTATTCCTTGTCAATTTCTTACTAGAGCTACAAGTTAGGAAATTTTCTAAAAATAGCCCCCAGTAATTTATGAAATATTCCGTTCTTTGAAAAGTTTTGTTTCTGTGATTTCTGAAAGTCTGTGGCTCAGTCGGTTTCTTCCTACACCTTGCTTATCTTTAGACTTGTTTTTATTTAAACAGCAACTCTTCAATCATGTCTGGTCTTTGAAAATTCTAGTTGCTATCATTTCTGGAAGTCTGTAGCTCAGTCGGTTTCTTCCTACACCTTGCATATCCTTAGCCTTGTTTTCACTTAAACACCAACTCTTCAATCATGGTCCTTCCTTACCATTAAATGGCGTTAAAAAAAACAAACAAAATGTACTTCCGTGTGACCCCATTCCATAAATTTTACCTTTCTCTTGTTTAGTCTCACGTGTAGTTTATCTTTCCTGTTCAGACAAACAACGACGCATTTCCTTTTCTCATTTTTTTCTACTGTTGTAAAGTTTCCGGGAAAAAGTGTTGCTATTGTTATTACAAAAAATACTAGAATTTAACCTATATTTTGTTTGGTTTGTGTATTGTTTTACTACGCAGTATTTGTGTTTTCTACTCCAATGACAATTATCTATTTGGTTGTCGAGTTTTACTTTGCTTAGTTCACAGCCTGGGGTGGTTTTGTCTACAGACATTTCATTAACTTCTGATAAGAATAAGAAATTGGCCCGTTTTCTTCCACAATACGGAAGTAAAGGTAATTTTCCAAAACTCCCTTTTTGGGCCGCCAACATTGACATTAAGTTATAAATTATTGAATTGTTAATATCGATTATTTTTCTTTCGCTACCGTCTGTAGTTTCGAATGCCACCCTTGAAGAGGCCTTTTGAAGGATATTCGAATTTATTTGATTATGTGGGAAACTTCTCTCAGGGCGGTGGATAAAAGGTGACGTTTTAGTTTTTAGGTGTAGTGTTGAGAGTTTATTGAGAACCTCATGTACGAGTAATTCAAGGGGAAGGGTGGGTAATGATAGGTTGTTTGTCGTAACTAGAAAAGTTTGAATATGAAGGAGAGGCTTGTTTTGTTTCCTTGATAATACTTATATATTGTAAAAAAAACATTTTATATTAAAAAAAAAACATTTTCTAAGTTGTTTTGAAAAGTTTCAGAAAAAATATTATAATAGAAGTCTTTCTTTAACCTTCTTTAGTTTTATAGAACTAGAATTCTATCGACAAAATCAAGGCTTATTTGAAGAAAATCCATTAATACGTGTAGAGTCTATGGAAATTTAATTTAACGAATTTAAATTTTTGAAAACAAAATTTATTTGTTCCCTTAAATAATAACTTAAAAAAGAGACTTCATTATTTTTTTTTTTTTGATTTTAGGCAGTTGCCATTAATTCTCAACATATTAATGGATTTTCTTCAAATACGCCTTGATTTCTTGGATAAAATTCTCGCTGTTGAAAACAAAAATAAGGTTAAAGAAAGACTTTAATTTTAATATTTTTTTTACAGTATATCCTTTGAAAAAATGTTAGTGACAACAAAAAAAAAACAACAATGGCGATGATTTTTACCCTTAAAATTTGCCTAAATTTCTTGATAAATTTAAATTTTGATATTGCAAAAAAAATTCCCTTAAATAATAATTTAAAAAAGATAATAATTTTTTATTTTAGATATTTAAAATACATATCAGGAAATTTTGGCATATTTAAAAGAATTCTGTAGAAGAGTAAAAACTATCGCCATTTTTGTATGCATTTTTGTATATTTAGTTTAAAAAAAAGGCAACCTTTGTTGTAACTATAAAAATGTTTCAAAGGACCTACTTTTGAAAAAAAAATATTTAAATGAAAGTCTTTCTTTAACATTTTTTTAGTCTTAAAAGGCTAGAGTTCTATCGAAGAAATCAAGGTATATTTGAAGAAAAAACATTAATACGTTAAGTGTAGATTCTATGGCAATTAAATCTAAGCAATTTTGATGTGTTTAAATAATTAAAAAAGATAATAATTTTGTATGTTAGACTGTTAAAATGCATAACTAGAAATGTATGCAAATTAAAAGAAATTCTGTAGATGAGTAGAAATTATCGGCACTGTTGTATGCAATTAAGATTTTCAAAAAAATCAACTTTTATTGTCACTATAAAAATGTTTTAAAGGACCTTCTTTATAAGTCTAAAGTCTTAAAGTCTTTCTTTAACCTTCTTTTTGTTTTAAACAGCAAAAAATCTATAGAAGAAATCAAGGCATATTTAAAGAAAATCCATTAATACGTGCAGAGTATATGGAAATTTAATTTAAGCAATTTTGATTTAAAAAAAATCCTTAAATAATAATTTAAAAAACATACAAAATTTTTATTTTTTACTGTTAAAAACTCTCATCCCTGAAGAAGTTGGGAAAATCCCAATGAAGCGTCAGATTGAAAGAATGAAAAAATAATCTTTTATTAGCATTAAGTTGAATGTGACCTTGAAAGCCCATTTAGGAAATCCTAAGAAAAACCAAAAAACATGTGAAGAAATTTAAGCACATTTGAAGGATTTCTGTAGAAGAGTAGAAATTTTCGGAATGCTTGAATGCAATTTTGAATATAAAAAAAATCAACTTTTGTGTCGCTATAAAAATGTTTCAAAATCTTTTTTTTTCTTTATTAATTTCTTTTATTTTAAACTGTTAAAATGGTAATCAAAAAATAAGTCCATATTTAAAGAGAATCAATAGATTATAAAAGAGATATACAAGGAATTTTTTATGAAAGTTTGATTATTCAAAAAAAAATAACGTTTGTTGTAGCGAAAAAAAAAACATTTAAATTATAAAACGATATTCGTTTATTTACTTATTTACTAATTATCATTAAAATACTTAAAATCATATTGAAAATTGAGACTCATTTGAAGAAAGTCTATAGATTAAATTAGAAGTTATGGGCAGTTTTTAAGGAATATTTTTCAAAAACAAAAAAAATATTTTTTGTTGTCACAATGAGAATCCATAAAAATGTTTAAAAAATCAACTATTTTCTCCAGTATCATTTTAAACAGTTTAAATCAAATCATTAAAGTATATTTAAAGAAAATCTATACTTATAGATTATAGCAAATGTTATTGCCATTTTTTTTTAGCAATTTTATTAAAAAATAAACAACTTTTGTTGTTAGGAAAAATCTATTTACATTGTAAAAGGATATTCTATTTTTTAGTTTATTCTTATTTTAAATCTGTGGTTGGTGTTGAAGGTATAGGTTTTTTTTACTTTATTCTTTTTTTAAAATACTTTGGTGTTTTTATGAACAAATTAAGGAACATCTGTGTACCAAATTCAAATCTTCGCCTTTTGCCACTTTTTCTTCTTTCTTACTGGTTCATTATTTTCCGCCACAGCAGATTTCATCAATATAATTCAAACTTCCGAACGGATAATATGCAGATTTCTATATCATTTTGCTCAAAAAAAAATTCTGATTTTGTCCGCCTTCCTTAGGTGACTTCTTTTTCTCTTCTATTGCCTCACATCCTTTTGCTTTTCTTTTTGATATTTCCTCCAACATGTAGTCTAACTTCTTAACTCTACCTTCTTTCGTCTCTTAAAACATTTCCCATATTTTCTTTCATAATTGCATTTTCTTTTACTTTTCCAATTTTTTTTGGTGTTATTTCAACCTTAATACACTTTCGTTGAAAGCCGCCTATTGTTTTCGGCGCTGCACAACCTTACAATTCCAAATGTTCTTCTTGTTGTTTTGCCTTATTCTCTTGTACTTATTTTTTTTTGGCAAAAACGTAAAACCGAAAAACAACTTCTCATAAACAATAGGATTTAAAGTAAATCAGTGTAGCAGGAGCAGCAGCAGCAGCCACAAAGAGTTCTGGTTGATAATCTTTGATGAACAGCTGCGCCTTTTTCTTCATCTTCATTTTAGGTACAAGCGTTTTGCGCGCCTTTTTTCCAAAACCAGCAAAAGTAAATAAATTAAGCGGCCTACGAAAACCATGAATCGATACTGTGCTGTTGGAAGGTACGTAGCATAAGCGTGCAAGAGGCCACGTTAGCACAGTGGGCTCACAGACAAGTTGTTTATGACGTGTTAATGAAAAAGTAAAACGAAAAAAACTACACGCCAACTCTAACCAGGGAATAAGAAGAAAGAAGGCGTTTAGGATTTTAGAGGCATTCGTTAAAGATTTTTGTTAAACTAAGGTTAGAGACAAACTAGAAATGAGTGACGAAATTTATTCAGGATTTAAATATAAAAATTAGTTTTTTTTTAAAGAATTAGTGAAATCTATAAAATGAATCTTATTACATATCAGTCTCGTAATAAAGTCAGAAATAGAAAGGATTGAAACTTTTTAAGCATCTCTAGGATTTTCTCTGTGTTCGTAAGAGGTCATATTCGTCGCTTCGATGCCAGTTTTATAAAAAAAATTAGAAATTAAAAAAATAGTATCTTCTTAATGGAATACTGAGTATGAGATTTTTTCTCTGTTTGTAAGAGGGCATATTCGCCGATATGACTCGGCTTTCAAGAAAATAAAAAAAAAAAAATTTCTTTAATTCCTCTGCCGTTTACCACGTGCCATAAGGAAAATCCTAAACGCACTTCTGGCCAAGTACGGAAACACATGCATATGGAAAAACCGGCAGTATCCCAATGTCCATACAGCAAATGGAGGAGGATTAACCGAAAAAATTATGAACTGAAAGTAGACACCCCCTGTAAGCCCATGCCAGTTTGACGCCACAATAACACAAAGGAGAAAATAGCAAAATCTACAAAAAGAACATGTCTGTACCGACGACTATGAGGTTCTTTCATATTTTTTTTTTTATTATTTCATTTTTAATAATTGCGTATATGGTTAACGCCTCTTTATTGCGTGCCTTTGAACACATGAGCAAAATAATGCGTATTTTTTACCCCAAAAACAGAATTGATGAAATTCTTTTATACTTTTTCGTATTAAAAGTTACAACACGTTCTTGCTACAGCAAACCCGAAAAAATATAATAACGCATATCCAAAAACACCATTCAAAAGCAACAAAAAAGTAACCCATATGACGATGATGATGACTTCACTCCATTCCTAAAAAAAAGAAATGAGCAGCTAGTCGAACACCCCAACCCATCTCATATAATTGAAAAAACATTTGTTTACCTGATATCTGAAAAAATGCCGAAACAAAATGAAAACTATTCAAGCAGAAAACAAAATTCTTCTAATTTTCAATTCAGGTTCGAATATGTTTTGAATAGGAATTAGTTTAGTTGAGAGCTAAAATATTCGTGTAAGATTTTTTTGGGGTTTTTTTTCCAAAAAAAAAATCAATTAGTACGCACTCATGGTTTTTGGCAATTATCGGTAATTTATTTCATTTCAGTATCGAACGAACTTACAATTTCAAAAACGAAGATGTGCGGAATGTGTGGACACACAAGCAGATGCGGGTTAAGGGACTTCTAAGAGTACTTACTAGCGCTAAGGATGCGTTTCTAAAACCAAGCATGCCGGTCGGCTGTCTTCTTAACGAAGTGCTGCGAACAGATTGACCTTTTGATTAAAAGATGATCGTTTGCATTAAAACGGCAGATTATTTGCGAATCCCAGGAGAATTTAACAAGAAAAAAGATGCATTTTTTTGTTAAGAAAATGCAGGTTTTGGGATGAGAAGAAAACTTCATAGTAATGAAAAGACTTTTTGTAATCAAAGTAAAATTATGTTATGACAACAAATCAATTTTTATGACAAAATTTTATTTCTCAATTTTTAGAAAGAAGTTACTGAAATAAAGTAGATAATGAAGAATTGAAAATAGTCAATTTTCGAAATTTTATTTCGTAATTTTTTATGAAAAAGTTACTGAAAATGCTTAATGAAATAAAGGATTAAAAAAGTAAATTTTCAAAATAAATAAACTCAATACAAGATTTAACAAATTGGACTAAAGCACAGCCAGCGAATCCGAGCGGGACTTTTGAATGATTTTATATTCCAATGTGGCATTGATTTAACTTAAAAAATGATATAGAATCATTTTTATATCTCACTTTCTTCTGGTTTAGTTTAAATTTATCTTCCAAGTTGTAATCAGGTCGCTCATACGTTCACTTCAAGTACTTCATAAAAATTATGAAATGTTGTCTTTATCATATAAAGCGCTGCTGAAGCCGAATCAATTTCTTATCTTACACCTCTGTGGTTTAATTGAAATTTCCTTTCCTATCGGTGTTTTCTGGTCGGCTTACATGTTCACATTTAATAATTCATAGCAATTCAAAATGTTTCCTTTATCATATGAAGCTCTGCCAGCGAATCCGAGCAGATCATTTGTATGATGTGAAAGTTTAATAATGGCATTAATGTAGCTTCAAAATAAAGTCAGAATAAATTGTATATCATATAACATAATGGCATAGATTTAACTCAAAATAAATGTAGAATTAGTTTTATATCTCACACCGTGGAAATTTGTTTTCCTATCATTGTTATCTGGACGCCTTATATGTTTACACTTTCTATTAATTACTCCATAGAAATTTTGAAATTGTTCCTTAATCGTATGAAAACATTTGGTTTAAAAAAATGAACTGTTTTATAAGAGTTGTTCCTTCAGTCCGCATCACTTCAATTAATTCTATACGGAACTTTAATTTTTTTACTTCAAACTCTATTTTACTTTTTGGAAAAAGTTCTTTTCATTATAACCAACAATTTTTCTGAAACCTTCTTAGCTTAAGTGTTTCCTAGAAAAAAACCAATACCATTTTCGAATTCTACCGATTCGCTTTGAAACAATCGAGTTTACTTTTTTTGTGGCTAATGATAGTATAACATGCAAATATTGTCAAAATGGGATGTTTTCCAAAATTTAAACGCCTACAACTTCAAACTCTTATGTACAATTTACACAAATAGCTTTAATATTAGGAATTCCAAGTCTTTGGTGTAAGTTTATATATTTTCTAGGCAGTATTTGGTGTGGATCATTGTTATAATACTCTTATAAATCAAAGTTTAATGCCATTATTTGTTTTTCCGAGCGATCCAATGTTTTTTTTAACAAATACCACTTAAATGTTAATTATGTTGTGGGATTAACAATTTTTTTTATTGGAATAACAATTAAGGTGTTAAAAAAACAGTATGTAGGAGAAAACAGTGTAGGTTATCAGACTAAATCAACTTTTAGGGGACATTTAATGTTCGAGCGATATACCGGTATAGAAAACTTCAAAAACTCGAGGTAAACTATGAAAACTCAATTTATTTACAGAGGGAAGCATTGTCTTGCTAAATAAAAAAACAAGACAGTCCACCAACAAATGTATTTAAACCAAAGATCTTAATAAAAACAAGCAAAATACTCCTTAAGTTCTGCCGGGCCGAATCTTATATGCAAACCCTCCACCTACCGTTTTGTTTCCAACAATTACATTCATCAGTGTAATTTATATTAAAAATTCCCATATCCTATATTAAGCAATTAATCTTTAATACAACACATATTATTTTTTTCGATATATCACACGACAGACAGCCCATATTTAATCGTTCATAACTTATGGTTAATCATCATCAACACATGTTGTGTTTTTCCTTACTTTTTTTCGTTTTGAAATTGTTTACGCTTTTCACCAGACACCGTACCGACTGTGAAAAGTCCCAACATGCAATTTATTGAAATTCCATTTCAAATAAATATGAAATATGTTTTTGCAGGATTCTAGTTGTATTTGCTCAAAACCATTTAAAATAATATTTCATAAAAATATAATAACTATGAAAACATTAACAAGAAATAAACTGGCAATGTTTTTCATACTTCACGCTTATCATAATAATGGACAATTTTAAATGGTTACGTTTTTGAGGTGGAAAAATATACGTACACCGAAAATTATGTTGAATTTTTCATGGTAAGAGAAAGTAGTGGACACAGAGCGTGCCTTTCGAAATAGATTTCTAATAAGGGTGAGCGTGAGGTAGAGACGGTAATTGTGGGCAAGTTGGGATTGTTTCACTCAAAAAATTCTGATAAACGCACATAAAGTGGAAGCAGATGCAAATATTATTGTGGTCGCCGAGCAACGAAAATAAAACGAACAATAAATATGGATTGTTTTCAGAATGATTTATTTTCAAGTGGAAAAAAGGAGAGTGGACCATTAACTAGTGTAAACAATGTAAAGAAATAAATATTTGTTTTATTTAGAAAAAACAAAATGTAAGTTTAAACCCAAAATGAAACCAGTATATTTTAGTTTCTTAAATCAGGATTTACAATATTCTCAATCAGGACATTTCTTCTAACGGCATTAAAATTGTTGAACATAAATTCAAGTTGTTAAAAAAAATATTTTTTTTTATATCACATCAAGCCGAAATAATAATTAAAGAAAGAAAACTAATTCAAATATAATAAAATTTATAAATATTAAAACATAAATATATAAATCTATAAATATAATTAAATATATATAAATACAAATAATCTTTCGATTTGTTTTGTCTATTGAAATTTAAAAATATTGTGAATGTCGGCTTAAAAATTTACTAGAATTGTAAATGTAACTTAAGCATTATTGATTAGCATATTTAACTTTTTAATTTTAAAATATCACAGGAAGCTTAAGCAACATTAATAGAAAGCAAAGTGAAGTCTAAGGATAGTATTCAAAATAATTTTCTTAAAGTTTATAATTCAATTTTTTTGTTCAAATATACTTTGAACCTTTTGTTAAATGTTTTGTGAAATATTGCTTGGTTGCTTTTACATTGATGGTTAATTTCATTTTAACTAAAAATTCAATTTTCCAGCCTACATATAACTAGTATGTTTCCTTATTTAGTAACTTCCCATCATCTTTTTAATTTCCCCCGCTTTCAATCAATTGATATCAGTTTAAAGTATCTCTCTAAAATAACTCCAACTATAATTAATCATCCCTTCTTCCCACACGCTTAAAAAAGAACACGCACTTTTTTCGAAAATATGTTAGTATTTTTTGTCTTTTCCGCATTATTTTTTTCATTTTGTTAATGATGACATTATTAACTCATCAGTAATAGAATTTAGCTCTTCAACTGACCATATGTCACTTTTTAATGTGAACCCAATTTGGTAGACGCAGCTTTAGCGCTGAGCTAGACAATATTAGACAACAACTAATGAGCGTTAGACATTTCCGGTACTCAAAATGCAAACGGCCATGAACTTGGAAATATTGGCTAAACACAGTTGGAATATTATAAATGAGGGGGAAAATTACTTTCAAAAGTTGCTGATCATTGAAAGAGAAATCAAGTTATCATTTAAGAAAGTAATTTCTTTATTAGCTCTTAGAGAAATTTACAATGAATTTAATTTCCTGTACCGATTTTGTTAAAAATACTCGTATTAATCATGATGAAATTAATATCCTGTTCTGCACAGTGGTACTGTGTTGACAATAATCAACTTACCAAATTACATTTTCTTAAAAATATTATGTTGCTTAAAATATTATACAGATAATATTAATAACCTGTTTTCTACTGCGCCCGCCGTAGTCTCTGTAACCCCGCTCCTCTGAAAATATGTATTTTATAAATTTATTTGTAAAATATATCTATAAGTAAATAAATAAACAATAATATCCTGTTTTGCATAGTCAACTAACCAAATTAAATTTTTGTTAAAAAAAAAGTTATATATAAAAGTCACCTCTCAAATTTTTAAAGCCATAGTTGTGGTAAGAATTTCAAAAAATCGACCCTGAAAACTGCATGTCCTTTGCTTGAAACATTTATATTTCCTAATTAGGAAAACAAAAATGGAAAAATTCGGTTACTAAACCAAATGAAATTCATTTTAAAATGTAAACAAAAAATATTGTGATAATGAAATTCAAGGAATCATCACTCAAAATTGTAAGCCCTTTGTTAAAAATATTACACTTTCCCACTTAAATTTGTTTTTCTTTTTTACTCAAAAAAGAAAATAATAGTAAAGATAAGCCCAGAAAAACTTAATCCAAAACAATTCATGCGAAAATCGACGATACAAAAAATTTTGGTCAAAGTGAAAATCAATTGTGGACTGTATATTTTCTAATTAAAAATTGTATACTATAGTCTAAACTTATTTTTATTCTCCGACTAGCTCTCAATTTACTTTAAAAACAATCTTATTATATGGTTGTTAATCCATAATATCTCTCCGACATTAAGCGCACCTTACTCTTCTATTTTCCTCTCCCACTTAATTTTTTTTTTCTTTTTTACTCAAAAAAAGAATGTGATAGAGTAGATAAGCCCAGAAAAACTTGATCCAAAACTATATATGCAAAAATTGCAGATAAACAAAAATTTGGTCGAAGTGAAAATCAATTGTGGACTTTATATTTTGTAATAAAAAAGGTTTATACTATTCATTTTTATTTCTCTGACCAGCTCTCTTTTTACTTTTAAAAGAATCTCATTTTATTGTTGTTAATCCATGTTATCTCTCTGAAATTAAGCGCACCTTGTTCTCCATGAGTCAATAAATGTTATTCACATAAAATCATTAAATTTTAAAAAACAAACCAATCATAAATCTAAAATGTCCTTTGACTGAATTTTACTACCTTAAACACCTTGCTCATACAGACGTTTTTAATAACTCCCTGAACCTATTTCCTAACTTTCTCTCTCCGATTGCTGTCTTAGTGGTAAGCCTTAATTATTTAAATCATTTAACTGTCGTAGACCTAGATCAGCTGGTGGTTTTTCATCTTCTGCCCTAATCGGCCTCATAAATCGCACGACAAACATAAATCTTTGCCAGGCTGTCATCAAGTTCGTTTGCACCTTGCTTCATTAAATTTAGAGTTTACCACGTTTTATCCAAAACGAGACAGAAATCAACTTAACTGTCTCTGTTAATCTTTATTACTCTTTGCTGTAATCACTCATTTCAATCTGCTTGTATATGAATTTTAAATGTCCGTCCACTTGGGTGCCGGCCCAAAACTTGTGTGTAAACTCTTAAAAGTGGCCAACCATCAATCAGCACCTTGTTCATCATACCACATGATTGCATCAACAAATACTCATCCTCATCCTGGTTCGTTCGGTCTCTATGTGTACGCATCATTCTGTCCCTTAGTCTCCCTTTCTTCTTGCTTGCCCTAAAAACCCATAAAATATGTTTGTGTTTGAGGTTTACCTGTTAACCACACTGAGCTACCAGCCGACTGGCTGACAATCACTCAATTCACTCCTGGTTTTATTTTATAGCTGTCATAAAAGTGCAAAGATTGTGTGTGTAGGGGGACCTTAAACCAGGAGCCACCGAGATCACCATTTTTTTAGATTTTATGTTTATGACACAGTCTCAAATGCAATGCAATGTGCCTGTGCTGATAATGGTTTAACCAAAAACGCCATAGAAACTTCCGAAGATTAGTTTTAATATTTTCGGGGACTTAAGTAAATCGTTATGGTCGTCAAACAAATACATTTAATGGGTATTATGTTGCGTTTACATATTTTTATAGTCCACTTATCAGTGGTTGAAATTGACATTTTGTAGTGCTTGCGTCTTTTTGGATTTTGCATAAAGTGTATGTCGTTGGCGGAAGGAAACAGGTGGAAACAAGTTTGATTATTTTTATTCAACCGTTTGTGGTGTCACCTGTTTGGGGTTTACGGTTTTCAGATGCTTTAACGAAATTTTAAGGTTTGCTTGCCACCTGTTTCTTTTTATGTGCCACATTATCTTGCTTCTTTCAATCAAATTGCATTTAATGTTAAAAAAATATTTGAAAATTTAAAATCGACGATTACTTGTGAGTTTTGAATAAAGCAGACTGTAAACATTAGGCGTTTTCTTCTTGACAAGCTTAAAAATCCGCTTAACTCGTTCAAAAACTAAATAAATTTAAAAAAAACATTTAACTTGGAAGAGAAAGAAAATGTGCACATGCTGTAAATGGGTTCACTTTAGTTCGCTTCATTCCGCTAAAGCCCGCTTAGCGTATTTTTTTTAAAAAAGTTTTGTCTGTAAATCAAAATTAAAAACCAAACGATTTTTGACGATTAAGTCCAACAGTAACCAACAAAGTTTTATGTGTTTAAAAAACTGTTTGAAATTATGGCTTTAGCGAGGTTTTAATCGGATTTTCTCTACATCTTTGAAGTTAAAGAAAAAAATAAAATAACTTAGCTTTACAGTGGCGATGTTCTATCGGGTGATCAATCTAGAGGTAGGTATATTATCAAAATAAAAAAAAAAATACAAAAATTGGAATAAGTGTGGAATCTTTTTTGTTTATTCGCAAGGAAATTTTATGCAATTAATTTTTTGAATAAAATAATATATAAGTAAACAATAGAATATAATAACTTCACACTATTGTTTAAGAGTATAAAAACGATTTGGTTTACAGAAAACTTTAGTCAATTTGCTTTAAAAGCCTTTTATTTTAAATAATTAAAATTATTTTTTTGTTTTTTGGGAAGAAAATTATTTAAGAATAACTTTAAGAGAGTGTAAGCGAGCTCGATTATTGCTCGCATATAGTATTTCTTGAATAACTTTCTTTCCAAAAATAATAAAAATTATAGGTTTATGATGCATAAAGCGAATCAGTTCTTGTTAACAAAGAAATTTTTAAAATGTATCGTAAAGTTTTAAAGTTATCGCCTTAGCGACCTCTTATTCGTTAAACTAGCGATTACCACTATTGTTCCCTTTCTTTGTCTTCCTTTAATTTGTATTTGTTCATTTTTTCGCTTGACTCAAGGCTTTTTTCTGTCAATGTCATTATAAGTAAAGGACTCCAATCTTTTTTTTGATTTCAACAGGGAGGAAATATTTCTAAGATTGAGCAACTAAGGTCTAAATGAATATTAAGATTTTACTGTTTTTTCTAGTATTAATGCTTCCTAATATGTCCTTGTTATACATTTCAGAACTTACCTTTCTCCTCTTGCACATCTCGCTGCTTAATGTTATTATTTTTTTGTATTTGTTTTAATAGGTCCCCATTTACACGAATAACTTGCGCCATTTTTTACAATTCCCTTTTGAACTTGCCTCTTGTGTTTACACAAGGCAATTCGGTTACGGCAATTTTTGTTTTCATTCGCTCTGATTTTTGTGTGAAAAAATACTTAAATAATCTGCAGCCAACTTCACACTACGAAAAGTACAAAAGGAATTGACAGAACGGGAAAGTTTTTTCCCTCTCCATTCCCCTTACCTCTCTCTCCTACAAACTGACAGTTGCGGCAACTAAAGTTGCCTCGTGTAAACGGGGACTTGTCTCAAAATATTTTCTCTTTCCTCCCGATGCTCTTAATTTCTGCTTTCCTAGCTCTTTTAATTTCTGCTTTCCTAGATTGAGTATAAGATTTTTAAAGTAGACTGGGATTTTTAAGCTTTTTTTAAAATTCTCTTGTCTAAGTTCTTGCCGAGCTTTTTTGCACATTTCTTTTAAGTTTTTATATAAATAAGTTTGATCAATTATTTCAAACTTTTTTCTTTTCCCTCTCCTTGTCGTTTTACTTAATTCTCCTTGTTATCTTTGCAAAATTTATATCATAGCCTTACTTACTTGCCGTGTTTTTGTCTATTTTTTAGGTTTTTATATAATTATTTTTGTTCAATTATCACAAACTTTTTTCTTTTCTCTCTTTATGTCTTTTTTCAACTCCTTTTTACTTTCGACACTTTATTGTCATACCCTAACTCTTTTTTTTTGGTAATGTAAGCCAATTTATCTGTCTTAACCAATTTCACACTTTTAAAATGTCATTTGCACAATAATTCTCTTGACATTTCAGCTGTCAAATTAAGACACGTTTTATACGGTCTTCACTTTCTTATGCACAGACTCTGGCTCACTCATACGCGTTCGTTCGTATCAACATTTATCTCTTAAGCTGTCATTAATCACTGCCTCAAATATAATTTTGCCTTGAATTTAATCCAAAAGAAAATGTAACTTTTGACATTTGTCAACGAATAAATCAACAAAAATGTTACAAACCGACTGACGTACATTAAATATGTAGATTTTAGAAAAGAAAGGCAGAAAGTGAAACAGCACCAGATCAAAAGAAAACACGCAAAGGTTAGAAGTAAGAAAAGGTTTTTTTTTAGAAATTTGAATAGTTTTAAGTTGTTTAAAAGGTGTAAAAAGGTCAGAAGGGCTGAATATCCCTTAAATGGACTAAATATTCCTCGTGCAACAGAGCTTTTCTCAATTGACACCAGAGCTTTTCTTAATTGACACCAGAGCTTTTAATTGATAATTCTCTCTTTAATTTAACTTCTGGGGTAAGGAAAGTTTTTGTTAGAATTCGAAGAAGTTTTAAGTTGTTTAAAAGTTGCAAAAAGGCCATCAACACTTAATGTCCTTTAAAAGGTCTAAATATTCCATGAACACCAGAGTTTTCTTGACACCAGAGCTTTTTAATGGTAATTCTCTTTTTAATTTAACTTCTGGGGTCCATATCTGTATTAGAAAACGACTCGGACTCTCTATACACTAAAATTACTGTAAAATAAAGAGATTTTATTCTAAAAATAAAATCAATCTTTATTTTTAATGTAAATCCTCAATTTTGATATCTCTTTTTTCTTATCAACTTCTCATAATTACTAACCCATATCCTTATTAGCCCATAATATGTTTTCAGAATATTCCACTAATTAACACTTTTCCCACTTAACGCAACAGAGAGCGAGAGAAAGCAAAAACTAGTTTTCCTCCTCTAAAAATCTGTAACTAATTTGAAAATAGTTAAATTACTTATTCGAAAACAGCCAACATTTCCCCTAAAAATGGGCGTTTAATCCCGAAAGCAAAAAGGGTAATCACCAAACAAAAAACCATAACAAATTGTTATATAATAGAGCAGTAAAAGCAATAATAACAAGAAAAAACTTGTTTTTGGAACAACAAAAATAGTGGAGAAACAGAACAAAACAGAAAGAAAAACAGCAACAAACAATAGAAAGAAGGCTAATAAATGCAATATCAATTTCATTTTGAGACCATTCAGCTCATAAATACCAGAACAACTCACTCCTTTTTTTATACTGCGCCATAGAAGAGGAGAAAAAAACCCAACGCAAAGAAAGGACAAAGGAAGTAGCCTTTGGTTTCACTTTTTGGGGGGGTTGAAAACCAGACCGACTGACCATTATTAAACAAATTTGTTTATGGACAGCCAACCGTATCGAAACGGGGTAGAGAAGTGTACGATTATGCGAGCGACGAGTATTTGTAAAAGGACACGTGAAAATTGCTGTATTATGAGTTGTTAAAAGATCGTAAAAAATCCTTTCGGAAAGGATAAAAGGGGAGTTTTGTTTTGCAACGCATGTTAAGGCTGTGTTTTCTTGAAATTTATCTTTGCTGTTCTTTCAATCCTTGAGAAAATGATATGGTCAGTTTTTGGAAATTTTAACGATAACATTTTTGCTTTGGTGGCAAAGTAGGGTAAGGTGAGAAGCAACAGGTTTGACGAGTTTATTTTTTTGGTGTTAAGTTTTTAAAATAAAGAAACTAAATTTCAATTAAAAATATATAAAGAATTAAAAGGAGAGTAGCTTACATGTGGGGATAAATGGAGATTTTGATTTTTTTTAAAAAAAATCCGCCTGGTTTCTGCCTTGTCGGCCAGGCTTTGAAATAAAAAGAATATTAGGAGAGTAAGTGAAACAAATTTATGCTTTTTGGATTTTTTTTTTTTGAAAAAAAAAGTGTTTTTTTGTTTGAGTGTTTGTTAAACAGCTAAATTGATGCATTTTTACAAAATTAATTTAAAATTGTGCTTCAAGCTTGAGTGGTTGAAGAAAAAAAAACAAACAAAAATTTTAATGTAATATTTGATTTTTTTATAAAATCAAGTATTATATAAAAATTGGTAATAAAGCAAAATTCTTTTAATGATTTTTTGTATTTCGAGTTAAAAGTTATAAGGCCTTTAAGCTATATGTGTAGATATAATCGCTATACTGACTGACCGCGACCTACGGTTTAATACTCGTACCGGCTTTCAACTGCCAAGGCATTTTTTAAAGAAGTTCGTAATGTCAACAGGATGTACAAGCTGGAAACCCGCCACAAAAATTTTTGTAGTTTTATATATCCGGATTAATTTTTTTTATAAAAATTTCAAAGCCTTTCCATTATTTATTAGTTATACACTTCTTATCAAAACTTTTCTTATAAAAATGATCAAGAAACATTTCTAAAAAATTAAAAATAGAATCACCTCTTTCATGGGTAAAAACTTGAAATTTCATATGAAAACATTAATTATCGATATCACCTAAACTAAGCGTCAAATTGACACAAGAGGCTTTATTTGTGATCACCTCTTTCCTGGGTCAAAAAACATGAAATTTCATATGAAAACTTAAATTAGCTATATCTCCTTAACTAAGCGTCTAATCGACAAAAGAGGCTTTATTTGTGATCACCTCCTTTCTGGGTCAAAAAACTTTCAGGCTTTTACTATACGAATTTATTCTTATTAAAAACGAAATAAAATCCTGTCCGGGACCTTTATTGATATGGAAAATAACGGCCTGCAATTAAAAACAAATTAAAAACAGCATATAAATAAAAACAAAAGAATTTGAATTTGTTTTTTGAAAAATATTAGACTATAAAAAAAATTATTTTTTTAAGCTTAAAAAATCGCCTGGTTTCCCTTTTGAATAATAGCTGACTGAACTCTGAAGTTTTAAATGAAATGACTCAAACAATTTCTCATACAAATTTGTATTCTGATTTTTTGCGCAGAAATTACGGTATTTTAATTTTTTTGTTTTAATAAAAATTATAAGACTAAGGTTGTGGATATTCTTTTTAACAAATATTCGTATATAAAATTCTTTTACGAAAGGCATGCATTTTTGTTATTTTAGTTTAAAGTTTTTTTCACAACACTTAAAATCTATTTATTTTTCGTTATAAACAATTTGTTTGGTAGTAAAAGCTGCTTACTGCACAATATATCTTATTTTTTTGCGTATAAAATGAAAAATATTGAAGATTTTTTTCAACAATTCAAACTCTTTTGGGCGAAATTTTGGGACAAATTTTTTGATGAGTTTTTTAAAAAAGATTCAAAATTTGTGTGGGGATGTTGTTTAAACATACATCAAAATAATTTTACAATGTTCGGTACGAGTATAAGTTGAAAAAAATTTTTTCAATGGATTTTTTATAATTTTTCTTTTAAAAGTAAATAGCTCAAGATCAGTTAGTTGTTTATAAATACGTTGTTTTTACGGGTAAACAACAATCCAGGTTTCTTAACAAACTTTCAATTTGGTGTAAATTATTTAAAAACGGAACATCGGTGTCAATTTAGAATGCTAATTACAATAAATCGAATTTCTTTTTACATTTTCGTTTTTTCGTTTTTTTGTTATTTATTCGGTCTTTTATCATTATTATGACTTGAGCAGTTTTTTATTCTGGTTCGAGACCTTTATGTTGTTTCTTTTTCAGAATCAACTTAAAAAGAAGAAATTGGTGAAATGTATTTGCTACGGTTGCCAGGCAGACTGTACAGCTGTTTCTAAACCCGCCAAGGTTTTTCTTCAGCAGTCTTTGGCAACGATTACTTCGGCCACAAATCAAATGACTTATACGGGAGACTCATTTTTATTAATGAGAATTACCCTTTGTGTATAGTCTTCGAACTGTGCGTAGAGCAATCTTCAACGCGCAATATCATTTCCACCAATTCCGTTTCGCATGGGTCTTCGTTGAAAACCACAAATGCAAAAAGCACAATCAAAGTGTGCATGTTTTTTGTGCGTACATATACTCATACATGCGTTGCACATTAGGGCGTACCAATCCTTTTTAATAGTTTTTTCGTTTTTTTGTTATTTATTCGGTCTTTTATCATTATTATGACTTGAGCAGTTTTTTATTCTGGTTCGAGACCTTTATGTTGTTTCTTTTTCAGAATCAACTTAAAAAGAAGAAATTGGTGAAATGTATTTGCTACGGTTGCCAGGCAGACTGTACAGCTGTTTCTAAACCCGCCAAGGTTTTTCTTCAGCAGTCTTTGGCAACGATTACTTCGGCCACAAATCAAATGACTTATACGGGAGACTCATTTTTATTAATGAGAATTACCCTTTGTGTATAGTCTTCGAACTGTGCGTAGAGCAATCTTCAACGCGCAATATCATTTCCACCAATTCCGTTTCGCATGGGTCTTCGTTGAAAACCACAAATGCAAAAAGCACAATCAAAGTGTGCATGTTTTTTGTGCGTACATATACTCATACATGCGTTGCACATTAGGGCGTACCAATCCTTTTTAATAGTTTTTTCGTTTTTTTGTTATTTATTCGGTCTTTTATCATTATTATGACTTGAGCAGTTTTTTATTCTGGTTCGAGACCTTTATGTTGTTTCTTTTTCAGAATCAACTTAAAAAGAAGAAATTGGTGAAATGTATTTGCTACGGTTGCCAGGCAGACTGTACAGCTGTTTCTAAACCCGCCAAGGTTTTTCTTCAGCAGTCTTTGGCAACGATTACTTCGGCCACAAATCAAATGACTTATACGGGAGACTCATTTTTATTAATGAGAATTACCCTTTGTGTATAGTCTTCGAACTGTGCGTAGAGCAATCTTCAACGCGCAATATCATTTCCACCAATTCCGTTTCGCATGGGTCTTCGTTGAAAACCACAAATGCAAAAAGCACAATCAAAGTGTGCATGTTTTTTGTGCGTACATATACTCATACATGCGTTGCACATTAGGGCGTACCAATCCTTTTTAATAGTTTTTTCGTTTTTTTGTTATTTATTCGGTCTTTTATCATTATTATGACTTGAGCAGTTTTTTATTCTGGTTCGAGACCTTTATGTTGTTTCTTTTTCAGAATCAACTTAAAAAGAAGAAATTGGTGAAATGTATTTGCTACGGTTGCCAGGCAGACTGTACAGCTGTTTCTAAACCCGCCAAGGTTTTTCTTCAGCAGTCTTTGGCAACGATTACTTCGGCCACAAATCAAATGACTTATACGGGAGACTCATTTTTATTAATGAGAATTACCCTTTGTGTATAGTCTTCGAACTGTGCGTAGAGCAATCTTCAACGCGCAATATCATTTCCACCAATTCCGTTTCGCATGGGTCTTCGTTGAAAACCACAAATGCATTTTCTTGTGGAACAGGAAGCTTTGGTTAACAACTTCAGTTTGATTTTGTGTTCTTTTTGATAATAAAAAAAACATTCCCAAATTTTAAATTTAATTAATGATGTCGAAAAATTTCTCAGCGTCATTACTTAAATCTTATTTTTTTATATTTACAAATTTAACCTTTTCTTTTATCTGTTTAATCCTTACAGATTGTAACACCCAAAAATCAATCATTCATTTCAATCAAAAACGCATTTTTGATAAAAATCTCTAAAATCCCAAACCCTAATGAAATTTCTCTAAATTCTTTATTAAAATACTTTTTATAAATGGGGTGTAAAGTATTTTGGTTTAAAGATCACCCAATATTTACATGTGTCACACAAAACCGACTCCCTGATCTTTTTTTTATCAAAAAAAACCTTATCGAAACGTTTTAATTTCTATTTGATCGATAATGATCTCAATGTCACGGTTGAGGCTACGCATTTTCCGCGATCATCATCACCGAATTCCCATTTGTTTAGGGCTTTCCCGGCTAATTATGTATGCAAACAATGTTTGTTTTCTTTAGTTTATTTTTCTTTTCCTTTCTTATCTTCTGCTGATCCTTTTTTATTACTTACTCTATTTTTTACCGCCTCTTTTCTATTACAAGGTGTAGTGTGGTTGTTGTAAAGAAAATTAATTGAGTCTAAGACGAACGTCAGGGCGATAGTACGGGTGGTTAACCCTTTTTCGCCCCTCTTCAATTTCCGGGTTTTCGTGTGTGAATGTGTTATCGGTGTGAGACAATGCGATTGTTGGTTAAACTTTGTCACATTGGTCAGATAGTAAACAGAGTCTAACAGATATAACTGGTTTTTCTTTAGTTTTTCCTTAAAAAGGAAAACATATGTAATCATTAGCTGTCTTATCGCTGCGCAAGCAAAGGGTTTGAAAAGGGTCAAGTAGTGTCTCGGCGGTGGTGGTGTTTCCTGTAGACGCAAGAAAGGTAAGAAAACAAACATTTCGGTTTTTATGTCACGTGAAAATGTGAAAATACATGGGAAAGATCAAACGTCGAGTGCTTAAGGAACGCTCTAATGTTTTGCTTTTTAAGAGCTTAATGGCTTAAAACAACTGGTTTCGATCGATATAACCTATCCCAGCAATTTCTCATGTCAAGGTTATCGTGTTTGTCTCACTTTCTTATGTCTTTCTCTGTGCATATACAACAACTATTAGACATATCAGCTGTCAAATTAGTTCATTTGGAAAATATCTTGGAAAAAAACTGTAAGCTGTCATTAATCATCTCACATTAGACTTATTATTTCATTTCGTTATGTTAACAGAGCAGAGCTTTATAAGAGAGCTTATAGTTTTACATAAGCATTCGATATATGTCTGAATTATATCGCTTTCAGACACTTAAATGTAACAACTGACTAAACCACATGATTTCAAATGTTAGATATTAATCATTTGTTTTCAAAGAGTACGAGTAACCACGTTCGATATCGTTTATGTTTCGAAATGCACTGTCAATGTTCGCCACGTGTGAATTATTTATCCCTTTCACGTGCTGAAGCGATTAGCTGCAATAAACATCATCAGAGCCAACGGCTAGGGTCAAAGGTATAATTCCATTGAAAAGATGTCAAATCTTCCTAAGGTCGTCGTCGAACAAGTCACTACAGAATTGTTCATGCTTAGCTTGTTGAAAGCTTTTATAGTTAAACATTCTTCCCAGCAATTTCGTTTAAATATCTTTTTTAGATGCTATCTTGTGAGTTCTGGTGAAAGCTTTAAGCTTTTTCAAGCTTTAAGGTTCTGACTAAAAAAGAAATAAACTGGAATCGTACTATAAGCCGTGAGTTCGTCTGAATACAAAATTTTTACTTTAAGATAGCATAAATTTTTGAAAGATTTAAATTTAAAAAAAAAAACTATTAAGGAATAGACCTTAAACAAACTCTCAGCAATATGGCTTCAAATCATTCATTCAGAAAGTCTCTTGTAATCTCTTCTTAACTTACATTTTTCTTAGCTCCAAGTTTTGATAATCTGACTAAATATATTTACAGTGGAATTATAGTACAATATATAAAGTCGAATGACTATACTTATTTCCAAACTTAATGCTTAAGAAATCTTTTACAGTATTGACGTTCTCGTAGCTTTAATCTTAAAAAAGCTTTTACAGAATAGACCTAACAAACAATTATATTTTTAAATAAAATTCAATAGAAACAT
Organism: Hydrotaea diabolus; assembly: GCA_963513945.1. Taxonomy (NCBI): domain Eukaryota; kingdom Metazoa; phylum Arthropoda; class Insecta; order Diptera; family Muscidae; genus Hydrotaea; species Hydrotaea diabolus. The sequence continues at coordinate 50,170,721 of OY740717.1, read as the reverse complement.
GTAAGGTTAAGAGAATCAATAGGTAGACAGCTTGAATCTTTGCAGGTCTAACTTAAAAAAATATATAACTGAATCCTTAAATATATAGTGTGTTGGGACGAGTGCTGAACTAACAGCGTTAAGAGCTTAAAGCTTTGATTAAAAAAACTCTTACGTCATACTCCTCAAAGAAATTCGCGACAACAAATTCTTTAAAATTTTACATTTAGGAATTGTTTTGTAATCTCTTCTGAATTTACTTTTTCCCTGGCTACAAGTTTTCATTATCTTATTAAATATACAGTGAAACTTTAGTACACTACATAGGGTCGAATGACTATACTTAGTTTTAAAACTTCTGGCTTCTGGAAATCTTTTATAGTGTTGGCATTGAATTGTCGTAGCTTTAAACTAAAAAAAAAAGCTTTTACAAACAATATTATACGAGTATGTTTAAATAAACTTTGGTAGAAATCATACTTGTAAATTTAAAAGTACTATGATATGTTAGACCAAGTGGCCGTACTTAATATTCTACTTCGGTAGAAAACATACTTGTAAATTTAAAAGTACTATGATATGTTAGACCAAGTGGTCGTACTTAATATGAAATCTTTAATGTGATTCAAGCTTTGACAGCTTTTCCTAAGACTTGTCAAAGCTTTTATGGATTTTAAAAAACGTAGCAGCTATTTTGTCTTAATTACTTATTTTTCAATACATATGTCTTTGTGCTAATGGGAGCTAAAGTGACCAAAGCTTTAAGCTTATGCAAACTTTTAAGCTGTACATATATAACATATATAACGTAAGACAGAGTGATTGTACTAATATCCAAAGCTTTAACCTTCAGAACACTTTTTGCTGCAGAAATCAAACAAAAATAAATCCTGGAAGGTTTTGTCAACTTTATGTGCATGTTTTTTGTTTTCGCTTTAAACTCAAGTTCGTATTCCATTTCCGTCACTTTGTCACATATACTGTCATTTTACCCGATAATCGTTCTCTCGCTTCACTGATTTTTTTCCCTTGACCTTATATCTGATCTCTCTGCCTGTTCGTCTGTCTGTCCCCATTGAAAACATATGTTCACCAGCCTGTCACATGAAATTAACACATTGTTCTGCGCCATGAAATCATTCACCAGATTTGCTGTTGTTTCCTTCGAAGCCAAGTTCCGCTTTTAAGAACTCCACAGCACAAAAAAGTGTTCAAGCGTAGTAGACTTTAAAGCTGTTTAAAGTAAACACGCGGAGACGGGCCGAACAAAAAAAAAATCCTTAAAAACTCATTAAAAATTCTGCTGCGTTGTGCGATGTGTTCGTCGGAAATCACATTCAATTGCAAAAAGTAGTCCATCACATACGTATGTATGTCAAGAAGGTTTACTTGTGATTTCTGTTTTTGTACTTTTTAGTATGCCACCGATCAACATGACAACAATGACGTGGCTGTCAATCAAACAGAACCATAGTAGATAGCTATTAACCAGATCACATCACATATGGAAATGGATGGAATGTCAGGAAGGATGTATGATACGTACAGACAGACCTTGCTGAGCCGAGCAAAAGGGACATTTCAGCTCAGGGCCAACTAACGGTTTGCCTAGTACGTACTCGTACAATTGTTAATTGTTTTATAAAAAGTTTCTTTTCAATTGCTTACACACAAGAAAAATATTTGTACTTGCCGGCAAACACAACCGGTTAATGTTGGGTTTTTAACCTTCACCGTCATCTGGTTGGTTGCTTGGGCTGGGTTGTTGGTTGTTTGCTTTTTGGCTGTTTGCCTTAAAGGGACTGGGAAAATGTTTGCTTCTTGTCTTTTGTCACTGCTAATTACGTATGCAATTCCTTTTTACGGAAATGTTTAGAGAGTGCACAAAAAAAGGACATCATCATCATCGGCGTCATCATGGTCATGTCAGCGCAACGTAACAACCAGTTTGGTTAGGTTTTTTTTTGGGAAAGCCTTATATAGATAGTGCATATCGTACTACGTATTGTCCATGTAATGTGCTTGGTCTTCCGTGACAAATGCAGTAACCTTCAGTTTTACTCAAGTGTCTGTCCATTTGCGGGTCCGCCTTTTTATGGCCTTTTTTGGATGCTGTTGTTGCGTCAGTTTCGTTTTGTGCCATTTTATTGTTTTTTGCTTTTTTTGCGGTAGTACAAAAATCTTGATGGCCACCCTGGGTGTTTTCATTTATATCATCGTTTTTTTAAGTACCATTGAGTTGCTGCTGTTGTACGAGTACAACTAACATATGTAAGCTTTTTATTTGTCTGATTGCCAGCGTCTTCGCGTCTGTCTCTCTGCCTGTCCAATGTTTACTTTTCCGACTGCTGTTGTTAGCTTGCAGTGTCGTCGTAACTTATGCCGGCAATATGCTTTAATTCTGACAGTTGGCAGTTTATAGTGCATGGCATATGACAGCCAGAAAGTCGTGGCGACTAGAGGGTGAGCTAGGCATAAAGAGACGGAAGCTAGTGATTTGTGAACATCAGCTATTGCTCATAAGTATAAGAGATGTTCACTTAAAGGTCAAACTATAAAATAAAAAAACAGTTGTATAAACATTTTATATAAAAGCTTAAGGAAAGCTTTTAAAAAATCTTCTGTACCGAACAAAATATTTAAAAAATTAATAAGGTTCTTAAGCTTAAATAAAGCTTTTGACATAGCGCTACCTTGTCTACAGTTTTCTGTGACCACCTAAATTTGCGGTTCCCATAGCTTAAAGTTTACGTAAGCTTTTTTTATAATCCATTAAAAAGCTCCACAAACGAACTTTAACAAACTAAAGTGACAAGTACTAAATCTGTAATTCAAAAGCTTCACATAAGTTTTTATGTTCAGGAAAAGCTTAAAACATACCATTGCTATATAAACATTCTTCAACGCACAATTTGATATCCCCATAGTTTCGTCACAACAGATTCCACAAGCATAAATGGCGAATCCTGTTACATACTCGTACAATCTGCTAGATGCTGTAAATATACAATTTACATATTCTTCTTTAGATATTAAGCTTAGACTTAAAATAACGTTTTTAAAAAAATCGTTGGGCTAAAAACTATGTTCCCTGTTCATCTTAAATTGCAGTTTCCATTTCCGAAGCAAGCTTTAAACCTTGTTTTCAAGATGCTCCAAGTAAACTCTATTTCAAAGGTTTTTATATATATAGTATATATATATATATAATACTAAAGCTTTTCAAAACTTACTGCGAGAGATTTTGCATTGCATTTTGTGTTAATAAAGCTCTTTACATTAAAATGTCATAAACCTTTGGAAAAGCTTTTCGAAATTTCTGTCAGGGGTTTTTGTTTAAGTGTGAAAAGGCTAAACTGGCTGCGAAAACCAGGTTTTCAAGAGCTTTTGCATTGCGTTTTTGTGCTAATAAAGCTCTTTGCTTTGAAATGTCATAAAACTTTTTAAAGCTTTTTCGAACTTTTTGTCAGCTTTACTTCTGCTTAACTGTGGAAAGGCAAGCTCAAAGATTTGTGAGATTCCGTGCAATTTATTGCTGATCTTTAAAGTTTCAACAGTTAATTTATATTATTGTGTGTAGGGACCATTAAAACAATCTAGAATTTTAATGTGATACCTCAAGGTAAAAGCACAAAAAAAACATTGGATTTGCCTGGGTAGAATAATGCTTTTTCAAAAGGTAAAGCTTTTTCTTAATAGTTAGAAGTAGAGCTTTCAGTTTCAAAGCAATTTATTGCTTTTATATAGAAATCTTTAATGGATTACTTATTTCGTTTGAAAAATCTCTTTTAACGCCTTTTCGGTGTTTCTGTGTTAAGTTTAAAATGCGGTTTATTTTTCAAACTAAAACTTTAGTGGATAATAATACATATTTCTTACTTTTTACCATATGTGTAAAATAAGACCAACTTAACCATAAACATCATTAATATTACCATTTTAGATGATATTTCTATGTACACAAACATAGTAATTGCTTTTGGATATTGAAAAGAAATAATTACAAAAATTAATGCATTTCGGCAAACAGCAAAAGGTAACCACAAAATTGGAATAACAACAAGTTTAACCCACATAAACATATACAAAATTGCAAGTTTATTTTTGTTAACTATTTTTTGCAAACATTAAACCTAACCTACAATTAAAAGTATTGCGATATATTTTGTTTCTTGTAAATAATTCCATTTTTATAAATCCAAATCGTAATGATTCATCATTTCGCGAGTTCGCTTTAGAAATACACAATTGACAATGGTATGACATTGAATATGCCTCGAGCCGCAAAACAAAAAGTATGTTATGTGTTACCATATTTCAAAGCAGAGCTACGAGTATACATGCTTTTTAAACTGGTGAACGGCCTCCCTTATATGGTCGGTGCTGGATGAATATAAGAGCTGTAATCTGGGCACGCTTATAAATTCATTAGATATTCAAGTGGTGGGTGATACCACGAGCTCCTATCAATGTGTGCAATTAGTGATGACTTGTTTTAGTACGTGATGGCTTGTTTTAGTGCTTCGGGCGGATCACTAATCGAATCTGTAGGTGGTGCATGAGGGGGCTTTGCGTTAGTGGGAATCTTAGCATTCACTATACCTGCTATCCCTATTAAAGATAGACTTAAGGTTAACCACTTAGATAAGCTTTGATAGCAAAATTATATGGAAAATAAATTTAAGGAGATAATTCTTAATATCCAATTAATCTTAAGCATTTGAGGAGGCGTTCACATTAAGTGACTAGTTGATTGAACGATAAGTGTGTTATTGAAAAATCAAGTTTATTAAAGTATAACGCTATAAGATTTGCCTCTTATTAGATCGAGTTCAAATGTTTATTTAGTTAAGTTGGGTACAAGCTCAAAAGCTTCAAATATAAAATCATATCAGCCAAAATTGCATAGTACTTTAGCTAACAAGCTTAACGCCCTTTTGAGGGTTTACTAAAGCTTTGATTTATAATCGTCATATAGTTAACTAAATTAATAATGAAGCAAATGCTTATAAATTTATAGTATACAAATCTCAATATATAGCTTAGATAGGGACAAAAAGCTCTGTGATCGTAAACTTCAGCGTCTTTTACATTTACTTTCATACACATATTTATTAATTCCTCCTTACGCTAGGCCCACATAGGCGTTTTTGAAACCTGCGTCACGTAGAGCTTTGAGCTTTCCCAACCGATATGGACGTTTGAAAAAGCTTTTACAATGTGCATTTTCAGAAAAGATAAAGAGATGTATAAATCAAAAGTTCTAGTGTTCATGGCGTGGTGTTTGAAAGAAAATCTCAAAAATTGCAATTGGTTGGCCATAGAAAGTAACAACGCCATAACAATAAAACTTTTTAATGGAACTTATCTTAACAATGAACATTTTTTTTATTTGTTGGTGTTAAAAATAAATAGTTTAAGTTTAGAAGATACATTAAAAAAGCTTAAGTGTATTATCGTTCGTATGACACTACGCTTAGTAGGGATACATTTATTACCAAATTGTTGAATTTTACTTTTAGGTGTAAATGAGCTTTACAGCTTTTATCAGAGAAATTCAAATATAAAGATATTTAGTTCAATAAAAGCTCTAGGTAGAACTATAGATAAAGCTACTATAAATTAGCATGCATGTGGCCCCAGAACATTTTTGAATTGTGCTTTTATTTATTACTGAGCTTTAAAGCTTAAATTAGAGAAAAGGTGTATGTAATAAAGTATATGGTCTTATGGTTTGGCACAAAAGCTTGAAAAGCATTTACCGCAGTAGTAATACAACTTTTGCTACAGAAAACGCTTAAAAGCATAAAATTATCTAAAAATAAAATACTTAAGTAGTGGTTTAAATATAATATCAGAGCTGTTAAGTGAACCCTAATTAAGTTTAACTTCAACAACTGCAGTATTATATATTGAAATAATTGTATTTCCCATATATTAATGTTTGGTTTGTTTCTCTCTTTGCAGATTCCTTTGTAAATAGTCAAGAATGGACGATATCACGCTCGGTGCCCGATTTACGCCTGGGCATTGTGGGCTCCCTTAATTCGGGCAAATCGGCCCTGGTACACCGCTACCTAACCGGTTCCTATATGCAAGAAGAATCTCCCGAAGGTGGACGCTTCAAAAAGGAGGTATTCATCGATGGCCAAAGCTATTTGCTGCTGATACGTGATGAGGGTGGAGCACCAGAAATGCAGGTTAGTAAAGAAACGCAATATTTGTTTTCAACTCAACAAAGGGTTTTTATTCAGTTATTGTCGAGATTTTTGTAATAAATTAGTTTAAATAATACAATGGCAATAAGCCGATCAGGTATTGTGCCTACTTATCACGATAAATTGCCAAGAAATACGTTCGTCGTGACAATTCAGTAGATTTGACGTCATTTCCTTGCCCTCCATTGTACTAGAGTGTGCCTTGTAGTCACTTGGGTAAGAGCGTACTATCTACATCTTGACCTTGTTTCTGGCTTAGCTGTAGTGATTGCATGCCTGACTGGCGGCTGGCAGAGCATTACTATGAATTCGATGGGGTTGAGGGCGGCAGGGAGGAAATATTTGTAACAATTGTGTTTGCATAAATCTATTGTTATACTAAAAGTTTTTTATCATAATTTTCTTAAGAAGAAACCCCTTTCTTTTTTCCTTTCCCTCTCTTGGCTTGCATTCAATTTGTGGGTCTTTTCTAGAAAAAATCTCAAGCTTTTACTTATTTATTTTTTTATTATTTTACGTCATTATGTCGAAATAGTTATTGTTTGTTGGGCCTTTCGTTTTTCATGTAGTCTCGCTCGACCTAACGTCTCTTGTCTTAATTGCTGCTTGTCAGCCAAAGTTACCTAAAAGCACGCTATTATTGTTGGTTCATCGTTGCTGTGTTTTTTTCCTTTTGAAACACCTAAAAGTATACTATGTTTAATTTATTGTTTAGCTTTACGGCAAAACAACACAAAAACACTGCAAAGTTTTCTCTTTCACTACAACCTCCCAAGACATTAGGTAAATGACCTTTTAGGAGGGATACCATCAGGCAATAACAGGGACGACTGAATACATGCTGAGTTAAAATTGGAAGACCTATAAAAGAGGCGTCGCATCTGGCGTCGCTTAATGGCTTGCGAAATTCACATTAATGTTTACGCATTAACATTTAAAGCCTACTTCATGGCTTTGTGATTGTTCGACATGAATTTTTAGGTGTGCTTTAGCTTGCAATTTTCCAACGTTAATGGTGGGTTGTTTAAAGCATACCTTAAGGCATTGCTGCTATAGTTTAACACATTCAAGTGCGTAGCATGGGTTTTGCTAGGTATAGTAAATAAAATTTAATTGTTTTATATTTTTATCAATTGGAAATTTGTATTTCTAACTTAACGTTACTCTGGAGACTTCAATCTTGTTGTGTCATCTAGATTTGTTGGTTGAGTTCTTATTTCAGCCGCTCTTTTGACGTTATTGTAGAAAAAGCTTTTTTGATAACCTGCTCTGAGGATTTGTGGTTGTTCTACTATTTGTCCCTTTCTCTTTCCTAAATTGTAACTTGGTATGAGTTTAGAGCATACTACTAGAGGTCAAAATTTCTTATTAAGGCCATATTTCTTGGCTTTTGGCTAAATTTCAAAGTACAACTTACGTTTCTATTGTCAGCTTTCGACTGTGCACTGTTTAAAGCATACTTTAAGGCATTGCAGCAAAAATTTTGAATTTTAAGGTGTAGCTGTAGTTAATGGGCTTCAGTTTAATGAATATTTAATAGATTGTTTTCTTTCAAATACTTATTTTTCTATCTCTATTTTAATGTCTAGCTTTTTTCGTCGTTCTTCACATACTTATAGTTTAGTTGTTTTCCATGGATTATACATTTTGTCCAGCATATTTATAGGAGGCTCTCACTAGGCTGTTTTATAGTTTAATGCATATTTGATACAATAGCTTTTCTTCCCTTGCACCCTTAACTCTCTCTCTCTCTCCCTTTTTTCGCTCCCTCTTTTGCTCTCCGTTTTGTCTGCCTTTGTTTAAATGCAAATGATTTTCCCTTGTCATTGTATAGTCGGGGCGCTTTCGCTCTCTGGTATCGTTTAGGCGCCTGCAAATATGCAAATATTTTTTTGGTCCCTTCATTTTTTTTTGTTCTACGTTTCATTCAAAATATCGACAACAATTTGCATATTCCAAGCACTAGCGTTAATGTTTTATTTTTCTCTTTTTCTGTTTTCGAAAAAATCCTATAATAATTTGTCGGCCGCTTATCTGTGCTGTTTTTCTGCACTACTATTTATGGTGTGTAACAAATTTGTTTATGTTAAATTTTTATGGCCATATGCCAAACACACATGGATTTATTCGAATCACTTTACCACCCAGCAGCGCCGCACTCACATGCCGCGCACCCTCTATAGAAGATAATGTTAATTGTCTGTTAATGGCCATTAATTAGCATTTAATTTGATACCCAAACGCGCTGGCTCTAAAAAAAAAAGGGATTGCATTTTTTTCTGATCACGTCATGACTTGTGCTGAAAGATTTATCGGTGTTTGGAAGAAATTTGATACGCTTTTCCAAAAATTGATCGAGGATTAGAAAGTGAAACTGAATGACTGTAACTTATCGATTGATTCGTGAATATGCAAAAAAGTATAACTAAAAAACGTTACATCAAACAGCAGTTAGCAGATGAACATTGGACATAAACTTTTTCTTAAAACCATAACTGCTAATGGCAACCAATAGGGACTATACAAGCAGATGCTTAGAGTAGTTACTCATAAATATTTTTCGTAATAAATATAAGACATTTTTAAAAACCAATATTCCTCGTTTGTTCAAGGATATTAATTCGAAAATTTTTAAATTTTCTGTAGATACAAAATCAGTTTGTTTCTGTCTTTGAAGTACTCTAAAATATTGAGAGAAACATGTCATCTTTTGACAAAATATAATGAGTGTTTCTTACAAAAATTTTAATTCTGAAAATATTTAGTTATTACACTTTTGTTAAACAAGTGCAATGTGTTATTGAAAATTATGTTAATATAAACCCAATTCTGATATAATTTTTCATACTCATGCGTCGAAAATTGTTTATTTTGAAAATTTTAAATTTAAAGAAGAAAAAATATTCAACAAATACTGTTAGCTGCTTCGCTTAAGTCCTCTTAATTCCGCTGAGTCCCGTTAAAAGCTTTTTCATAGTAACTTTTATTCTATTATTCAAAAATATTTAAAACTAAGGGGTATTTTCAATATATATTAGGTAAATAAAAAAGTTCCACCATGTTATTGAATTTGGTAATACCTTAAAATCCCACTTAATAAAGTATGTTCTTATATTTCTATTTTGAGGCAACCATCCATCCCTCTATATTCTGATTGAACGTACGATAGCGGTCTCACAGAATTCGTTAGGACTATTAAAAATGGCTTGCATAAAGCTTGTGGTCATCAGCTATTTAGTATAGGAAAAGATCGAAATTAGTTTAATGGAAAACAATTTCCCTTTAAAAACCTACCAGTGCTCCACATTCTACCTTCTCTATTTTTGTCTTGTCGTATTCTGTGTAAACGTTGGCCCATCTGTAAGTTTTTTTCTTTGTTTAATTTTTTTATTTTTCTTTCCCCCTCTGTTTTTTTTATAATGGAATTGAATTAAAAGAATTTCACTTTCTTTTGAAAATTTGTAATCGATTTTAATTTTTTTACTTCCTACAATTACGTAGACTCGAGATTCAATAATAAAAAAAGTTTAATTAAATTTGAATAGTTAAACAAATTGCTCTCATTCTTTTCACTCACTCTCTTCCTCTTTGCCTCTCCTATAAATCCAATTAAAACTTTTTATTCCGCTTAAATGGTTGGCAAGCATAAAACCTTTTACCCACAACCCTTTTTTCTCCACTCGTGGCCAAGTGGAGGGAATATTTTTTTTGTACAAAAAACGAAAAATATAAAATACAACACAGTTCATCTTTAAACAATTAACAAGCACTTAACTTTTGCTTATTACATTTTTAATGACTCACTTCGTTCGCTGGCACAAAAAGCCATACGACCACTTAAAATGAAATAAAATCTTAAGTATACGAATCTAACATGGATGGAAGTGTTTACTTATGTAGATGGGGGAGTTGAGGGAAAAAAGAAATCCTTCAAATATTTACTTAAGACTATTAGCTCATCTTAGACCGCAAAGTAAACCGAGAAAACTTTACGGCAAATCATGTCCTTAAGACTACCACAACCTGAACAGTGGCTCATTGTAACACAGGGATAGCTAAGATGAATACAGCTGTTATATCCTGGCGACTACTTAACAAACATATTTTATGCATAACTTGTTGTAGTGGCAGAACTTTTCAAGAGGGGGCGTTCGGTGGAAGTTTTTGTAGAGAGCAGCTTATTAAAAAGTTTTTCCTTTACGTTCATTTCCATTTCCACCTGACCAAGCTAGAATATGATTCTTAACTTTATGTGAACAATAAAGTAAATAGAACACGTGCCCTAACGTTCAGCCATGCGGCCAACTCACCAAAATGCACGATTTTGTGTAGCTTACCAGCCGGTTGGCTGTTTGGTTTAAGCCACATGTAGATCATGTGGATGGGGATAAGGTAGTTAGGTAGGTGGAAATACTTGCCATGACTGCGGTCTTTGGTCTTTGCAGATATCTGACCTAATTTGAGAAAAACGTCAGCCACTTTTGTTTTGTTTAGTTTAGTTTCAGTGTGTAACAATTTTCTTTTACTTCTTTTTTTTTAGTACTCGTATGAAAAGTGTGAAAATAAAGTTCAACGTTTTCCCCCTTTTGTTTTCCAAGACCTACTTAAGAGCCTTACTAAAACGATAAGAAATTTAGGTCAATTTCCTGCGTCAGAGGTAGATGTACGGACAGCCACACCAGCTAATGGGGGAAAAGGATATGCTTGATCCTGTACTCACACACACCTAAATTAGAGTGCCTGTGGAGGTGTGTGTAAATGTTTTTTATGACTCTTGAATATTTAAATTCATATAAAAATACCACACACATTCTCACGCACACCATCTTAAAATATTAACATGTCTCCATTAAAACCTCTTAGAATAACCTTCTTTCTCTTAAAGCCCCTTCCTTATCTTTACTTTCCCCACCCACCAAAGAATATTCGTGGTTAATTTAGTCCACTCCGGCCTTTCCCCTTCGGCCGCCTTAAATGTCCCAAGTTTCACGTTTTAGTTTTTCGTTTTTCCATTCTACTGTTTAAATGTCACGTTTTTGTTACCATTTTTTTCGTTTTCCTTCACATTTCTCTTTTTGTTTAGCTTTCATTATAGTAGTTATTGTCTTAGCTGTGGTTGTTGCTTGTTTTCCTTTCTGTTTTGCCTGGTCTTCAGTTTAGATTTTCTTGGCACGTTTGATGACATACACAAATATTTATTACACAAAAGATAAAATGTCATTGCTGTTGGACAGAATGGATGGTTGAATGAATATATCGCAAGCTAGCTGGAAATTTCCTTTCCTTTATAATATTTCCGGCCATCAACAAAGTTTAGGAAAAGGACACAAGGTTTCCTTTTTTTCGAGGAAAGCTTAAAGAACATATTACAAATTCAAAAAAAAACAATGTTTCTTATTGCAAATAAGAAATTTTCCGGAATTCAATCAAGCACATGCTTGTATAAACTTAAATGCTTTAATTTAAAAAAAATTGCTACAATTACTTTAAATACAAAAAAAGTGCAATAATCTGCAAATAAATAAAGCATAGGAAGTTCCAGAAAATAATTATATCTCAGATGCTCTAGCAGATATTCAATGGCCTTACAAGCGAATGCTTGACATCCAAAACAAGATATATCATCAGGAACAAAAAATCATTATAAGTTCTAGAAAACTATTATAACTCAGATGTGTTATGGCCTTACAAGCCCATGCTTGAAAAGTCTAAATATAAGCAAAGAAATATCATACAACTAAAGTAGGAAAGTATTTACGGCCCTAAGCTCCTTATAGGAGTAAAAGAAATAAATATATTTAAGGTAGGAAACTAAGTAAAATTTTCTTATATTTTTTGGTTTACAACTTTAACAAAAAAATCGAATAATGAATTAAAGTTTACTATCAAAAATATAATATATTCCGGCCATATATTATATGCAATATAAGTAAAATTGTATTTTAGAGATTCTAAAAAAAAATAGTTTTTCTCGGGTGTTCGAGGTGTTAAGGCCCAAGCAAATATAAAGCTTCACCTTAATTTTTAAGTTGCAATAAAGAAATTTAAAAAAAAAATATTTTATAACAACTTAATATAACAAGAATCTCATCCTTTCTGGAAGGTAGTGTCACTTTTCCCAGAGCGCTACCTTAACAAATTTTGTACTCATTTTATTTTTATTCATTTGCAATTTGGCTTACGAATAATTACTTACTTTATTGTCACAACATCCCATCTAGGAAAAAGGGGAATAAGTGGCAGATACTGTAAAACCACAGTAAATTTTGTTGTGCTTTTTTCAATTACTTTACTTTTTTATTGCGTTTAATTTTTATATTCCAAACCTCAAGCACATGTTTGACTATTAAAAATTCTTACTAGGAAAATTACTTCCAAACCGTTTTGAATTCTAAAAATGATCAAAAGGGAAAACTTTATTGTGTACAAAAAATGTAATGTGTAGGCCGTTACATTACTTTTTTCGAATATATTTTTCCATTTGAGTGAAATTCAAGAGTAAACATTTTTAAAAAATTTCCCTACTGTTGTTTTTTATCTATTTTCGTTAAGTTTTTCTAATCATTATCTCTTTTAATTAAAAATCCTCCATTTTTATTAATATCTCATTAATCCTTTTGGCTTGCCCAAAACTATCGGTGATTTTTTCTTATTTATGTTCCAGCCGAAATTCAGTTTCCCCTCAATATTTGACTTACGCTTAGATATAGGACATAAACATTTCAAATTGTTAATCCTATCGGGGATTACTTATTAATTTTCACCATATGGCTGAGCGGTAAAAAAATATTATCCCCATTATCACAATTTTAAACACGTGCCAAACATATAATCCGCTCTAGGATCACGTTGGTATTTGCCAGACATTTTTACGGTTTGTTGGTTAGAAAACAGTAATTCCCTTTCATAATAACACAAAGGATTAAAAACAAGCCATTGGAAATTTTTTGGCAACCATGCTAAATAATTTCGCTATTAACCCCTGAAAGTAGGCAGAGACTTTCTCTAATGCCAAAATGAAAGTGTGTTAAATGTATGCTGCAATTTCCTTTCGCACTAAGCCGCAGATCCTTTTGTTTTATATCGTTTGCGAATAATATTTGCATTTTAATTGTTTGCTCTCGAAAAGGAAAACCGCCGACCGATTTCACTGTTTTCGCAGTATTTTTTTTTGTTGCATTTTGCATTTATAAAAATCCTGACAATACCCTTTGGCAAAATTGCGCAATTCGGATATGGCGTGTGTGTGTGTGTGCGAGCAAAGTGTACTTTAACGATTAAAAAATTGCGGACACAAAACCCAATTCACAATGTCCTGGTATGGGGCTGTGCGCATTCCTTATTAAGGGTTGCATTTCCTTTGCCTTCATAACTGTATGGTGCAATACTAGTCCTTACACAAAAGGGGGAGGATTTGGGAGTATAACACAAACCTTTAAAATCGGTTTTATGTCGCTTATGCCTGCAATGTTTGACAACAATGCAAACATAAAAATGACGCGATTTGCTTGGGCCCAACATCATTCAAAAAAAACATTTCACGTTTGCTCTGAAAAAAAACGTAAATGTATGGAGTATAAATGTATAGTTACATTCTTTACGAGTTTTATCACTCTCTTTTTGTGTTTAGCAAAGGTTAGAGTTCAAAACAGTTTAAATTTCCGTTTTCAATAGGTTATAGTAGCGGTTCGGTGACATCAATACAACCGGCGGTTTAGGTTAGGTCGCGCGCGCCATCCTCAAGTGTGTGGGTGTTTGACAAAGAAAGATACAACGGAGGAAGCGTATACCGCAAAAAATGGTAATAAAAGATGACAGCCATTAAATTGAAATGATAATTGCACTAGCATATAAAAATACTTTTAAGTAATTAATTTCAAATGACATTTAATAAACAAGCAGGTGCTTGAAAAGTTCAGCAAGCTAAAATAAAAAAAATATTCTTGCTAGGAAAAAGAAAAATTTTCTTAATGAATAAAACCCCTTTTATACTTGACCTCAAATAACAATTTAATTATTCTTGAATACTTATTAAATAATTATAAACTATAAAACTATACATCAAGCTAAAGCTTGAATAAAAACTAATTAATAACTTTATTCAAAAAATCTTTAAATACTTCTTAGAATTTTGTTAGCGATCTTGCAGTGTTAAAGTAGTAAGCTAAATGAAGCAGCTTAACCTCATTTTCTTTGATTTTCATGTATGTAGTTTTTCATATCTGTAGGTTCTTAACACTTTTTCCTAAAATTACTACTTTTATTTAAAATCTCTTTTGCTTGTTTTGCTACTAAAAAATTTAGAGGAACCAGACCTATTGTGTACATCACATAAAATAAACCTAAAATTTACCGCTGTTCAAGCACAAGATTGTTTATTCAACACTTTCGGGCATAAATTAAACTTCTTAGACTCTTTAAGGCCTTATTTAATTTAGAAATTATTACTTTTTTTATTTTGATATTTTTTAAATGTTATGATTAATTCTTTCGAAGAATGAGGGAAAACAACATTTATCTCTTAAGCACATGTTTGTCCATCCATCTCAATTATAACATCTTCAATACTTTTGTTTTAAAAAAGGGTTATAAAAAATCTTCCATAACTACTTATACAAATATCTTTTGCTTTCTGAAATTGTTTACTGTCAGCTTTAATCTTTTAAGCACTTTTGAATAACAACTACGAAAAATTCGTAGGTCACCATATCCTTGAACACTCATCTTCAAAAATTTTTTTCGAGCATGTACTTGTCTAACACTAAATTTAACTTGAATTCAACTATTTATCAATATTTACGCCAAAAAGTTCGAATAGAAAACAACAAATGAAAGATTTTGCCATTTTCTTTAAAATCTGAAAAGTTCTCTTATCACTATCACCTCATTTCCTATCACTTTACACCAACATATTTTCTATAGTCAACTACTATCGCTCACAAGCACAAGCTTGGCAATTGCTAACCTATGCCATCTTCGATGTTTTTGTTTAAATTAGATTTGAGAAATATTCGTCCATTATAATCTTCTTGAGCGCGTTTTCTTTTCTTCAAGAATTATCTTTCAAGCCCATGCTTGCTAAATTCTGAGTTTAGCCAATTTCTATAGTTTGTTTGAATAAAGTTTAAGAAAACTTTCTGCCATTACTATTACACCAAACCATGTTTTATCCTCAAGTGTTATATTTCAAGCACTTTTTAAACTTTGCCATTCTCTCTACTTTTGGTACTTTAAATAAAGTTTGAGAAATATTTCTGTCATTACTATCACCCTTAAATATGTTTCATACTCAAGTGTTATCTTTCAAGCACTTGCTTGCCTACTTCTTAAACTTTGCCATTCTCTCTACTTTCATTACTTCAATTAAAGTTTGAGAAATATTTTCCATCACCACTACCTTGAGCACATTTTGTATATGAAAAAATTTTCTCTCAAGTACATTAACCTATAAATTACGATATCTCCTATAGTTTGTTAACTAATTGAAGTATATCCCATCACTATAACCCTATTTCCCTGACCACATTATATAACCTCAAAAACAATGTTATCAAGCACATGCTTGCCACCTTCTAAACTCGGTGCATTTTCGTTTTAGTACAGCTTTAGAAAAAATCTCCCATCACTATAGCCTTCTCCTTGAGCACATTTCTTATCGTCTATCTCAGATTTCCCATTCCTACCCACCATCACTTTTTGTTTTGGCTCCCGAACAGTGCATATCAAACAAAAGCGCCCCACTTGAAAGTTGTCAAGCTGCCGTCACATGCATCCTAGTGCTTAGTAACTAACCCTGATAAACATTTAAACGATTGTGTCACTTTGTTTATTTTTGTTTTTTGCTTTCTCTTTACATCATCTTGTGCTCCTTCCTCCTTGCACTAACTAACACCCGTACAAACAAATACATACATAGTCTCTTGCATAATACATGGTGCATGCTGCAAGAGAAGCGTAACGACGAAGACAGCAGAAGTAGCAACTGCCAGCCAAAGGACCTTCGGGCATAACTACCAAACCAAAGCATTTCTAATGATATCATCTCATTTTGTGCTGATATGACGTTGTGTGGTAGTTAAAAATGTCACGGAGTCGAGAAACTGCGCAATGTATTTGTTATAAATGAAATAATCCTGCAGTTATTTTAGCACTCACACACATGTACATACTTGCACGCATACGTGCAGGCACACGCTCTGGTGTTGTACGATTTGTGTGTTGCCATGAAATCCCTGAATCCTTTTTGGCACAACCTTGACTTGACACAAGTTTCCCGAGTTGTTTTCTTTTTTTGTTCTCTGCCTCCGTACAGGGTTTGAGGGGGAGGGAGGTTGGCGGGCGTCATATGCATTTGTGGTCTGCCTGAGATTTACCTTGCCAACTCTCCTTGTGAAGCCTAACGACCTGGCACCCTTCTTGGCGTTGCTACCATATTTACTTAAGCGCATTTTTTGTATTTTTTTTTGCTTCCTTGCCAGGATAAAGCAAAAGTCTAGCATTAGCGTGATGTTGTGTGTTGTTAACAGCATCACGTGCTCTTGAGACTTTGGCACTTCAATAACATTCATTCTTGCATTAAAGCGCAATCTTGCAGTCGATTTTACTTGCTTTATTTTTTTCTCGTTGCCTCTATCCCATCACAAGTATGACGACCGGTCACCGTAACATCTCCCTGATTCAGGGTAGTAGTCAGCGGCGGTGACGACGATGACGACGCGTGTCATTAGTTTCGTTCCTTCTTGCCATTATTTATTCTCACACATCTGCATGAAGCCAAAGAAGGCAAAGCTTCCCTTATACTGGCTGCCTCTGGTCCTTCCTTTTTTTCTCTCTTTATTTTCAACCCAGTGTGTTGGCGGTTTCCGCTTCCTGTTCCTCACCGCCTATGAAGTTGTAAAACCAAATTAAAAATTACATTTCATTTCTTTTTCTTTTTGTATGTGGTAGTTTACATACATAAATTAAATATCCAAGCATTGTAAAGTGCGCTGACGTTATATGAGCCTATAAAATTTATTTACGTACAGTTATGTTTACAGGCTTTCCATTTTTTTTTCTTTTTTGTTATTATTTTATAATGCATTTGATTTATGTGGGAACTAATTTATTAAAAGCAACTTGCAAGACAACACAGTGAAAGAAAATATACGATTATGTTAGGCAAAATCTCCTCCTAAAGGTAGGCTTTAATGAAATGAAATTCAAAACCCTTAAGGTAGGCTATGTGTTTTAGTGACATTAACTTTGCTTTCTTGTCTTAAAGAATCCAGTGATAATAAACGAGAGCCAAACGTATGCTATACAAATAAATAATCCCAAAAGTCCATTGAAAAAAGCATGTTTTTCCTTGACATTCGTTTAAAAATTACATAAAAATGTCTGTTTTATCTCCCTTTTTCTTAGTGTATCTTTTTTCCTAATTAACTTTATTATTTTTTGCTCAATTTCTGCCACGTTCGTGGCAATTTTTCTTTCAAATGGAGACGACGTTTCTCTCAGTGGTGGTTTTCTTTAAGACCTCATAAATAATGAAATATAAAAAAGCCTAAACATATGCACTAGTGTTGGATTTCATTTCTGTTTTATCTAAATTTTCCTCTGTGCTCATTCTTGCTTAAGTAACTTTATTATTTTTTCAAATCCTTTCAAATCGATACCATGTTTTTCTCAGTGTTGATTTTATATCATATCCCACAGTCTAGAAATATTCAACAGTGTTTGAATTCAGTTCTGTTTTATCTAAATTTTTCTCAGTGCACCTTCTGGCCTAAATCACTTTATTATTATTTTTTTCAAATACTCTTGGTTTACATTCCTGCCAACTTTTGACTATGTTTCTCTCAGTGTTGTTGTTATTTTATACCCCATAATAAATAAATAATAAAATAATACCGAAATATAAATAAAGCCTAAAAATATGCAATAGTGCTTTTAAAAATATGCCAGCTCTTTTATTTAAATTTGTCTGCAGTTTCCTATCTAAGTCTCTTTATAGCTAAAACAAAATTTAGCTTAGTGTCGTTTATTTTTCGCACTCTTGTAAAACAATCAGAAACATCAAATCCTTAAAGTATGCAATACTTTTAGTATGAACTTCGTCTTTTCTCTCAATTTCTCCTAGTGCACTTTCGTGCCCAATTTCCTTTTTAATGAAAACAATATAGCCTATTATACTACAAATAAAAAGTGGGTAAACTGAACTTTCCATGTGAAGTAAACCACTAAACCGCTGAGTAAGTTTTTCGGCTCTCTGCGCTTAGAGCGGCAGCCCCCCTTTTGGGAAAAAGTAAAAACTCTCCAACAATAAGGCTGTAGAAAGCCAGCAAATATCTTTGTCCTTAACCCCCGCTCCCCGTAAGGAAGAAAAACTCTAATTGTATGTTGGATAGGCGAGAACAACAATAGGAGACTGCACAATATTTAGAAGGGCGAATGGTGCGACAATTGGAAGCATACTTTTGGGCTGTGTGGAAAATATTGTAACATTGAACAGCAGGCAATAGCAAGAGCAGCAAACCCAACCATTACCACCTCCCCCTCTCACACTATGGCAAACAGGATATGGATAGACACATATACTTGCACAAACAAAAACAAGCAATGAATTGTGCAGACATCATTCATTTGGTGCTTGTCACTCTGTGTGTGTGTGGTGAGTCGGAGAGTGTATGTGTGAATGTCGGTGTATAATATTTTGTGAGACGCCAGTCTGACGAAAGTTCAGACAGCCCCACAATAAACACCAACCAACTTTATTAAATACAACATTTTTTTGTCCTTCTTGATCAAATGAAATATGTGTGTAAGGTTGTGTAAGTTTCTCTATCTGTGTGTGTGGTAGTGTAATTGTTTACATGCTGTACTGTTGTGTGTGTGTGCGATGTTTTGTTTTACTGCTCACATTCGCCATGGTATTGGAATATGTGATTTTTATTACTTATATGCCGCCATGGAACACCAACTCTCTGCATTGTGTCTGTGTGTCTCGAGTTTTGTGTTTCTCTGTGTGTGTCTGTATCTTGCCGTCTCTCTGCCTGCCCAACCACCCACCGCTGAGCCATGGTTATCCTGTAGGAAAACCCGGTATGTTGTATGTGCTGTTAACTTCATGGGGGTCTCTTTTCTGATTACCCATACAGTTTAACGAGAGACATCAATCGAGTGAGTCGGTTGTTTACGGTCGAAAACGCGGAAGTCCGTACTGTGTGTGAGTGTGAATCAAGGATTAAAGATTTGTGTAGTTCCCTTAAGCCGCTCCAAATCCGGTTATATTCTTACAATAAAATATTTAAAATATATGTGCTTTGTGTAAAATATAAAAGGTAAAAATCTAGATGGTATATTTTCTCTAAAACAAATTTGTTTAAAAGTCTTCCGCATATTTGCATTTTCTTCTTCGCGTTCATCTCTCTTGCTCTCTTACCTTTGCCGCCCTCTTTACACAGCACCCCAGTCCGTCTTACCTTTCGGTCGGCTTTCACAAAACCTGCGCAGTGTGCAACAAATTGCAGGACTAAATAAATAAATCTAATGGGGAGATTTTTTTCTTTTTTTCTGTGTGTCTTTGCTTTAGCCTTTTTTCTTGCCCGCTCATATTGTTTTATGTTTTGTCAGAGTATTGGGAAATGTTCTTCCTTCGTAATCTTTGAAGAGTTCATTATCCTTTTTGTTTATAATCCATATTTTCTGCTTTAATAACTCGTTCGCCTGAGCGATTCAATCGACCCCGACCAAACCGCCGATCCCTGCTCGGCCAACGGCTCCGAAAAGTATGCTTCATTGGCTGGCAAAACTATTGGTGGTTGTTGGGCCACCAGCAGCAAATGACTTCCGGTCTATTGTTTGCCTTTGGTTTAATTGAAATCCCGAAATCAATTGATGTCGTTTTTATTTTTAGCTGTTTCTCTTTAAGGAACTTTTATCCTTAAATTCGCATTCGTTTTTAAGCATTGGCTCCGCTGGACAACCCTTTCGTTTTGTTTGTTATTCATTCTCATATCTTTACAATTTAAACAAAACCAAGAGGGAAAAAACACCCGGCTACGCAAACACCTACTCCGTGGCCCCTATAGAATTTCTTTCTTGCCTTTTGTTTTCTAAAATCCTTTTTCTTATGAAACCTTATTCAACCTTACCTTAACCTTAAGTCAAGTTTACACGCAATTATACAAAGTCAAGGGCCCTTCTTTTGTCCAAGCGTGCCTGTATGTTTTAATTCCTTTCTTTTGATTTTGTTAAATAAACTTTGCTTTATTACTTCTTTTTTATTTCATGTTTACTCATATATTCCTTCACTTTTTTCTTATTCTTTGCAGTTTGCTGCTTGGGTTGATGCTGTCATCTTCGTTTTTAGTTTGGAAAACGAGTCGAGTTTTAATACGGTCTACAACTACTATACCAAAATGGCACATTTCCGCAATGGCCAAGAGATTCCCATGATTTTGGTGGGCACTCAGGATGCAATAAGTGAACGAAATCCGCGCGTCATTGACGATTCAAGGGCTCGAAAGTTGGCCAATGATTTGAAAAGATGTTCGTACTATGAGACGTGTGCCACCTACGGCCTGAATGTGGAGCGAGTATTTCAAGATGGTAAGTTTTGGTGGCCAAAAGCTATTACTTTTCTTTATCCTATTTTATCTATAACCTTTTTGCTTTCTTCCTGAATTCATTTTAAAGAAATCTATGTTTATGTTGCCTTAATTGTGTATCTAATTATTGACTTAATTACGGCTAATACTCGTCCGCTTAGCTAATTAATATATTTTTCCTTATTTTCGCTCAGTGTGCTAGCTTTTAAATAAAGCCTTGAAGTAGGCAATACATACTTATATGTACCCTTGTTCATAATATCGTTCATAGACTTGAAGAATATTTTTAAAATTAATATTTTTAAATTTTTTTTAAATCTGAATTAAATTTTAAAAATTCTTATAAATAGATAGTCTAAAGTTTGTCCTTTCAGCAAAGGAATAATATACTTTTTCTCTCGGTATGCTATATTTTTTCACGAAGCCTTAAAATAGGCAATATATTTTGAATTTAATTCGATGTCCCATTTAAAAAAAAATATAATATGAAATGAATAGTAGTTAATGCACACGGAGCTATTTTCTACGCTGCCGATAGTCTGAAAATCAATGGATTATATGGTAAAAAATATACAAAATATCGATAATATATATATATATATATATATATATATATATATATATATATATCAGTGTAGGCATAGAAAAGTCCAGTCATACATTGATTGCATAGTTGGGGAACTTATTAGTTTTTTAGACGTCCGGAAGTTCAACCCTAAATAGAAGTTTTAGTGTGTCCAAACTTTTATTATTTTTTCTCGGTGTGTTTTCGTTTTTCCACGTACGCAATAGATTTTATCGTTAGTTTCATTTATCACCCTTGTCGCTCTCTTTTAAAACAACAATTAATTCTCTCAATCCGTTGGCTGTCCTCTCTCAAGGACAATAACTGCATAAACACAATCATAGCGTCTGTCTTTGTCATAGAAGTTGAATATATACAATGGACTGAGGCACAGATAATCATTTTCGAAGTTCTTCATTAATAGTCGTTTTTTGTTTACTGCTCGGTTATTGAGCGAGTAAGCGGTCGCTAAGACGATAACTTTAAACATTAAAGAACCCTGCAGAAATTTCTCTGTATACAAGACCTGGACAACTCTAGCCATCAAAAACTTTTTGATATGAAAGCTTGAAGTTAATTAAAAAAAAGTTATTCAAGAAAAACTATAAGCATGCAATGACTCAGCTCACAAAAGGTCATTCTTAAATAACCTTTTTCCTAAAAACTTAATTTTTTAAAATAAACTGTTTAGAACGCAAATTGCTAACAGTTTAATGTAAACAAAAGCATTTTCTATTTCTGTACAATGGTGTATTGCATTAGCGATAGCTTCATACTATACTTTCTTAATATCCTAGCAACAACAAAAACCACACCTAACAATTTTTCTAGTTTAACAACTGTTACTCTCTCCTAGCCTCTAGCTTCCATCAATCTTTTACTAGTTTTTATTACAAATATCCTATATCCGTCGTTTTTTCGACTCACAATAGAATTTTTGAGAACCGAGCGCTGTCATCCTCTATGTTTACTCTAGTAGTTTATCTTTAAGTTTTCCTAACTTGTATGTCTCCCGCTTTATAAAGCTCTCTTAATAAAAACTTAACTCTTCCAAAAGAGATTTTATAAATATTTCTTCTGTCTTTTTTCAATCCAAGAACGGCAATCTTCCCTCAGTTGTTGCTCTTTCGCTACGCTTGTAGTTTTTCTCTCAGTTAACATAACGTGTTTATCTCATGATTTTCAAACAAAACTCTCTAAAAGAGATTTTTCTTTCAAATACTTCTACTTTTCGAAATAACTTGCCGAATTAAAAAATTGTCAAAAAATTTTCTGTTCCTAAGCAGTCTCAGAATATTTTCTGCCAATGTTATAAATGTTGCTGGTTTTCTTTACAAATCAGCCAAAATTATCCTTATCTTAACTCTACAATAGTCTTATTCGTGCTCTTAGTTTTTCTCAGTTTTCTTCACTTGTCTGTCTCTCGGTTTTCAAAACTCTCACTGTTCTCTTTTGTGTATAATCAGACTCTTCTCATAGCTCTCAGTCCAGTCTAACTTTATTTTATGATTTTGCTTTATTTTAACAAACTATATTTTAAATTATTTGTAATAATCCTCTTTTATTTAAATATTTTTTCTTCCTTTACCTCTCTAGCTTGCCAAAAGATCCTCTCACAACGTCTACCCCTACCCGCTGCTGTAGTTACCTCACGACCTACCACACCTCAAGGCACGCGTTTGGGCATTGCCTCCTACCATCACAACTCCAGCAATGGTAGCAGCGCCAATGCCAACGGCTTTTCCTCAACCAATTCCTCCTCGAACTCCATGCAAAGTGGCGGCGGTGGTGCTTCGAGTGGGGGCAATCTCACTCTACCCCACAGGCATCACGTGCTCTCCAGTTCTACACATCACATACCAATGCGCATGAGTGCCGATTTTGTGCACACCGAACAGCAACACAGTTTGCCACCCACGGGCAATACGGCTCAAAAGATCTGGCAACAACAGCATCAGCAACAGCAGCAGGATAGCCAACACGTCCAGCTGAGATCTCATCACAATCGGGAGCGGGAGTATGCTTTAACGAATGAAAATAACAATATAACCAAATACAATCCGCAGGGCGGCGGCAGTAGTTCGGTGGCGGCCGAACAATTGGCCCCGCTGTCGCTGGTGCCTTTAAGAGAGAAAGACCCTAATATGGGTGTAGGCGGCAAAGATTTACCCACTCCCACCTCAACGCCAACGGCCAGTCGTAAGTCGCGCAGAAGATCAAATCTGTTCATACCCTCCTCATCGAAGAAGGGTGAGAAGGATATGAAGAATGGTGAGCTGGGTAGTGGCCGCTCAATACCCATCAAACAGGGTTATCTGTACAAGCGATCGAGTAAATCTCTGAACAAGGAATGGAAAAAGAAATATGTGACACTGTGTGATGATGGACGTTTGACCTATCATCCCTCGCTGCATGACTATATGGACGATGTACATGGCAAGGAGATCCCATTGCAATATGTTACCGTTAAGGTGCCGGGCCAGAAGCCCAGAGGATCCAAATCGATCATAACAAATAGTGCTTTGACCACATCTATGCTATCAACAAATAATGGTGAGTAGAAATGACAACTATGAGTGTATCCTTTATAATTTATAAAATCCTTTTGTCTTAATTACAGTTTTCGAACCTTTAAAAGAATCAGCGGTTAAATCCAATTCATCTCAACAAACCAGTGGCGATGAGGGCATTGCCATGTCCAATTCAAATTCTCAAACTTTCATAGCCGGCGCCGGTGAGAATTCTCAACGTGAACTGTTGGCGGTGAATGCTTCCAATAAATTGGAGGCCCAGACACCGAATGTCAAAAAACGTCATAGACGTATGAAGAGCAGTAGCGTCAAGTCCAATGAAATTGATGACTCCGATGGCTATGAGTTCTACATTGTCTCTTTGGACTCCAAGCAGTGGCACTTTGAGGCCGCCAACTCTGAGGAGCGTGACGAATGGGTAGCTGCCATCGAGCAGGAGATCTTCAAGAGCTTACAGACCATCGAGAGTACGAAAATGAAACCGGCCACCACCAGTGAATTGGCCTCCATGGTAACGATACGTACTCGGGTACCGGGTAACGGTTATTGCGTTGATTGTGATGCACCAAGTGAGTTTAATGTTCGGTTATATTTTTTTATTTTCTCTTAACTAAAATTGGCCACGTTTTTGGTTTGCTTTTCGTGGAGTTGTGTTTAAATTTGGTTTAATATTTTTTTTGTTCTGTATTCTAGATCCCGAATGGGCCAGTTTAAATTTGGGTGTCTTAATGTGTATCGAGTGCTCGGGTATTCATCGCAATTTGGGTTCTCACATCTCCAAAGTGAGATCGTTGGGTCTTGATGACTGGCCGTAAGTATTTTGTCTTTAATCTCGCGATCGTTTTTTTGTATTTTTATTAATTTGCGTGTTATTTTCCCTAACTTTTTAGTGCCGGCCATTTAAGTGTTATGCTTGCTATTGGCAATAGCTTGGCTAATTCCGTTTGGGAAGCGAATACCCGTCAAAAGTCCAAACCCAAACCGAATAGTGCGCGCGAAGAGAAAGAGTCATGGATTCGAAGTAAATATGAGGTCAAGGAGTTTTTGCCTCAAACAAATACAAATACAAATGCCACCCCGGGTCAACAATTAATTGAAGCTGTGATTAGGTAAGTTGAGACCTTAACTTTGTTATGAACAAATTGGGGGAAAACCGGTTATGCGAACATTTTACTTTAATAAGTGGGAGTTTAGACAGCTTTTATAAATTATCATTCAAAGAAACTTTTAATACATTGACATTACTCGGTTATTTGAGAACTCCTTAAATCGCTTGCAAATTAAGTTAAGAAGCCGATAACGTTAAACCCGACTTAAAGTCCCGAATAAAAACAAAATAGTTTATTTATCACTTACAAAAGGGGTGTTCTATTAGTACTCGCTTTTTAAACAAGTCAATGGTCGCTATGGCGACAACTTTAAAACTTTACAGACATTTTTTGAAAGAACTGATTGGTTTTATACTCGTACTTCACATACTATTTGATTTTAAACTTGTAAGTTGTAGAAAAGAGTTATTCAAGAAAGGTTATAAGCAAGCAATAATCGAGCTCGCTTAAACTCCCTAAAGGCAATCCTTGAAAAACTTTCTTCCGAAAAATTTGAATTATTTAAAACAAACGGGTTTTAACACAAATTCTTTAGCTTTCTGAAAACAAAAGCATTTCTCTTTTCTTTTACAATGGTGTGAAGTTATCGCGTTAGGGACCTCCTTAGCGAGTTAGCAAAAGAACGCAGCGAATATTCGGTTTCAATGTATTCAGGCTTATGTTAGTAAAAATCCTAGTTTGAGGTACAGTCAACTCTTGATAATTCGACAATTGTTTTATGAATCTCTTGATAATATTCCTGGTCCTTCGGAAAATACTCGATCCTTTTGAATAAAAAAAAAAATCATTGAGATTTGGTCGTCTTGGTAATTTGAAGTTGTAGGAATGGTCTTTTAGTCGCCGACATTTTATTTTTAAAGAAGTGCCTTCCTACTCTCCATAATTTGAAGTTGTTGCCGTAACCGATGCTGAACTATTGGGTTTGGAACGAGAACGAGGAAAAAAATAAAGAGGGCAATTCCACGACAGCCGGTTTTATGGACCGGATAGACCCGAAGAGCAATTCTGTGGACAATAGCTGTCGCCTCGGCACACAGTTGCCGCTACAACAACAACATAATAAAGAGAACGCATTGATTGAGCAAAGGGTATCTCATATCATTTTCATGCCCTCAGAACGGACACAAGTGAATACCTCTTCTAAGCTCCCATCACTATCGAAAATTCATTGGACGATGCTAGATTGAGGTCACCCACTCATTAGAAAATTCTGATTTGTTCCTATTCCTCATGGTTATTTGAAATCTTATTGTTTAGAAACTCTCGTTTACTTGAACTTTTCTTTGATCCTTTAAGAGTAGACTGTAATGGGTCCAAATCAAAAGTAATTACTACTTCCCTCAACATCCCGCTAAAGGCCTAAGGCGAAAATACGCGAGCTGTGTACGATAGAACGCTCACAGCCGCCTGTACCCACTGTGTACAGGCGGCTTTGAAAGCCTAATGTATTCTAAAGAAAAGATAGTTGTGAGGAAAGATGGTCACTTTTGGCTTGAATCGCATATAAATCATAAGTGGCAGAACAGACATCCGAGGCGGAAAACATCCCAATGTTAAAAAGTTGTAGATGCATGTAGTTGGTTAAGTATTTTTTGGTCTTAATTGTCTGACTCGAGGTCATTAAGAAAAACGGGTGTTAGGATGAAACGGGTGATCGAAATATTGGACAGAACATAAAATAAATCAAATTAGAAGAAAACGCCAACACCGGTTTTTTTAAATATGTTAACGACCTCGAGCCAGACAATTAAGATGCTTCTAATCGTCTTTAAACCGAAGTGGCTTTGACGATACTGCTGCAAACTGGCTTTAAATGCGATAGGGATAAATCTCTTACTTGGTAAGTCGCCAGCATATATGAGAACTGACCGATGACAAATTTTAGTTTTTTATACCAGATTTGGACTTGCCTTTAAAAATGATAATAGAAATTTACATTTATGGCACCACAATAGAACTTATTCGATTAAATTTTACAGTTTTTTCTAAGATTAGTTTTCATAAATTAGTCGAGTTAAAGCGGGGCATTTTTAAAAGAAGAAGGGCTATGTTAACTAGCAAAGTTGTCCAAAATGAGATAAAGCCGTTCTTCACAAAGCTATCCAGGTGGCAATGCAAAGTCATTATTTCCGGCGTTTTTCTATCAGTTCCGTTATTGACCATGTCTTCTTTGAAAAGAACATTGGTGAAGCCATCATCGTTCTAATGATAGCAAATGTCTTTTGGTTCGAATCGAACCATTTGTTTAAAACGGACATGTGGACCCAGCAATATGGCGCTAAGTGCCATACAGCAAAAGCATAAAATGACATTCTGTATGAAATGGTTCAGGATATGGCTGTATATTTTAAACTGTCAAAGAAGAACTCCCTAAGTTATCTTCATCGACTTCTCAGGCTGCAGCCTTCTACGCAACAGGTGCTTCACTGTCTCAACAACCTTCTTCTCCTCATATCAGCGTCAATATTTGACCACACCTACCTATCATTTTGTAGTATCTTACCGTATCTTACAAAGTCCTGCAACAAACGAGTGTCCTAACTTTACTCTCATTATTATTGAACATGACTTTAATCCTGGACCTGTCTAGTTTAGTTTATATAAACCTTGCA
The DNA here is from genome assembly GCA_963513945.1 of Hydrotaea diabolus. Classification (NCBI taxonomy): domain Eukaryota; kingdom Metazoa; phylum Arthropoda; class Insecta; order Diptera; family Muscidae; genus Hydrotaea; species Hydrotaea diabolus. The sequence continues at coordinate 50,143,116 of OY740717.1, read as the reverse complement.
ACCTTATATTTATCGAGCCCTGCCAATAAACGGTTAAAATTTTTGTATATCCAGAAACCCCTTGATATCTATCGGCATCTTCGGCCCCCTTGAATGAGATAAGACTTGTCAATTTAAGACTTATAGAATTTAAGACTTATAGAATTTAAGACTTATAGAATTTAAGACTTGTACAATTTAAGACATAGAATTTAAGACTTTTACAATTTAAGACTTGTACAATTTTAAGACTTGTACAATTTAAGACTTTAATCTCTACTACCGGTAACAATCTTGCCTTATTCGCATATACCATCGAAATTCTCCAGAATTCACTTTCGTCAGATTTCCACTTCATATCCATACAAATTGTGATAAATTTCGGATCAAAATCTGTTGAATCTTTATGTTATTTATAAGAAAAGAGACTTAAATGTTCGTTTAACCCCAAACCCGGTTCTTTCATTTCAAGCATATGAATGAAACTAAAGAATATTTTGTAATTTTTTCATTTTTTATTCTCATTCCAGATCCGATATGAAATCAATTGTTCTGATATTGGCCAATGCCAATGCAGAGGTCACCAATGCCAATGTAAGTCCTAGAGATGTTAGGACACCCTTATTATTGGCATGTGCCATAGGCAATTTGGCCATTGCCCAATTGTTAATATGGGTAAGTGTTAAAAAAATCCCTGTAAAATGCCAAAGCATTACTAACGCAAAATGTCGTTCTCTATCTCTCCTCTAGAATGGCGCCAATATCAAGCACACCGATCACGAGGGCCGTACCTGTTTGGCCTATGCCCGTGCAGCGCAATCCTTGGCCACGGCCAAGTCCTTAAAGGCGGCTGCCGCCGCAGCAGCGGCTGCAGCAGCCTCAAACTCGACCAGCAATAATTCCTCGAGTTTGGCAAGCAACACTTCATCGTCGTCATCATCCGTATCGCAAACCACCTCAACCACCAATTCCACCTCCACTTCGGCCTCGGCCTGTGCGGCTGCCGCCGCTGTGCCGCAATCGACGACTTCAACGACGACTACTGCCACAAATGGCGGTATACCGGCCCCACATTACAGTGTGGAGGAAACGACATCGTTGGTGGAACTGTTAACCGGTTTGGGCTGTCCCGAATCGGCTCCGTTGACCGCAAGTGGTACATTGCCACGGCGAAGAGATACTTTGGGCACGCCCTACGAGAAAACCGTTTCAGGGGTTATATAAGAGAATTCATTTGGAACTTTACAAATGAGATTTCTTTTTAGGATTTAGGTTTTATAGGAACATTATTAGTAGTTTTTAACACAAACAAAATCACGCTTAGCTTAAAAAATGCTATAAAACAAAACCAACAAACAAACAAACCGGAAATTAAGATTTATAATAATTTTTTTTAGTTTTTTACAAAAATACTGTTTAAAGTTTTTATTTTGTAGCTATTTATGCTTTGGTTCCTTTTTTGTGACAAATTCTTTTTAGTTAAAATCTAATTTTGTTTATGTGTAAAGTCTTTCTCGATATTTTGTTGAATTTTTTTTTAGAATTTTATCACATGTGTATGTAATTCTTATGTTCAATTGTAAAGTGTTCTCTAGTATTCCCGAGTTTTGTTAAAGTTTTTTTCAGTTTTTTTTTTTTTTGTTTTTTCGTTCCTTGCCCTGTCGAATCTTTTGTAAAATGTTTAGTTTCTGCTGTATTTTGTACATGTTAAGTGTTTTTTTGTCCCACTGTTTCAGTTATTTAAAGACCTCCTGTTAATTGTTTTTATCCTTCCACCTTTTCTCCAGGGCTCGTTTTAGTAAATCTCTTCTTTATTCTATAATGATTATAATTATTATATATTTAAAAAAATATTATAAATATGTATGTTGTTTAAACAAAAAAAATAATTATATATATATTGAAAATCTGTATAACGACTTGAGTCTTGAGTGTGTGTATATATATAATATTTTATTATACAAATTTTAGTTTAAGTTTTATTATTATTATTTTTTTAATTAAAAATCAAACGAAAAATTTAACAAAAAAATAGATTTTTTATTTTAAAACAGCCTTTGTTTTTTCAAAATGTTATTGGAAATTTGTACAGTTTTATTTTTTGTCATTGAGATACTGTGTGTAATTGGCTAGAAAGTTTTTTTAAATTGTTATCCTTTAATTTTTTAGAGTTATCAAACAGAAATATGAAATCTCAACCGGATAATAGACTTTAGAATATGAATATTTACTTACTTTCTCATATATTATTAATAACCAGCAAAGTACCAAATATTAAAAAAGTGTGAAATCATGTATTGAAAATAATTACTGTTTTGCAAGATTTTGAAGTGAAATTTTCGTAAAAATTAAAGTTTATAAAATTATACAGTCGCAGAAAACAAGATTAGGAAAAATCGATTATAGTTACATTCAGCTTGGGAACATTTTTAATTTGACTTTAATATTGAATGACACCTCAGAATCGTTTTTCTCGCAAAGAAGATTTAGAGTTATGATGGTCCTGTACCTAGTGATCGACATTTTCAAGCGCTCACATAAATAATGTTTAATATTGGGTTTATTATTTACGTTTTAATACTAAGGATTACAACTTTTCTTAAATAGTTGAATTGTGTATAACACAATTTGTTAAATAGTTGCATTTCTTTCACATCCACATTAGCAAAGCCGGCGATGCTACATTAATGCATGCACTTTCTTATAAGTTTTTCAAGTGACCCTTTCTCTGAGCGTTTTAAAATTATTCCTCAATTCCTTACGATGCATCGCGATGATTTGAAAAGTGATTTCATTGAATATATATGAGGCGCTTAAAGTAAAAGTGGTCCAACACCAAAATTGAGTTTGAAATTTAGGCCCAAAATTTGAAGCGAGACAACGATAAAAAAAATTTTAGATAGATTGACCAAATTATGAGATCATACAGGGTATGCCAAAAGATACCATGGGGTTAAAAACTTAAATAACTTTTTTACGTTAAGTATGAAAAAATAACATCACTTAAATGACCTCCGTTTTCAGCTTCGCAATGATGGGCTCGTTTTAGAGCATTTTACATAACATCTTTCAAAGTCTGTGGCTATAGCGTTCGAATTTCTGCACAATGTTGGCCTTGAGTTAAAGAATTGTCTCGGACTAGAACAGAAAATAGTTGGGTGCTGACAAATGGCGATCGCACTAGCCAAATAATTTCCGAATTTCTCGCTCTCCAAAAATTTGACTTAAAAGTGCTATTGTGTCTCGGGCTCCGTCCTGCCGAAACCACATCTCATGTCTGTTTTCAAGGACAGGACGTAAAAAGTTTTCTATCATAAACCGATACCGCTCTCCATTTACGGTTACAGCACTTTCACCTTCATTCTTGAAGAAGTAGGGGCCAGTGATATTTGCGGATGTGATCCCACACCGTACTGTGCACCTAATGGGATGCAATTGGCGTTGGTGAATGGCTCTTGGATTTTTAGAACCCAGAACCTATAGTTCTGCTTATTAACAAAGCCATTCAAATGAGCTTTATCACTCATCACTTTACGTTAAAATAATTGATCGCTGATTTAAATAATAAAATTCTAATATTCTGTTTCTTTACTCAGTTGTGAATTCCTCCACTATTTATTCTCCAAGTGTTATTTATATAATCTGAAAAAAATATAAACGAAAAAGTTATTAAATTTTTAAAACCCATGGTAAATTTTGGTCCACCCTGTATAAAGAAAACATCAGGCGGTTTCCTAAAAATACAATTTTAAATGCAGAAAAGCTTCTTTTTAATAAAATTTGAATCGGCTGTACAAAAGAACTAACAATTTTTTCCAATTTCTTGTTTTATTGGAAATATTGAACTATGTCATTTAATAATGGAGCGCCATCCGATGCGTTGTCGCTTCGCCTAATAGGTTGAAGATTGTTTGAAGATGAAGAATTTTACCGAAAAATCATGTTCTCAGATGAAGATCATTTTTATCTCGGTGGCTATCTTAAAAAGCAAAATTGCCGCATATGGGGTTCAGAAAACCCACACGTGACTATTTAGAAGCCAATGCATAGACAATCAGTCACTGGCCATGTTCTATTGGCAACTCGCTTAGGAGGTCGCTAACGCGCTACCTTCCCATCATTGTAAAAGAATAAAGAAATGATTTATAGAGAGTAATGATACAGACCATTTGTGTTAAATCCCGTTTGTATAAAATAATTAACATTTTTGGTAAGTGTTAATCTAGAATAACCTTCTGCGAGTTTAAGCGAGCTCGGTTACTCTCTCTTATATTTCCTGAATACTTTTTTTTCGACAAAGTAAAAATTTTCAAAATAAAAGCCAATCTGTTCTTGTACACAAAGAAATATCAAAAAGTTCTGATGTTATCGCCTTAGCGCCCACTTACTCGCTTAGCAAGCGAGTACCAATAGAACACGCCTACTGCTTGGTATGGATTTTGGGCTGGCGGCAAAGGTGAGCGCTACCGCGTCATGTACAACGAATTTTTGTTTTCAAAAACTGTAGAGAATGGCATGGACGACATTATATTTACCGAAATGGCGGCAAAACAAAGTAGTATGTAAACCTTCCCGGCGGAACCCTGTATAAAGTAAAAAAATCGATATTCATATAAATTTCTTAACATTCATTTTAAAAATATAGCAAGACTGAAAATTTCGGCAAAATTTTATTCATTAGTGTGATTATGAAAAAAGTATTCTCTAGTTTCATTACCAATGCATCTGGGAAACTGAGAAAAGTTTTGCCTTATCACAAAAAAATTTCACACAAAATCATATTCAAAAGTATTGAAAATAAAAAAAAACAGATTTCGCTCCCTCAAACGAAATAAAGCGAAAAACAGTTTTTATAAACATTTAATCGCAATAGCAACAACATTCTGTTTTTGTTAATATTTTATAATGCTTTTTACAACAACAAAAACTACGTTAATAAAAATAGCATGATAAATTTACAAAATACATACAAGAAAAACAAAAAACCATTTAGCTTTTTCCAAAATAAAAATAAAATAAAAACAATCAAAGAAACCACAAAAAATAAAATATAAATATATTTTCCTCAAACGCGCTTAGTAATTGAAAACCCCCAAAAGAAAATTACCAACAATATAATAAAAAAGTAATAATACGCTATATATAGATCTATATTAAAAAGAAATTTATAAAATGTATACATATAACTCAGAATATATACATACATAAAAATATATAATAATAAACATTATTAAAAATATTTATTATACAAGCAAAGAAAAACTCTTTAAAACGCATGTCATCACAAAGCAAATATTTTCTTTAAAAGAGAGACGGCGAAATGCTCATCTTTGTTAGGAAAGATATTTTTGAAAAACAATAAAAATAAAATTCTGGTAGTATAATTGTTTATTCAAGCAATCTGTAATATTATTTTACCTTTTGTTTTAATTTTTCTTTTTTTCTCATTTTAAAATTTTATTTATATAAAATGTATAAATGTATTTGCATCGTAATTTATTAGCGAAAACACAAACAAAAACAAGAAATCAATCAACCAACAAACAAACCTTATATATTGTTTAAACAATACGAAAAAACACAATTTAATTGGAAAGAAAAACTATAAAGCAAAAACACTTAAGAAAAAAATAATAAAATATTAAAAATTAATACCCAAAAAATAAATTATTGTTGTTTTTCTTATAGACTCTCTACGATAAATGTCGAATAGTTTGTTCTCCCCATTATGGATAGGAGCCTTAATATTATGGGAATCGGCCTAAAAATCAATCTCTATTTAATTTTGTAGAGGGGTACATTTATATTTTTTTGGTTCCATACAATAAGTCAGCCCTATTCCCGTTGTCGTCGTCAACGCAATGTTGCGACTAGAGTGTCCAAAACCGAAAACCATCATTCCGGTTTTTATGCCCAGACCCGACACTTTGTTTCTTAAAAAAAGCTTCAAAAGGGTGGGCGATTTAAAATTTTGAAATTCAATCTGCTGTAAAAAAAAATGTACTGATCATTTTTTCGGTTTTATTGAATAGGTTGAACTTTGTCATTTAATTATGGAACACAATATCAAGTATGGTACTACCACAACTGGCTCAGCAGTACCTCGTCCGATCAACCCAATTATTCAGTAGATTGTTGATGGTTTCGGGTCAAATCTCTTCAATGACAGCTTCGATTTCATGTTCTAAGCTTCAATTGTCTCTAGATGCTTTGCGTAACATTATTCTTAATGGTTCCCCACAAATAATAATTCAAAGGCTCAATCACAGCTCCGATTGACACAGTGGCCAATTGGATCACAATTTCGGCTGATTATTCGATTTACAAAAACAGTGCGTACAATATCGATGGTCTTGTTGAAACCAAATGTAGTCCACGTCATTCTGTTGAATTTTTGAAAACAAAAAATTCGTTAAGCATGGAGCTGTAACGCTCACCGTTGACGGTAACGGCATTTCCTCGCTCAATTTCAAAGAAAAATGGCCCAATGATGCCGCCAGCCCAAAATCCACACCAAACAGTCACTCGTTGTGGATGCATTTATTTTCTCAATAGTCACGTGTAGATTCTCTGAAGAACCCCATAAGCTGTAATTTTGCTTCTTGACATAGCCTTCGAGATGAAAACGAGCTTTATTTGAAAACATAATTTTTCGACAAAATTCTACATCTCATTTAAAATTTTAATGGCTCACCCTATAGCTTCCACATGTATGTTCAACCGATTTTATTTTTTAGCTCTAGTAGCCACATATTACATCCAATCCTGAAGAAATTTGACACAGTTCATTACGGTACAACATACAACCGCTCTGGAACAAGCATATTGACAATGGACAAACATCTACTTATAATCGTGGTCCCTATAGGCCCATTTTTTTGGTATAGTCTCCTAAGAAATGGTATAGAGGCCTATAAAACGGCTTCTACAGGAACATTGGGATGTCAAATGACGTATCCTAGGTCAAAAAGGCGTCCCTTTAAATATTAACATTGGGGTACTAAAAACAATGCAATTTTCTCACAAGTTCGGACGGAAATTATTTTGTGTTCATAACCCTGTTTTCATAACCGACTTTTACTACGTTATTTTTAAATAAAACAACTATTTTTTTAAGCATTCTTTAGGATTAAAAGAACCCACTTTCGATCGATCACATTTCTGAATTGGAAAATATGCTTATGAAAGAAATTAAAACCGAAATGTTGGTTAATGCCGGTTTTTGACTTAAAATAAAAACCGAAGTCAATTTTTTCAAAACAACGTTTAGAAAAAACTGAAATGCCGGTTTTCTGAAATCCCGGGTTATTTGAATACTCTAGTTGAAGCGGCCATATTCGATTTTTGTTTCACTATTTAAAAATACTTTTCCTTCTGTTTAATAGAAACCACTATCAATAAGAGATATTTAAAAGATTTCCAAAAAAATATTTATTTTTGTAGCAGCTATTACATTCCCAAGTTTAACTTTTGGGAAGTTATACTTCTTTGTTTGTTTATAATTTTTGATTAAATGAAAGAGAATGGATCTTATATTGATAAGTGTTTTATTTAATGTCGGCAATTACGAGTATGTATGGAATACAATATCACATAAATGTCCGTCTCCGTTAGCTTCACAAATGCGAGCTCTTTTGAGCACTTTTTTCATTACATTCCGAAAGGCGTCGAGTTGAGGTTGATGGATTGCTTTGAACACTTTCTTGAGCAGCAGTAATGTTTTCAGTTGATCTTGCAGTTCGTTGTGGTCCATGTTTGGGCCTATCAGCTACAGACCATCTTTCTTCGAAATCATTCACTACACGATAGTGGGTTTTGTTGGCACGTTGTTTCTCCCAAAAATTTTACGTAACTTTCTCATAGTCACAGTAATTTGTCACGTCTCTACTTCACGACTGCCAAATATGAATTGTCAAGGCTAATGCTAACCAAAATGGCGGCAAAACAAAGTAGTATACCTTCCCGGGGGACACCCTGTATTTATCGAAACTTAACTAAAAATAAATAAATATTACTTTGTATAAGTATATCTGTCCGTATACAAAATTACGTTATATTCTGCAAATGTATGATTATAGGTGATTTTTTTAAAGAAATTTTCCCTCGTTAACGTCTGTAACAAAGCTTTATAAATTTTTAATATTTCCAATTTTTTGCTGAATGTTATGACATGCTGCTACACGAAAAAAAAGAATGGTTGTGGTGACAATATTCGAAGAGGATAATACTATTGTTGGGTATATATTATGATCTTCACAACAATAGTAATATTCAAATACAACCATACAATGGTCCTCACAACAATAGTATGATTTACAGATCACCATACTATGATCCCTACAACCATAGTATTATTCACACTCAACCATACTATGATCTCCACAACCAAAGTATGATCCTCACAACCATAGTATTTGTTATATAGAATCATAGTATGATCCTCACAACCATAGTATGATTCACACGCAACCATGTTATGATCCCTACAACCATAGTATTATCACACACAACAATACTATTGTCCGCAATATAATTTATTAGAATTTGTTTAAGTTGTAGACGATAGATTTGATCCCCAATATTATTTATTAGAATTGGTTTAAGTTGTCACAAATACGAGTAGATTTGAATTATGAAAATAATTCAAAAATACATTAATTTGATTTATTTCACAGTAGAAAAAATAAGTTTAAATAAACGTAAGTTTTTTTTTATTAAAAAAATTCTGTTAAACAAAGCCAAAGCAGCTTGTTTAAAAAATTTTAATTTCGAAAGTACTATTATTGCATTGGATCCGTACCAATAACATTTGTTCTTAAAAGCATATTGAAATGAAGAAAAATTACAATTATACAGTATGATTGCCGTAATCATATTATTGTTAACATAAACGCCAAACGCAATACTTTTGTCGCACCAACCATATTAATATTGTTGCTATAACCATATTTTCATTTTTAAATTTGGCAATATACTATTGTTACATTTCAACAATATTGATATTTCAGCAATTAGACTATTGTCAAAAATGAATTTAGTTAACAATGCTGTGGTTGCGACAAACATACTTTTATTGCGGAAAACATATTATTATTGCCGTGACCATGTACGAGTAGTAACCATGTTTTTTCTTTGCGTGTACTACCCGCTAATGAAGTTTTAATGCACTATTTCGTGCACAACCTTCTAATAACATTGGAAACTCCTATCAAATTCTTTGTGTTTTTGAGTAAAGAATCATGATATAGTCAAACCTGCCGACCGACTGAGTTGAAATTTACATCATATGTGGATAGATTAAAAAAAGTCTGAACTGGTAGGCGTAGTGCCAGTAAGTGATGGGTTGTTGAAAGCGTGATTTCATCCTTGGTTTAGATGAATATACCATTTATCTCGAAAACTTCACCTGTATACTGCTCCAGACAAGTAACGAAGGTACGAAGTGTTCCTTTTCATAGGAGTAGCTAGTTTCCAAATTTTTGTCGTGAAGTAAATCTACCAACAATATTTTTAACACCTTTTGATTCATATTGACAGAAGCATACTGTAGATATTACGCAGGTGTAGCGAAACCATATTGTCCTCCTGCGATAGTAAAACACATCTCAGAAAGTCATAGTCATCCTTCTTTTCTATGTAGATGGGGACATAGAGCATAACATTAGAGTAGGCACCAAAACCTGAATTAAATAAAACGGAGTGTGTCCAATGTAAGGGAGGTTTAAGGTGGTGCTATTTACTTTTGTGTCCGCTGACATGAGAAGCAGTGCCATTTAAATTCAGTTTCCGCTGACATGAGCAAAATTTACAAATGTTATAGAATTTAGAGTTTGCACAAAAATGTTCATATTGCTATGACGGTTGCTATATATATTTCTGGCCTGGCGCCATTTGACATTTGCATTGGAAAGTTTGACATTTTTTAGCTTAAACATACTCAGAACGTTTTGACGTACGACATTATCACGACAAGAGTGCATCGATGAACTTAAATCTTTGTATATAGCACTGTGAAAAACTGGTTTAATGAATTCAATCGTGGCCGACGCTCGCTCAAAGACGAAGGTCGTCCTAAAACGGCCGTTTTACCAGAGAACATTGATGCCGTGCGTGAACTGATAATGCAAGATCGTCATGTGACATACTGTAGGATAGAGGCATCCTTGGGCATTTCTTCCACCAGCATACATTTGATATATCATGAACACCTGGCCGTAAAACAGGTTTATTTTCGTAGAATCCCGCACAATTTGACAATCGCTCTAAAAAGGCTCGTGTCGATTGGTGCTAAGAAATTTTGAAAAAATACAATCGCGGTGCTTCAAAAGACGTTTATAAGATCGTCACAGGTAAGAATCATGCATCTATGCGTATGAGCCCGAAACAAAACAGCAATCGACCGTGTGGGTCATCGAAGACGAGCCAAATCCAACGAAAGTTGTTCGTGGAAGAAGCACTTCGAAGTAAATGGTCGCCTGTTTCTTCGACAAAACTGGGCATGTGGCGACTGTTCCGCTTGAGCAACGTAGGACGGTCAATGAGTGGTACACCACAATATGTTTGCCTTAAGTCTTCGGAGAAATTCGAAAAACGAACAAGAGAAGACGAATCATTGTGCACCATGAAAATGCGAGCTCTCACACATCGGCTTAAACCAGCGCCTTTTTGACCGGACAAAACGTCGAATTGATGGGTTATCGCCGTACAGCACTGACTTGGCACCCACCCAATGACTTCTTTTTATTCCCGCACATCAATATGCGTTGTCAACGATTTTTGTCGTCAGAAGATGCTGTTGAAGCGTTCAAAACCCATATTGGTTTGAGCGCATGCAGATGTGTATAAATCATGCTGGAGAATACTTTGAAAAACAATAAAACCATTTCTGATGATGAATATTCGCATTTTCATTATTAGGCCAGAGTTACATATAGCAGCCCTCGTACCTTAATATAAAGAGGCACCAACTCATATTTTTTCCATGAAATGTCTTACCAAAAAACCCTAACTCATACAAAATCTATAAAAGTATTTTTTTTTTAAATGTATTACTCTTAAATACATATATTTAAAAAAAATGTAGATTTACAAAGATTGTGTACAACTATTATTACCAGATTTATTTCCTTTTTTGTCTTTTACTGCAAAACTATTTTTAATGAGTAAGGCCCTTTTTATGTTAAGGTAACGATATATACTAATAAAATCTCGTAAAAGGTCATTTAAGTGGTAGGTACATGTACGGGTGTGGCAACCATTTTTTCTCCCCCGTGTAGATAGATGAATTGCTATATATATTTCTGGCCTAATAATGAAAATGCAAAAAGTGGGCAAAATGGTGCGTTTACATAGGAGGACGGGGCGTGTCACCCACTCTTTACATACCTTCTTATAAAACCGTTATACAAATACTACGATGTTCACATTTTGAGCGAATTCCATGCACTAGATAACATGCTGTGAGTTTAAACAGGGCCGTTTCTGTGGGAGGTACCAAAAGGGGCGGTAAATAACTTCGACGAAGGTCTTTTAGAAGCACGATTTTTAAATATTAAATATTATTGTAAGGGTGCAAAGAAATTCCAAGAACTTTTTTGGTTTAATCAATGTATTTAATTTATTTATAAAAAAATCATTTAATTTTATATGACTAATGGTGTTTGCAGATGATATATCGTGAATGACATCCGTGCGTATCCACGCATGTGCTACTCCTGAGCACAAATTGTTCATTGCTGCCTAAAGCTTTGGAGTTGGGATTGCTTCAATTAGTCAATTTCCTTGTTTTCGTTTTCTAAAACTCGTGCTTTACATAACCTTGGGGGTTATTCGACAAATTTGTTGTGTCACAGTTCCTTAAAAACAGTCTGTTAATTAAAATGGTAACTAGAGATTTTGAAACTTTCCAAATAAATTCAGTGACAGGTCTTTTTTTGAAATACAAGTAAAACTTGGAATTGAACTTATACGTCATTTGCGAAATACACCAGATTAAATGTTTTATCGTGGGGCAGCGGAAAGTGAAATTTCTGGATATTAATTTGTTTCGAAACTTTCGTTGGAGCTCTGCCAAACAATCGCCATTGAATCGGTTATGTCTTCGGCGCAGTTTTGGGTAAAAAAAAAGCTGCTTTAACATCTTAAAATAACGATCCCCATTGACAGCCACAGTTACACCGTTTTCTTCATAGAAGTATGGCCCCACAATGTAGCTGCGCACAACAAAGTACCTCGTTCTCGGTGCAGTTCCTTCTCATAGAGTATTCGTGGATTAGATTCACTCCATATACGGCAATTTGGCTTGTTTACATTGCCGTTTAGATCAAAATGTGCACCATCAGGCATAAACAAGCAATTAATGAAGCTGTAGTCTTCTTCGGCCATTTCAATAATTTTTTTGACAAAATTCCATTCGAATAGGCTAATCCGGAGGGTTTCACTTGTTTGAATTTGGACTTTGGAAACAAGTTGAAGTCATCATTAATTATCTATTGTAATGACCGACTGCTAACTGCAATTTGACCCGTTTAGGTTCGAGTCGAAACGCTTGAATTTTCCTTTATTGATGATGCTACAGCCGCGATTGGTGTCTTGAACCCGAACATAGGGAACGCGATAATACGGTTTTCGTACAATACTTCCATATTCGGCAAACATGTTAACCAGTCTCATTATAGTCCATCTACTAAGAAGAGTTCTGCCAAGCTCCTGTCTAAATTTCCTTTGGACGGAAATGCACGACTGCAAAGCATGGTACCGCTGCACTATCCAAATCTTCTTTTCGGTATTCGCACAAAAAATAGTTATAACGTTTTGTAGATCGATTCGTGCGCTACCCTGTAAGAAAGACGATTTATTATCCAATCACTCCAATTATCGTTGTTCTTATTGGGTTCTACTACACGACTGTGGAACTAAAAGAAAAAGCCAGAATATTAGAAGCAAAAGATGGACTAAGTAGTCCCAAATGATAGTGAAACTATGAAACAAAAAGGAACAATGGAATTAAAAAATGTTCTTTTTATGGAACGGAATTAAACAAAACGATTCTACTTACAATTGCTGTGAACGCCCCCCAAATAATAGGTTTTGGCATCTGCAATGCTTTCCCTCATTTTCAGTTTAGCGCCCGGGACAAATATGCTTTGTTGTTATACGTGCTGTAGCGAGCAGCTCGAATAACATACTTTTTTATTCCAGCCTCTGTATATCAACTAAATATTCCAAAGTTTGCAAAAGTGGTTTTCTTATAACCACCATTTTCTTGTGGATTTTTATAATTTGTATGTATAGGGTAAGCCATTTAAAATTTTAAATATGAATCGGCTGTAAAAATTAGTACTGATAATTTTTTTCAAATTTCTAGTTTTATTGGAAAGGTTGAACTTTGTCATTTAACAATGGAACTGATGCGTTTTTGCGTCGCCCAATGGACTAACGATTCTTTGCAAAAGCAGGAGATAAAGAATTTTAGCAACAAATCGTGTTTTCTGATGAAGATTATTTTCATCTAGGTGGCTAGGTTAATTAATAAGCAAAATTGTTACATATGGAGTTCAGAGAACACACATGTGACTATTGAGAAGCCAATGCATCCACAACGAGTCACTGTTTGATGTGAATTTTGGGCTGGTGGCATCACTGGGCCATTTTTCATCGAAAATGAGCAAGGAGTTGCCGTTACCGCGCCATGCTCAACGAATTTTTATTTCCAAAAATTCAAGAGAATGGCATGGTTTCAACAAGACGGGGCCACATGCCACACAGCCAACGCATCCATCGATAGTTTACGCACTGTTGAAAACAAATAATCAGCAGAAATTGTGATGTCAATTGGCCGCCTCGGAGCTGTGATTTGGATTATTTTCTTTGGGGGGAGCCATTAAGGATAAATGTTAAGCAATTAGAGACAACTGAAGCATTGAGGCATGAAATCGAAGTAGCCACTGAAAAGAATCGAACCAAAACAATCAAAAATGTACTGACAAATTGGTTTGATCTGAAGAGGTACTGCAAAGCCAGTTGTGGTAGTCATAAGAATGATATTGTGCTCCAATTTTAAATGAACAGAAATTAAAAAAAAAAATGTTAGTACTTTTTTAACAGCCGATTAAAATTTTAAATGACTTACTCTGTATATGGCTCTGGATTAAAATTGAATTCATATAGTTAATTGTACACATTTTCCCCGACACCTGTTTAACGAAAACACAAAAAAAAACTGAAAAGGATTAGAATAGAATTTTTTTGGTGTCATCGAGAATCTGTCAAAAGAAATTGGAACTTGGAACACACTACTTACACAGTCGATTTTTTTAAAATCTAAAAAGTATTAAAACAAAAATGTTTTTTTTTTGTGCCATCGAGCTTTATTGAAGAAAAAAATCTGAAAATTACATTTGGAATTACTGTTCACTTAAACAATAGAACAAAATGTGGTTAAACCACTCCTTCAAAAGAAATATATATTCGGCAAATATACGATGTAGTTGATTTTTCATACAGTAGCATTGTAAAACTTACACTTTTGAATATACAGTTTTCGATCATAAATGAAGTGAGTCAAACCATGTATTTATTATTTAAGCGGTTTTACAAAAATTTAAATATAAAATACAAATTTAATATGTAAAAACCAGGACAGGTTCTGCAATAAATTCTCCTTTTTCATGTATGATTGGAGATCCATATGAAAAACTTGAAATTCAAATTGTTTGAAATGATTTTGTTTTATCGGTAAAAGTTTAAATTTAATTTAATTTCAGCATTTACAGTACAGATTAGGCAAAATTTATTTTTTTTGAAAATTATATCGGGGATTTTCAATAAAATCGTAATAAAAGAATCGTATCGAAATAGAGAATTTTAATTTATAAAAATTGAAATCGTTTTTCTATGGGAGGATTAAATTGTCACCCCCGCCATAAAAAGTTAAGTTCAAAGAAAAAATTATGTTGATCGATTTAGTAGTACTATTCAATTTTGAAATGTAAAGAACAATGTATATGAATTGGTTAAGTCGAATAAAAGTTTATCAGATTCCTTCCTTAGTTATAGTCTTAAAATAACTCGATGAACATTTTATTTTTTTTTTAATTTTAATTCTGAACCCAATTTTTTTTCCTGTTTTTGTTGGTATTAGAGTGTGTGTATATTTTTTTGTTAGTATGTATGTATTTGTGTGTATTTCTTCGATTAGCTATGGATGGAATTCTAATATAATTTTAGTAATTTATGTTTTACGATATAAAACATAATGGCAACAGATTGAATAAAAAACAAAAAAATTAAAACGCAACTTACAAAAAGTAATGTTTTTTGAATGAGAGTTTTAAAGAAAAAAACTAAAAATCAAAGTAAATGGCAGACTATTTAATTTCTGATATTCGAGCTACACAGATGTAAACTTTAGTTACGTCGAAACTAAACTTCGGAAAATATTAAGAATCAGTATCGAATTGAATTACTAGGATCAGTAGCTTACCAAACGAATGGAACATATTTTAAATCTGATAATCATATTCGAGCTACACAAATGTAAACTTTAGTTACGTCGAAAGTAAATTTCGGAAAATATTAAGAATTACGAGTTTATCGTATTCCCTAACTATAAGATATAGGGATAATAGATATGGGTACATAACGTGGAAATATTTTTCAATCAAAATTACCCTGTTTAATTGGGGTGATCACGGTTATCATTCACGAAATACGACTTATATTTATTTCGTCGTATAACCAATATCCACTATCCCCATATCTTATAATAAGGAAATACGATATAATCGTAATTAGTGTTATTTTTAAAATTTTAATAACTTAAACGTCTTTTGTTTTTTATTTCTTCAAACCAAAATTCTTTATCTTCAATTTTGTTTTTTGTAACACGAAATGAATTTTCAATATTTAAGTTAAATATTTCTGTAAGGTAACTTTAAATGTGTGCCACAGTTCCTTAAAAATAGGGCTGTTAATTGAAATAGTTACGAGTACTACAGTTTTTTAAACATTTCAAATAAATTCAGTGACTTCAAAACACATGTGAAACTTTGAATTGATTTTATGCGTCGTTTGCGAAATCCAACGGATGGAATGGAACGTTTTATCGGATTTCAACTGTCTTTTTTTCCGATGGCCCTGATCACGCTTGTAGTTATGGAAATACAATTAGTGTTACTTTCGTCGGAATTCGACAAAAAAATATACTACTTGTATATCGTTTCTACAACCTTGCTCAGAATGCTGAAGGGAAAAGTGATTCGAAACAAAAAAAAACGTCGAGTGCAAAAGACTCCACCTCCTAGGTTCCTATACCCTAGCGAGACTGATATAACAAAATCTTTTAAGCAACCTACTGCAAGCAAAATCGGTGAATTCAATTCTTTGTTTCCATATTGGATTAATTTCTTTTGATTCTTAACGTCAACCGTGTTGCCATGTTTCACATTTAAAGCAATAAAGATTTTTTTTAAATAAAAAATATTAGCACATAACTTTTGACAATTCTGTATGTAGTGTATGTGAGCTGTAAAAGTTTTACAATTTTCGAATACTTTTGCAGAGGTTTTTAATAATTTCAAAAAAAAAAACTATAGGTAAATGTTTGGAATGAAAACAATGATGCATACTGTAAAGATTTTAAGGTATACGATTAAACTTAATTACACATTTTTGTAAATTTTACGAATTAATGTTAAGAATTTAATATTCAGGGCTGTCATAGAAACCATGTCGAGTTTGCTAATTGTCGTATTTGGAAACCAATGTTGGTTTCATTTGGTGTCATGAAACCAAGTTGGAAAGTAAATAAAACCAATGTTCGAATCAGCTGTTGCTGATAAAACCGATAACATTAGTTTTCATGACACCAAGCATTTTTTCTTACCGTTTTCAAAACCAAAAGTGACAACATTGGTTTCTATGACAGCTCTGATTATGTGAATAAGAATTCCTTACATTGATTTTATTGGTTTTAATCCCAGTGCAGTATTCATTCAAGCACTCCCAACTGAAAGGCTGTGTTAAATATTCAGTCAAAAATTTAAGATAATTTATGTGGACTCAATAACACTAATTAAGGTTCCTATTGTCAAAATTTGACTAGCGTTTAGTTGGTCGTTACTTGACAAGCTTAACACTAGTTGTATTTCGACAAAGACAACCGTAATTAGGACCGATACTATTCAACATTTCTGAATCCTCGTATATATAAATATAATTCGCATCTTTTAAATTCAATTCGAATTAAAATTATTTCTTCCAATATATAAACATGAGTCTAACATTCGAAAATATATGAAACGCACAATGTTTAAAAACTCGAGAGATATTTCAGGTATATTTTTTAATCCCCCCATATATCTTGTGATGCATCATTGTTCTCCTTATTTTTGACTGTGTTATAAACAGGCTTATTGCTTGAAAGAAACCCATTTTAGTTATTGTTGTTTTTCTGAAACCAATTATTAAATTGTTATTAAATATTATTGAGGTTTTAATATATATAAACTAAACTCTAAGTAAAAAGAAAAAGTAAAGTTGCAATTAAATCGTTTAATTATCTGTATGTATATTGGGCAGATTTCATACTCAGAAGTTGAATATTTGGAAAAGGGATTTGTTTGTGGCATGTGAACATTTTCGTTTTAAAAATATGCAACGAATTCAAATTCCTATCGGTAGCAATTGAATTATAAAATGTTGAAACAGCGTCTATTAGTAAATGTGGGAAGGAAATGTGTATCTTCTGGCTTTTTGTTGTCATGGAGTTTAGGCTATCTGAAGGCTATCCTACATTGGACATTTAATTTTTACTTGAAATAAAATTTGTACTTTAAAACCATCAAATTGCAGGGAATGCAACAAATATATTTACCCCTATCATGAATAAAATTCACACGGAATTAATTTCTATCTCAAATTTTAATTGTCAATCTGGCCAACTTTTCTTAATTACGTTTTCTCATTAGGATTTCTTTCCTGGATTAGTGTTGTCGAACAAATGAAGGCAAATGAGTGAACAAATTTTGCAATACTAGTTTTCAACCCATCGTCCAAGGGAAATGAAAACCCTTGGGTAAATAAATTTCCCGTTTTTTCATGAAAAGGGAGATTATACATACTAAACCCCGAGAATTACAGGTGTTCCAGCAGGGATTCACTAGTGATGGTGTTATAAGTGGGAATTGGAGGTACCAGGTATTACCACAAAAAATTTGGGTTTCAAAATCAGTTATCAACGTCTAAAAATATAAATTAATCTAAGGCTAGTACTTTGTACTTTGGGCCCCGATTGCTTACAATTTAGTTATTAAATTAAATGATTTCAAATGCCAATATCCAGCATTAGAATTAATTAAATGACAATCCCTGTGACAAAAATAAATAAAAGCCAACACATACTGATTGAATTCCTTATTAACATCACTTTTGAACATTGCAACCTATCATATTTTTGATCATACGAAAGCTACAAAAAATGTTTCCAGTCGAATTTGAAGTTGAAAGCAGTTTTTAATTCCGAGTTTTTTGTCCGGTGCCGAAATCAGAGCAGGGATCATCACAATTTTGGCGACTAAAATTTATTTTGATGACAGAAAGTTTAATTTATTTGAATTTTGATTTGTTTGAACTATAACTTTTGAAGTAAGCTAACCTTTGTAAGTTTTGATGTTACGATAGGTCCAGATAATTTTTCCATTTGCATATCGCATTTGGAGTTGAAGACTGAGTTTTGGATTCGAAGTAATTTGTCCGGTGCCGAAATCAGAGCAGGAGTCACCATGATTTTGCCGACTAAAATTTATTTTGGTGACAGAAAATGTTTTAATTAGTTGAACATTAAATTTGTTGAACTATAATCCCTATGACAAAAAAATAATACCAGCACATACTGATAAAACACCTTATTATTATAACTATTGAAGTTAGCGAACCTATCTAAATTTTGATCTTACGATAGGTACAGAAAATGTTTCCGGTCGGATTTGGGGTTGGTTACCAAAACTGTGAATTTTTTTTTAATTGATGCGGTATTCCTCATTGGTATTACGTTGGTGCTTGTTTTAAAGAGTTAAATGTGATTTTACTTCTCAATTTAAACTGTTTTTAACATATATTCGCAAATATTATTGGTGTTTTATTTGACAAAAATGCGCTTATAGCTCCGCTATTCCAATAATTTCAAATCGTTTTTAAAACCCAAAAACTTGTTTATTAACTGAAAGTATGTTGGATGTATCCGTCAAAAATGGTTTCTTTAAAAATTTTGATTTTAAACAAAATTTCTCCACTTTGAAAAATTGTAAAACAAAAAATTGTTGATGCAAGTATACAAACCGTTTAAAGTAAATAAAAAATAGGTTTTTCGATATCTATAAGAAAGAAATGATTCAGTGAGGTTTAAGTGATTTCTCGCTTGTCAAATAAAACACGACTATAATACTATCTCAACAACCGCCCTATAGCACACCTTTTGTGATCAAGTCGAATGATAAAAAATGTTTGGTGTTTCATTATACAGTAGTTTGTAGGCATTCGCGCCAAAAATAGTGGACCGTAAATAACACCCATTGAGTTAATCTAGATTTAACCAATATCAATATCTTCCATTGATTCATGCTAATCTAAACAGATCACTTCACACGTTTGTTTTTTTCAACGTTACAATTAGAATATTATATTTGAAATATTCATTTTACAAAAGCTCTTCCGAGTTAAACTTCGTTGATGGCGTACAAAACGTATGAAGTGGAATCAGGGATCAAAATTTACCCACACGCTAGAAAGCAATCTATTATACTGCAATGCTATCACAATGTGATGTTTTCCGTAGTTAAAAAACTAACTTAAGATGTCTCTTTTAGTATCGAATGATTGTCATCTCATTGTACACCCTTTTTATATAATCGAAAAGGTAATTTTAGCAATTGTACTGTTTACTAGCATATACGTAAAATCCTAGAAAAATGTCTAACTCAACATTTTGTTTGTATAAACATTTAATTTTTGATATAGCAAATATCTAGATTCGCATGCCAGTATTTTTTAATTTCGTTGAAATTATTATTTTTCAGGATGTTAAAGTTTTACATTTCGATACCAAATGATTTGTGTGCCTAGGTTTCTTTTTAACCCGTTCATTGTAAATTCTGTAGATGTTTCAAATACGTTTGCATCTTTTTTCATTCATATTTGCAAATTCATATGTGTATACCAAAGATGCGAGTGTAGGGCTAATTACAGAATGCATATATGATACATCTCTACTCAAACAGTTTTTAAAAAAATGCTATCTCAACTAAAATAGTTTATATATGCATTTTGTAATTAAAGAATATAATTTGAAACCTACTGCAAATTTTATGAATATGCCCCTTTTAAATTTATGTCTAGATAAAATTAATGAATGAAATAGATGATTATCAACAGAAACTCCATTAAGGGTCAATGAAAAATACTTTTTGAATTACTGGTTAAATCTCTGTGCTACCCAAGCAATTCTTGCTACCTTTTTTATGCTATAAAAAACTTTTGAGTATGAAATCTGCCCAAAGTCTTCAAAACTGTAAATATATGAAACTTTTTTACTTCATATTTTACTGTAAATTAACTGATATAAATGGATATTTGCAATACATTTGTGTGGTTGTCTGTAAAATTAGTTTGCGTGTGTTTATGTGTGAGATAAAACTAATATTGTTGTAATATAATAGAATATTAAATAATTATATAAAACGTATTTATTTGAAATGAATATAATAAAAAAAATAGAAATTTTTATTTAATTTTTTTTAATCGCATTAAAAGAGAAATAAAAAAATGCTTTTTAATTCAGAAAAACTAAACCAGGATTTCAATGACCAATTAATAAAATAAAGCAAGAGCTGAATGAGTGTTTAAAGTAATGGATTAGTTATAATATTGAAAGGAAATTGCTACATATTAAGAAATTCTATTGATGCTATCATACTACTTAGAGAAGCTTGCTGAAATGATGTAGATACTTTAAATGTTATCTTGATAAAATTCTGTTTAAATGATGCAAAGTTTATTCTTCTAAAACGGACATTTTTCTATTTCCCTCTTTTCTGGTTTAAGATAAATGACTACTAGATGCTTTTTGTTGGAAATAAAAAACGAATCGTTCGCTTGATCTGGTATAAAATTAAACAATGAAACCCCAGAAGACTGTTTTGTCTGCATCCCGTTGGAAACGAAACTTGACTAGCGGACTGGACTTGAAAGCTTCGAAAATGTCTTTTTCTTTTGTAATCCAAAGGAATCCCTCTAAATTATGAAGTTTTAATTTTTCCATTTTTTTGTTTTACTATTTAAGCTTTCTCCAAGTGATTGGTTTTCTAAACAAAACAAAAACAGCAAGTATGATCTTCGAGCAGGCATTGTAGTTTGTGGCAAAACCTCCAGATGTGTTAAGCTTGGGCTAAAAACATACGGTTTCAAATTTACCCTTAACTAAGTTCAAGTTATGGAAAATGCCTGTCAGATTTTTGTTGTTGTTGAAGTTTTTTCATGGGGGATTTTTGTTTTTTTCGTTCAAAAGAGACGTTAAGCAAAAAAAAGTGAATTTTCCACCCAGATTCTATTGTAATGAAATAATTTTGTTTGTTTTTCCTCTATAAACCTCTAATTTCTTTGCTTGAAAAAAATTAAAGATTTTTTTAATTTGAGACGTATTTGTTGTTTTGGCAAAATTTTTGGATTTTTGCTCGGAACGCTAAATTCATGCTCTTTTTCTCTCCACCACCTTCTCTTGCTACTTTCTCGGCCGAACAAAAAAAATCCTCACGGACTTTTGTTTGATTGATATCAAGCTAAGCTATAGCTTACATACATATGTATATAAAGTCGATAAGGGTTTAATGATGTTTTGAAAAAAATATATATGTATCCCATTACCGATCCTTATGTTTAGCATGGTGTTGTTGTTATTATTGATGTTGTAGTTGGTGTTTTTTTTAAATTTTTTTATGTTGTTTTTTTGTTTTTTGTTGTTTGATAATTGGTTGTTGTT
Organism: Hydrotaea diabolus; assembly: GCA_963513945.1. Lineage (NCBI taxonomy): Eukaryota > Metazoa > Arthropoda > Insecta > Diptera > Muscidae > Hydrotaea > Hydrotaea diabolus. The sequence continues at coordinate 50,121,104 of OY740717.1, read as the reverse complement.
GTTGTTTTGGGGAGAGGCCTTATTCCCACATTCTTTAACGTTCTTGGCATTTTGTTTGTGTTGTATGTAATACTCAATACGACAGCTATAGGGCGACGACGAAGACGACAACGGCGCATTTCTTCCATGCAGGTGTTAATCCTGCGTCGTTAATTGAATTCATTTCTTGTTAGCCTTAAATTTCGCATAGAAATTTGCAATTTGATCATGACGCACGGGTATTGAGTCTAATATGCCCGTAAAACTGAAGTTATTCTGATTGCGTTGCTTCTCATGCAACGAATCTCCAGACAGATAGGTGACCACATTCGACTGAAATTCGGTGGCGCTGGGGTCAGAATGATTAGCCACCAGGTGATTACAGAATTGTGCAATTTGTAGGAATACAGAGGCATCGCGGTCTAATGTACATATATAAATAATTATTTTCACGTCTCTTGGTCATTGCATATACAACTTACCCAATTTTCGTGGTATTTTAATCAGGGACAAAGTCAAGTTCTCATTATCTCTCTGGGCACGCATGTGACGATTTCCATGCTTGAATTCTTGCTCCAACCAACGAATAACATTACGAGCATTTTCACTGCGTTTCTTCAAATCATCCAGTTCGTTAAAAACTAGAAAGAGTTAAAAAGGTAAATGCTGGGTTTGAGATTTCTAAAAAAATATTTTTTTACTTACCGGCATTTGGTATAAGCACAATAAACTTCTTGCTTTTGACCAAATTTTTAACAATGCCATTGTATTCAGTTAATGCTTTAGCATCAACCACAAGGAAAGGGGTCATAATCATATTCATCGGGTTCTTTCGGAGCTGAAAAGAGTGTATGTAAGTAATAATGAAATATTTATATTGAGTTTAGGCAAACAATTATTTGTTTTAATAATTTGTTTTTTTTTCGATCAACCGATTTCTCAATGTTTTATAAATATATAAAAAATTGTTATGTCCTTAATGGAATGCCCTGTACAATTTTTTTGTTGATAGAAAACAGCTATTATTTCATTATTCCTATTTTTACCTTTTTAAAAATATTCTGTTTTATTAATATATAAAATTGTTATGGCCTTAATGGAAAACCTTGTACAATTTTCCTGTTGATAGAAAAAAGCTGTTTATTGTTTCTTTATTCCTATTTTTACCTTTTTTCGATAATTTCTTTGTTTTTTTCTCGATATAATTAAATAAAATTTTGGGAAAACAGGTATAATGAGTATATTTTGACTAATAGCTTTTGGAAAGGAATATGTTGATTTTACTATTGGCTACAAAATTGTTTGTGGTAGTTAAAAGCTATTGTAAGCTAATAAAGAGTTATAGGGTAAAAACTGTCAAAACACATATTCTTTAAATAAAAAAGAACAATCCAGATATCAGATTTAATTATAACGGGTGATCAATCTAGAGGCATTTTTTTCAATAGGGGGTTTTCACAGATTACGCGTGAGCTGTGTTGAACTTTATTTTTTTATTTTCAGTATTGTTTGCCATTTCATCATGAAAAGACTTACACCGCAACAACGTCTCCGAATTTCGCAACTGTATTTTGGAAATCAGAAGATCCACTGTTTTCGACCAAAATTTTGTTTAGTGACTAGGCCCATTTCTGGCTGAACGGCAACGCCAGTAAACAAAATAATCGCATTTGGGCTGATAAGCAAACAGAAGAGGTTCCAGAGTTAACATTATCCCCAGAGAAAACCACAGTTTGGTGCGGTTTATGGGCTGGTGGAATCATCGCTCCATATTTTTCCAAAAAAGACAATGGCCGGATCGTAACCGTGAATGGTGCTCGCTGCCTAAAATTGAAGCCCGTATTCTTGACGACATTTGGTTTCAACAGGACGGTGCCACTTGCCATACAGCTGCTCAAACAAAGGATCTATTGAGAGGTCATTTCGAAAAGCAGCTAATTTCACGTTTTGGACCGGTGAGTTGGCCGCCTAGATCGAGTCATATGACACCTATAGACATTTTTCTTTGGGGCTAAGTAAAGTCCAAATTCTATGCTGACAAACCAGCTACGATCCAGGTTTTGGAAACATTATTATTAACGCCATACCGGTCGAAATGCTCGAACGAGTCATCTAAAATTTAAAATTGGATTTCAAGGAAATTTTATTCAAAAAGAATGGCATAAAATTCCTTTCGAATGAACAATAAAGATTCCACACTTAATTTAAATTTTTGTATATTTTTTTATTTTGGAAAAATACCTCTAAATAGATCACCTTATATTACCCTGACATGTTCATAACTAAAATTTTTCAGAAATTCTAGCTTCCCGCTTCTCATGATTGGCAATCTGACATATCTAATACTAAATATACTCCAAGAAAATATATCGCTTATATGACTTGACTTTAAAGCTTTATAATACTCCATGAAGAGGTTATACTTATATATTCTTATCATGAATACTGTAGGGTTTGGAATGATTATTTATTTTCTGTTTACATAGGTATGTATCAAGTTCAATTTTACACTTGGCTACGGACGTACATTCCAAAATATCAACATAGTCTAGTACTTAGTTCTTCTTGCCAGTAGCAGTATTTGGTAGACCTAGTGCCCACATGATGCAAACTGTTTTATGAAATTAAGCTAAATTTTAATAGATAATTTTTGTTCATCATGTCTTTAAAAATTACCATATTTCTTTGTAAAGGGTGGTTAAATTTTAAAGGCCGATATTGAATGTGAACCACACCTAAATGTCGTTTTTTTCTGCAATTGATATTTCTTAATTTGATTGTCGAAAAAACAATGCACCCACAAAGAGTGACTTTTTGGTGCGGTTTATGGGCTGGCGGCATCATCGGGTCGTATTTTTTCTAAAATAAGGCCGGTCAGGCAGTTACTGTGAATGGTGTTCGCTAACGTGAGATGATAACAAACTTTTTATGGGCCAAATTTCAATTCAATGGATTTAAGTTTACTTCATAAGACTTTTGGATGTGCCGGAGAATTAATTATCAACAAAGAATAAAATTTTTCGCCCTGCTTTCAAAAATCACTGATATAATTTCAGCATCCATTCTTCAAATAATTGTCCTGTCATTCAAGCCTTTTTGTTACTTTTATATTCGACTGGTAATCACTTAACATCACGAAAGCAACAAGGTTGGTTTGTTACTTCTTTCAATCAAAAGAATTTTAAGTTTTTCAGTGTCGTTCATTTTCGTTGCCAACATTATTGTAACACGCTCTTTGTCATGTTTTGCTCTTCAAAAACATCATTACTTTCACCACAAGCCTTTTTGTGACTTACACCATGCCTATTAATATGAATAACACGGTCTAAGAATTTTTTTATTTGTACAACAGTATGCAGGTGACACAGTACCATTGCTTCTATTTATCAAGCCAACCAGTACTTGCCTTTTAATCATATTCTGCAAATCTCTTTGCGAACTCCATGCCTTACCATTTTATTTTCTTTCAGATATTGACATATTTTGGGCTCTTGTTGCTGTAAACCATTTGAGTACCGCTTTGTTAAATTTCTCGTACATTAGTTTTTTCATTAATTTACTTCCTTCAGAAGAAGCACCCCAGATTCAACTGCGATAATAAAAGCCTGATTATTTTTTTAAAATTGTGGAAACCGTACTGGCCGAAGCACCATATTTCTCAGCCACATCTTATTTCTTTGATACGTTTTCCACCTCATTTATTTTAATTTTTCTTGAGTTGACAAAACTTTCAGAACACGTTTCAATGCCATGGTTAGTCTCTTGTTTTGAAATGAGTGTTGTTCGCAACATACCAAACACAAATGAAACATAAATCGATGGAGTTAAACTTCGGGACTTACCCGAGCTATAACAAGAAAACAAATTTTAAACTTATAAACGACTAACCCTAATGACACTCAAGCCTTTTTTCATTACTTTTTACTTCTGAGAGCTATTTTGGTCGGTAAAACAACCTACGTACAAACAACTTCTTGTTTTCAAATTCTGTATTTTCCCGAAATGTTCAACTTATGGAAGTTGGTGAAATTGTTTTTCTTCGAGTTATAGAAAAATTCAAGTTATGGAAGTTTGAGTTCTAGAAGAAGAATGAAAGCGAATATGCCTCATTAGTGCTATTGCCACTACATGTGCTTGGACTTATGGAAGTTCGACTTTATATAGATATAAAAACATAGGGTATCAAAGCTAGCCAATTTATTTGCAGCTTGAAAAGCATTTGAAAATTCAAACGAACTGTCTTTTTCACATTCGGTCTGCAATTTTAATATTGGAAACAATGTCTTAATTGATAAGGATCTTCAGCGGAAACAAGAACAGAAAACACTCATAGAACTAACGACCAACTATTAAGTCAATCTATTTTTGTTAAAAATTTGTTCACTTACCTCTTCTTCCAAAGTCTCCACTTCATTCTTTAACCACAATTTTCCCATAATCTCACACTTCTTGGTCATAGCTTCAGAGCGTTCTTCATCGGCGCCACTGCTTGATTGCATTTTTTCACAAATGGCACTATTTGTAGTAGTAGAGGCCGAAGTACCTCCTCCGGCCGTAGCTCCATTGCTATTCGACTTTTCGGAATTGCGATTACGCAAATAACCCTTTCGAGGCATACGTTTGCACTCCTCGACAGTATCCTTTTCTTCATTGCTGGTATAACTCTTGCGTACAATACCATTCTTACGATCTGAATAGCGACGTGTTCGACCTTCAGTACGTTTGCGAGCAGCATTCTTGGCTGTGCGCCTTTCACGGCGACGAGAGGAGGATTTCTTCTCCTCGCGCTTCTTTTTAGTATTCTCCGTGAAGCGTCGAGCCTTGACGCAAAAACGATAATTGAATTTCTTTTGTTTGCAAATAAAGAAACCAAAATCAACCATTTTGAAAATACGCAAAATACACTCTTCTTCGGATGATACTTTTTCGCGAATGGTCGTCTCCCAATCCAAAGTAATTTGTGTAGATTGGAATATATCGAAACTCTTAAAAACAAAGTCCTCTGACAAAGGTACATTGGCTCTAACATCAAAAAGATCACACAATGTTTGACGCACGTTGGGCGTGTTAAGGAACTCTCTTTCAAAATATACTTTACGCGTGAAGATATCAATATTGCAATAATTCAACAATTTCATTATTTTGTGTATAAACTCCGGATTAGAGTGGTAACAACCAAATAGAATTTCATGATTAATTCTCAGCCAATCGAAAAGAATTTTTAAAGCACGAATGGTAGGATCGTTCTTGGCAAAGTCGACAATAATATTGGGATTAATTTTCGTGTATTTGTTGCGATAGACCATTTTCTTGGGTGGCTCATTGCTAACTTTAGTCTCTTCGCTGGGCTTTAAGTGACATGAGGAATTTTTTTGGGTTTCATCATTGTCACAATTAGTGAAATTCAATACGGCATTGTTGGTTTGCAGCTGCAAGATTTCGAAACTCTTCAACAGTTCCTCGGAATCAACGTCCTGGGAGCTGGTACGTGGAGCAGTAATTGTCAATTGTGGTTGTTGCAACTTTTCGTGGTCCTGATTGGGATAAATGATATTTTCCTCCTCGATAACAATATCTTCATTGTCCGAGAAATTTGGCCCGACACTGCCGTTAGTGTAGACACTTTCCTTGGAGCCATGACGGGAGCTGATGCACAAGTTATTGTGCTTGTGTTTGTTATCAACTAAAAGAGGGGGACATGTTTAAACATTAAAAATATATTTATATATTTCTTTCATATAGCATTTTTCGCAAAATACAAACACATAAACAACTTGACTTACCTTTAATTTCTCGCTCAGCTTCTGGTTCACCAGTGGGCTCGATATCGCTAAAATCGGTATCAAAATTTGAGCTCAAATCGGTATAATCTTCTTCGTCTGTTGAAAAATCTGTATCCATATCCGATTCGGTATCATAACAGGAACTATCATCCGATTGGGCAATCTTGCGGCGTCGTCTTCGCAGCTTCATGCCCCTCTTCTTGCTCTTACACGACAATGGTGTCTTTAAGTCGCTCTCCTTGGCCTCATCCGATGAACGCGTAGAATTCGGTTCACCATCATTTTTATTATCGTCCTTTGACGGTTTATTGCTGTCCTGAGTTTTACATATATAATCATCATGGGATCTTTGTGAATCACGAGAATCCGAAGAGAAGTCCTTTTGCGACAACTGCTGTGTTTGTTTCTTTTCCTTTCTTTCTGCCTCACCTATCGAAGACAACCAATTTTTGTATTCATTACGGGATTTACGGACCACCATATCGAATTCATCGAATTTCTTGGTGTACATGACATGGAATTGTTCATTCTCCGTAGTTTTAGCCAGAATAGTTTGTTCCAGGCTAACAATGCAGGCGTCCATTAGATCAGAACATACAGCCACCAAGAAGGCATTCAACGAATAAACCTTCTGCGAATTAATCATCTTGAGTTTAGACAAACAGAAAAACAAAATCGAAACGATTTTGAAAATGCTTGAGTCATTGACATTGAAGGTTTTCGAGCATAATATTTTGCGAAGATCCACCAAGACACAATGGCACAAGGAGTTAAAGTCCGGCACCTCTTTGTCGAAAAAGAATATATCCACAATCAAATAGAAACGGGCATAGAAATCCTGCAGACTAAATTCGATCTTGTCCGGGCCCATTTTGGTCAAATAATCGGCGTGAGCGGCAAAAAGTTTGCATACGTTGTTCTCACTCAATTCGAAAGGTATCAAACTGACCAAGGAGTACAAATAATGGTAAATCGAGTCCAAGTCGTAGTTTTGGCCATAATACAAAGTGCCCAACTGATTTTGAGCCATTCCAATGGCGGGGTTAAGCTTAAAAGCTTCAAAATAATATTTAGCCGCTAGTTGTTTGGTTATCTTCAGCTTAGTATCAATGCGAAAGTCCAAAAAATAACGATGCAAATCTCCCAAACTCAGCAGGGATGAATGTATGGTGTCCAAAGCAAAAGAGACGGCATCCAAACTCTTATCGACAGCATAGTTATTGATGTCATCAACATCCATCCAGCCGTCACCTCTGCCATGCTTTTCCTTATCTTTCAACTCCTTGAGATAGGCATCACTTATGATCGTAAAGTCAATTAGATATTTAAGATCTAGATCGTAGATCTCTTCCATTTTGGCGGCAATGCGCTTATAATTTAAAATGCCAGCACACAGGAATCGTTCGATTTTCTGTACATTCTCCTGGGCACCAGGCTGAGCGGTATCTTTAAGCTCCTTGGCCCAATTTTTCTTCACGTAAGCTATGAATTCATAGTAACCTTTGCGCCACATAATTTCACGAGCGCGTTTTCCAACGGAGTGGTAATCTTTAAATATGATTTGTATGCAGAGTTGAACAATTTGGGCTCGTTTCTGTTCCAAATCATTTTGGAAAAGTTGTGATATGCCGGAAGCTTGTTTCTTTTCATCGTCCAGTTGCTTGACCACAATATAAAGTTGTCTAAGGAGAATGGAAAACAAAAGTGATTAATAAAAGTATCAAAGGATATCTTATGGTTAAAAATCAGGAAAAATATGTCATTAGGATTGTAGATATTTTTGCCTCTCTGCAGGAATATAGGTTGGCAATAAAGTTTTCCCATTATTGTTGATGTCTTTTTTTCGATTCTATGAAAATTGTTCTCAGTCTAGCTGAGCACATTTTCAGTTTCCTTAAGTCTGGTATTAAGTTCTGAAGTTAAATAGATGAATCATCTAAACAATTACTTATAAATACAGGTTTAACAATAATGTACATTATAATCCTGGGAAATGAATGCAGATTTATCAAGTGTGTGCCAAATATTTATCAAAATTAATTTCCCAGAATTTTTTTAAAAGGAGTTTACCACATTTTACAATTAAAAGGCAATCTTGGATCCAGGTTTTTGTCATGGTCATTTCATTTTTCTGTTGAGAAAATTAAACTAAGCTCGGCTGTATTTTGTTTGAGCAGAAAAGACAACATTTTTATTTTGTATTATTTAGGCAAAAGTTCGCTTATGGTAAAAACGAAAGAATCAACGCTCGAGAGTCAAATGTCCTGGTAATCGACAAGGACGTTTGGTTCCGAGTGTTCCTAGTGTTCTAATAACGTACCCGCCCGTGTTCAAGTATGTGGAAAATATGTGGAACATAAAAAAAGAAACAAAATAAAATTGACGAGTAACACCCGGAATCTGAAGTGCCCTGGATTTCAGAAAATTCCATAAAAATAATGAAAGCAATTTCGATTTTTCTAATTTTTGAAAACAAGTAATATGCAAAACAAAAATATAACTCATTGTCTTGAATTATTATTTGAAGAATCTTTTGCTAAACCCACTTAAAAGACAGAAGGTCTGTTCTACTGAAAACCCTACTCAGAGTGGGCGGCTCACATTTTTTTTATTTCTTCGTAAAATAAAGTAGGTTCTCCAGTAAAGTTTTTATAACTTTTGAGCCCATGCCGAACCCACTCTGAAATGTTCACATTCAGTAGACCAAATTACAAACTATTTCCTAATTTTTTTATTTAAAATATCATTTTTTAATATATTTTAGTATTAAGAATATATCCTTGTTTTGGAGAGTTATGTCCATCAAGTACACAATAGTTGTTTCCGAGGGTTGCTATATATATTTCTGGCCTAGGGGACACTAAGTGTTGCCTGGCGCCATCTGACATTTCCATTGGAATGTTTGACATTTTATCATAAACGTGCTCAGAACGTTTTGACGTACGACCGTCATTTGTGTTGTTTACAGTGACTTGAAAAAATCAATTTAGCAAAACAAATTGAATTACCTCGTGAACATTTTCGTGCGATCATTTTTCACAACTTTCGACGTCGATTATCACAAGAGTGCATCGATGAATTTAAATCTTTGTATGGCGATGAAGCACCATCCTATAGCACTGTGAAATTTAGTCGTGGCCAACGCTCGCTCAAAGACGAAGGTCGTCCAAAAACGGCCGTTGTGCCAGAGAACATTGATGCCGTGCGTGAACTGATAATACAAGATCGTCATTTGACATACCGTAGGATAGTGGCATCCTTGGGCATTTCTTCCACTAGCATACATTTGATATTAAATGAACACCTGGCCCTAAAAAGGTTTGTTCTAGTAGGATCCCGCACAATTTGACAATCGCTCAAAAAAGGCTCGTGTCGATTGGAGCAAAAATTTTTTGCTGGTGATGAATCATGGATCTATGCGTATAAGCCCGAAACAAAACAGCAATCGACCGAGTGGTATTCGAAGACGAGCCAATTCCAACGAAACTTGTTCGTGGCGACCATCTGCACTTCGAAGCAAATGGTCGCCTATTTCTTCGGCAAAACTGGTCATGTGGCGACTGTTCCGCTTGAGCAACGACGGTCAATTCTGAGTGGTACACCACAATTTCTTTGCCTGAAGTGTTCGGAGATATTTGAACAACAAACAAGAGAAGACGAATCATTGAAGACGAAACCAGCGCCTTTTTACCAGCCAAAACGTCGAATTGATGGATCATCCACCATACAGCCCAGACTTGGCACCCAATAACTTCTTCTTATTCCCGCACATCAAGAAAAAAATGGTCAACGATTTTCGTCGCTAGAAGATGGTATTGAAGCATTCAAAAACCATGTTTTGGAGGTGTCTCAATCGGAGTGGAAAAAGTGCTTCGACAATTAGTTTGAGCGCATGCAATAGTGTATAAATCAAGCTGGAGAATTCTTTGAAACACAATAAAACCATTTGTGATGACAAATATTCGCATTTTCATTATTAGGACAGAAATATATATAGCAGCCCTCGTAATAGACCAAACTAAAAACAATTTCATGAACATTTTTCTATAATATAATTTTTTGAAATACTTTAGTATTAAGGATATATTCCTATTTTGGAGTTTTATGTCCAGCAAGTACAAAATAGTTGTTTACACCATCTCAAAGAGGAAGCCAATATCTTTCAGCGACACTCGTTCGATAATTTATGATGTCGCGTTTCCAATATATTTGATATCAAACACAGCTATATTTTCCAAAATATGGACGTCTAGGCCAACTTTGAGATGCTGTAAGATTAGAACCAAGTCGAATCGGAACACAAATTAGTTATCATATGACAGGCAGCAACTAGGAGAAGACAGACAGCAACTGCCGAGTTTCATTAAACTTGGTAATGGTAAAAATCCAGACTGAGTCGACAGTACTCTTGTCCTCGCTCTTCGGCTTACTATTTCTCATAGGCAAAATTAAGGGTTAGTAAATATAGATCGATAAATGAGTAAATAGGCAGGTTGGAATTTCACTTTTCCTTCACCATTTGACAGCAAAGCTAATCCTTTTTTTATGTACATATATTTGGAATTCCTAAGAAATTTAGTACGCACAAATTTAATAACTGTGGTACTTCTGGTTTGTGGCACTGAGGTTAATTGTTAGACCCCTCTACAATTTATTCTTAAATCATGCATAATATTCTTCAATTGATGATTTAAAGTCCAAAACAATCTGACCATCCTGAGCTTTCTTTTGATTAAGGTTGATGTATGAGTGCGTTCTGTAAGCAGTGCGATGCGTGAGCTTTAATTGTTCTTACTGTAGCAAGTGTTCTATTGAGTGGTCATCAATGCAGTCTAGTACTTATCAGATATTGAGCATTGAAAACTCTTAAGCCAGGTTCTAATTTGGGTTTTTCACCTTTCCCTTTTTTTTACTTCTAACCTCTCTGGTTAATTTTCATTTCCGGTCCCTTTTATATTTTTTTGCGACCTTTTCGTTTCACTCTAATCAGTTCCGACTAATATTGATAATGGTAGTCGTGGGAACAATTGTCCCTTGTCCATGTTATCAAAATGTTTAATCGTATTTTTAGCGCTTTATAAGAACATTAATTCGTTTTGGCCCTTTTCGTCCATTTTATCTTCATTTGTATTTTGTTAATTTGATATTGTGTTTCTCAATTTTTGATATTTCCCTTTCATTCTCAATTCTATTTAAAATGACAGTTTTGATTGAATATTGTTTTTTTCATATTTTTCCATTTCGACTACTAAAGCCTTTTGTAACCAAATATTTGTTTTCTATTCCACCAAGTTGGTTGGCACTCTTTTTCTTCCTTTTATTCACTCTGGTCCATTTTTGGTCTGATATTTCGCCCGTTTGGCTCTCATTTAACATTTATAATAATTGGATATTGTTTTCTGGCTTGTTTCTATTGCTAAGTATGAGATATTTGGACTGTTGTATCCCATTTCGTCCCATTTTAATTACATACTCACATGGAGATTTATTGTTGTTTTTAAGGGGTTATTCTATTTCGCTTATTTAAATCCCTCTTCTTTCCATACATATTTCCTGTGCATCCTCCTGATTGAACACTATTTTTTAACGTTTTGATATCTCTCCCCTTTTGGCCATTTTTTCCCCATTTCTATTTTCTATGGCAGTTTATTTAGATTATTGTTCTAACATTTTAATATTTTACCCTTTTTATTTGTTTTTTATCCCCACTTCATTTATCAACAATATCATGTTTATTTAATACTGTTTTCCACTTTTTAACATTTCGACCTTTCTGGCCTTTTTTCCCATTTTATTCCCAATTCTGTTTTCTATGCTATCCTGTTGCTTTCATATTGCTTGTCTCACTATGTTTCTTTTTCGTCCGTTTAATTTTTAATCCATGTTTATCCACATGTCTTGTCTATCTTATTTTTGATATTTTGCACGTCTTGTTTCCTGTTCTGTCACTTTTGTCATTTCTTCATTGACATGTAGTGTGAAGCCCATTGGGGGCCTATTAAACCTTAATCACAATATGCATCAAAATGTTACATAAACCATCATAAACTACAAGAAATATTGCAGTATAAATAAAAAATATAAATTAAAATTATCAAAAATTTTCCTAAAACGAAGAGAAATAAAAAGAAAATCTATTTTCTATCACAATTCGATATTTCAAAGATATTTGCTTTCTTATCTTTTTGATTCCTATTTCTTAAATTCATATTATTCTTTTGATACTGTTTTACCACTTGTTGGCACTTCGACCGTTTTGGTATTTTGTATCCCATTTCTATTTCTATACCATTCTGCTAATTGTTCTTCAAATTTTTTTGTCTGTTTTGTCCCTTTTTGCATCCCACCCATATCTATTTTCCGTTCATTTGATAATGTTTATATCACTTTTTGATAATTAACCCCTTCTGCCCCATTTTCTATGCCAACTAATCAATTTTTCAATGTATTTCTATTTTTTAAATGTGTATGGTTTTATCCCTTTTTAACCCCATTTTTGCTTTGCATGCAATGCTGTTGTTTTTTATGGTTTTTCTTACTTTTTATATTTCGCCCTTATTGGACCATTTCTATTTTTTATGGCATCATGTCGATTTAATATTGTTTTTCTGACTCCCGCTGTTTCCCTATTTGTATTATCCATGCCATCCTGTTGATTGAATATTGTTTTATAACTGCGGTTTTATTTTTTTACCCCGTTTTATCCTCATTTGTATATTCTATATCATCATGATTAAATATTGTATTTTTTCCTTTTTTATACTTCGCCCTTTTTGGATAATTTTTATACCTTTCTATGCCATCCTCTTGATTTAATTTTCTTTTTAAGCTTGCTGCTGCTTTGCCCGTTTTGGTCTGTTGATTTAATTGTTATTTTTTTATATTTCGCCCCTATTGGCCAAGGTTTACCCCTTTTTATTCTCATCTATTCTATTTTCTATTTTTCATGCTTATTTATTTTTCACCTCCTTTGTACCTTTTTTATCTCTGTTGCTATTTTGCATGCCATCTTAATATAATATTTTTTCTCCCACTTTAATGTTTGAAACCCTTTGGATCGATCTAATATTGTTATTCTCACTTCTTCATGTTTGCCATTTTTGCCTTTTTGAACCCTTTTTATCCTTATATCTATTTTATATACCATTCGGACGAGTTGCTACAGTTTTTGTCACTTTTGTCTACAATTTGTAATAACAAAACAGCTATTTGTTAAAGTTTCCCAATTGACACGTCAAAATGTTCCACTTTAGAAATTATCAAGGTCAATAAAAAAATATTACAAGCATTAGGGAAGAAAATTTACCCGATTTGCCTAAAAATTTTAACTTAAGATATTTTTTTTCGAAATTTTTGGTTCGTTCGGCAGAGAATGCGAAATACATGTTAGCCCTTATTTCCTATGACCGTTTTTTTGACTTTGTTGAGAGGATATTCAAACTTACTGGTAAATTTTCTTGACTTCTGCATTAATATCACTATGAGAGCCATGCACCGTATCCCCTATGCGCTGAACTCGATTGTTGTTGTTGTTGCCGTTACTGCAGACACCGCCGCCTCCGCTACTGGTTCCTCCGATACTATCACCGGAAGCATTAGAGCCTCCGGAACTCAGAACTGAGTCCATTTTTTAAAGTAAGTGATCAAATTTAAATCTGAAATAAAAGAATCAAGGATTAGAAATTAGGACACAAATAAAATATTCAGAAGACCAATAAAAATCAAAGTTCGCAGTTGAACTTCACTATCGACGTTATTCAAATAAAAATAAGTTTCAAACTCTCTTCTTTAAAATGTCAGCAGACTGTCACAAAACCACTGGGCCCAAAAAACGGCCGTTATAGTCAAAGCAAGCACAAAATGTAAATGACGACATAACGGGTGATCAATCAAGACGGATTTGTTTCAATAGTTTTCCACAGATTACGCGTGAGTTGTGTTTAACTTTATTTTTTTTCTTTTCCATTTCCGTTTGCCATTTCATCATGGAAAGACTTGCACCGTGAAAACCACGGTTTGGTGCGGTTTATGGGATATATCCGTCCATATTTTTCAAAAATGATGATGGCCGGAACGTAACCGTAAATGGTGCTCGCTATCGCTCCATGATATAGGACTTTTTGCTACCTGAAACTGAAGTCCGTAATCTTGAACACATTTGGTTTCAACAGGACAGTGCCGCTTGCCATACAGCTGCTCAAACAATGGAGATATTGAGAGGTAATTTTGAAGAGCAGCTAATTTCTCGTTTTGGTCCGGTCAGATGGCTGCCTAGATCGTGTGACATCATACTTTCAGAATTAAGTATTTGGGGCTACGTAAAGTCCAAAGTCTATGCTGACAAAACAGCTACTATTCAGGTTTGGAAACCAACATTACGCGTGTCATTAACGCCATACCGCCTTGAACGAGTCATCCAAAATTGGATTCTCAGAATGGACACCCTGAAGCGTAGTTAGGCCAACATTTAAAGGAAAGAAATTATATTCAAAAATTAAATGACATAAAATGTCATTTCAAATACACAATAAAGATTCCACACTTAGTGTGAATTTTTGTATTTTTTATTAAAAAAAATTCTAGATTGATCACCCTTTACATATCGAGCCATAAGCGCTAACCTATCGTAAGTGAAAAAATGCAAATTTTACAGGAGACGGTTTTTATTATTTATTTCAAACAACTTTATTAAAAATGCAAATGTTTTAATGCAAAAATTTAAGATTTCTACCTACTCATATAACTGTATCAAAAAACAAAAAAAAAAAATCTGAACACATTTGCGATTGCTGCAGCAATTTGATGTGTGACTTACGATAAAATTGCTACACAATAAAATTTAAACAATCATTTACGATAAAATGCAAAAGCTTTTTTTTGATGTTTTACTAACAATTTTGTCATTTTAAAAATACAAAACGATGAGGCTTGTCCTAACGATTATTTTTCAGCAATAAAATTTTTTTTCCAAAAATTTGACTTACGATAGGTTAGCGCTTATGGCTCGATATGCGTATTCAAATTGAAGGTGATTTCATTTCGAATCCAACTATAAACTTTTTAAGAGTTTACTAAGACTAGCGTCGGAAATCCATTAAAGGGCTTTCTGTCATATGCGCACTTAATACAGGGTGGGCGATTTGAAATTATAAACTTAAATTGACTGTAAACAATTATGGTAATTTTTTCAAATTTCTGGTTTTATTTGAAAGGTTGAACTTTGTCATTTATTAATGGAAAATAATTTCTTTCATATGACTACCTCAGCTGGCTCGGCAGTATCTCATCCGATCAACCCAATTTTTCAGTACATGTTTGATTGTTTCGGGTCGAATCTCTTCAGTGATAACTTTGATTTCATGCCTCAACGCTTCAATTGTCTCTGGATGCTTCGCGTAACATTTATCCTTAATGGCTCCCCACAGAAAATAATCCAATGGGCTCAAATCACAGCTCCGAGGCGTCAAATTGACATCACAATTTCGGGTGATTATTCGATTTTCAAAAACAGTGCGTAAAATATTGATGGTTGCGTTTGCTGTATGACATGTTGCCCAGTCCTGTTGAAACCAAATGACGTCCATGTCATCCTCCTTAATTTTTGAATACAAAAATTCCTCGAGCATGGCGCGATGACGCTCACCGATGACGGTAACGGCGATTCCTTGCTAATTGTCAAAGAAAAAAGGCCCAGTGATGCCGCAACACCAAACACTGGCTCGTTGTAGATGCATTAGCTTCTCAATAGTCAAGTATAGGTTCTTTGAACCCCATATCTTGCCATTTGACATACATATACACCAAGATGAAAATGAGCTCTATCTGAAAACACGATTTTTCGGTAAAATTCTTTATCTCCTTCCAAACAATCTTCAGCTCATTGGGCGAAGCGGATGGTGTCCATTATTAAATGAATTATTAAATTAAATGATATTTCTTCACCATGGATTCGCTTATGAAATGAGAAAATTGTATTATTAAATACAATTTTCTCATTTCATAAGCGAATCCAATGTGAAGAAATATAATCTTCGGCCTGTCCGAACTTAATTTCTTTTTTTCTTGTTAAAATTGAAATTTGTGTTATGAAATGGTTACTAGAGAACATTTCCAAAGAGTCGTGTTGCTTGATAGTGCAGCACTAAGTGGGTAGTAAACTCCATCTAAAACTAAATATAACCATGAGACCGATAGTAAACAAGTACCGTGAGGGAAAGTTGAAAAGAACTCTGAATAGAGAGTTAAATAGTACGTGAAACTGCTTATAGGTTAAGCCCGATGAACCTGAATATCCATTATGGAAAATTCATCGTTATGATTGTGATATTAATAATATTGCGAGAATGGCGTGCATTTTTTCCATATAAGGACATTGTAATCTATTAACATACACACAATTTATCATAAGATCAATGGCTTCAGTTTATTCAAATTATTTTGCTTGCAATTTAACATAGAATAAATGCTATCGATTTGATAAAGTGTAGATGGTTGAAGTTAACGTTGCTTTATCCTAAAAAAAACAATATTGATTTATTTTACAAATACGGTAGGCAGCAAGTGGTTTTGTTCAGTTTTTTTTCAACTATTTGTGGGAAATAATTTTTGTAGTGGCAACACTGTCCAGGAGAGCGTCACTGTGATGGAATGTCAAAGAGAGCCGCTACGAAGAATTGACATATGATGGATGCTCTAGAGTTCAGAACAGAAGTTTTCCCTCCACCAACAAGCCACTGTACCAAATGACGGCGAACAATGAGCAATTTCGTGTCTAGACAAGTTAAGAGGCCGGAAAACTATCAACAACTACAAGGACTTGGCAGTAGAGCACTTTGGAAAGCAAAACTTGACACACATTTTATATTTTCCGCAAAACAAAAACAAACTAACCTCAAACAAAGCAATACAGATGTTTTTACACGATTTGATTTGTTGTTAAACAAATATCAAATATAGAAATTTTTGCAACGTTTTTTTTAGCAAAATAAAACAATAACAGCACTTGTACAAATTGCAATTGTTTTTTCAGCGGTATGAGGCATGAGACGCAGCATTAAGACGACGTCCTTCACATTCTCAGAGTTGTATTCACTACAGAAAATCACGTATGCTGGCGTTGGTTATCGAGGGTATGGACAAACAAACCAACAAATATACAAAGAAAAAACTAAGCCACAATTTTTCCTGCACGAACAAAATCTGGAATATTCTTACTTTACCAACGATTTGTAGATTGAACAAGATTTTTCTACCAATATCTGTTGAATAATCAAGATTTTGAAAGGCATTCACGGTTTTTCATTTTGCTGCTGCTTCTTTACATTTCAGAGATTACTCATTTTTAACACGTATTTTCTTAATTTTTAATTTAATCAATTTTTTCACACTTCTCTCAAGATTTCACAAGTATTTTTCACATTTTTTTGAAATACACACCTTTGCTTTCACCCTCGTCGTATTCTTGATTCGAAGCGACCCTTTTCACAGGAAATATGACAATTTTATAATTTTTTTATGGAAAGGAAGGAAATTGTATATGTTGTCTTTTGTCTTGGCTTGCTTAATTGCGTTTTCAGGATTTTTCATCTGCTCGGCAAATTTCACCACAATGCAACAGCGTTGTATTCTGACAGAAGGTGAAATCACAAAGGTATGTGGCCAGATGGTGTGAATCGAGTCGGAAGTGCATTCTGTTACAATTTGGTAATGTTTTTTTCGACATTAAAGGATCTGGCACACTGAAGCTTTTATTTCTTACCTTTTCAATTTCGGAAGTCTGCAAAAATTGATGACTGGGCTTTTCTATAGCGACAATGCAATATCATTAACTTATTGTAAGTTTTCAAGATATATTTCAGTGGTTTTCAGACAACCAGTCAAGAAAAACGCAACGTAAAAACCCCTTCAATGTGCCTAAAGCCAAGTATTCACCTTAAACGAAATGTTCGCTTCCCATAAGAAGTACATGCATCTGAAACGAAAATTAATGTTCTGATAATTCCGACTGTACAGCTGTTTCTAAACCCGCCAAGTTTTTTCTTCAGCAGTCATTGGCAATTCTTTATATTAAAATGAAAAACGACTGTCAGAAACGATAAATGTTAAACTCCTAAGTTTCATTTTTCGCTCCCACAAGAAATACATGAAACAAAGCAAACGAAATTTACCATTGGTAAAGACGGTTTAGCTATTTTCGGTTGTTGGTACTCAGCTAAAACGAAAAGATGGCGCAATTTGCAACTGTCACAGGGATGATTATAAGAGCAGTGTAGACTTTTTTCACCATCTGCAAACGAAAATCAATGTTCTAATAAGGTCAAGGAATTTTGAAATTCACAAAAAAATAAATTAACAAATGTTGTGAAGTCGTTTTTGAGGGTATTTAAATGGATTTGATATAAACAATTTTTTTGAAATAAATAACGGCTGCTTCCTCTACTCTACAATTTTTTCGTGTAGAGATAAATGCAAAACTCCTAAGCCAAAATTTCGTTTTAGGTGAATACTAGGCTTTATGTATATTCTAGGCTCGAAACGAAAAATGGCGGATATCCAACTGTTACAGGGATGTTTATCAACAGCAGAAACGACATTTTCCACCATCTCAACCGTAGTATTCACCTAATACGAATTTTACGTTTAGGACTTTTGCATTTATCTCTACAACGAACAATTTTAGTCTAGAGCAGTGGAATTCATTTTCATATAAATTATTTTAATGATATTTATATTCATCATCATATTAATACCTTGAAAAATGACTTTACAATATTTGTGTTATTTTTTGCAATTGTCAAAAATTCCTTGGCCAAACAATTATCAGAAAATTCATTTTAGTTTGCAAATGGTGATAAAAATCACCACTGCTCTTATAAACATCCATGTAACGGTTGCAAATTCCGCCACCATTTCATTTCTGCTGAGTACCACCAAACGAAATAGCAAAACGGAATTTACCAAAGGTAAATTTAAAATACATAAGACTGTAAGCAAATCCACAATAGTTAATTAAAAGTCATTTGTTGACAAAAAATCGATATCGGCTTAGCGAGGACAAAATATAAAACGGATGTGGCACCGTTGTTTTTCTTTTGTCGCGCCATTTTTTTGTATAGTCAAAAAAATGCAAACCAATATAATTTTTTAACGACTACTTTCCATTTATTTTTATATTAATTGTGAATAAAAATAAATTGTGAAAATGATTGCTAATCTGAATGTCAAATGCCCTATTCGCATATATGCTTTCGAAATTATAGTTTTTGTAATTTCCTTCAGAAATATACTACAATTTGTATTGACGAACGAAATCCGTTGAAAAAATATCAACTTCAATTTTTATGGAAATTGACAACCTACATCCAATGAAAGTAAAATCCAGTCGATAGGAAATAAATCAATTTTATAATCAAAGAAATTTGTACACATGTTTCTCGAGGGATATGAGTAGTTGAAATTTCCACTGCTAAAGTATTATCTTTGTTCCCGTAATGTAATATTTTAAGCCACAACATATTTTCCACTGTAAAGAATAACAAGAGTTTCATGCAATTAAAAATTGTTATTACCTAACAATGGACCAATGGATTTTGAACTTTTAAAAGATGGGTTTTCATATTTTAAAATAATTACAAATATAGCTGGTTTAGGGCTTGTTTGCGTACAAATTGTAATAGATTTTCTGACAAATAACAAAAACTTTAATTTAGTTGACAAATGTGATTGCCGTATAGCACACTAAATTATAAACATAAATATATTTAATATATTTCAATTTTTCCAATAGTTAGTAGATTTTTATTTATCAAAGCTCCAGTTAATCTATTATTTTGCTGGTACTAAGTTCGCCCTTTCATGTAAAATTTTCTATCGCCCTTTCTATTGAATAAAATCTGTGAAATTAAAGTGAAAATTGTTCTTGATCAATATCTGTCACTCTTCACATTTATTCCCCGGGAATGAGGTACATGTCTCTACAATTGTCGGCAAACATTAATCAAAACAATTTTCACTGTAATTCACGATTTTTTTAACAAAGTCGTTGTCGGCTTTGTTGAAAATTTGTAGAAGACAAAATATTTGTTAAAATGTCATTAAATGCAAGGGTAATAGTGATACATGGCTGTTACGTATTAAATCTATTTTTTATTAAATCCGTTAATTTGAATTATAACTATCCAACTAGAATTTATATTTTGTCTATGTATTTTACTTTGTTATCATGTTAACTCTGGCATATGTAATTTGTACTCATTTTGTACCGAGTAACCATTTGAAAAGTAGTCGCTTATAGGATTTGAATCAAACGTCAATTTCAGAAAACGTATAGATTCAGTGAAAACGCCAGAAGGAATAGAATTAAGTAAGTTTTGTAAAGTATTTATATTTTCCCATTAAAATGTGAAATTCTTTTAGATAATAAAACACCACACACACCACCCTCACTACGCTCCCATGAAGGGACTTTATTTTTAATCACAATAAAGCTGCGTTTTATTATAATCCTTCTTCAAGTTACAGCCGTAACATTTTGCCTTCCCGTTGCTGCCGCAACATTTTTTATTATTTAATTCTCGGAATTTTATATAAATTCCTGGAATTCATGTTACGCCGTAGTGAACGCCTTAAGAATCAAAATATGTCTGAACAAGATCTTAACGAGAATGATGCCTCGACTGACGAAAGTTATGGAGAAAAAACAATTGTCGAACGTGACGAAGTTGTAGACTTGAAGCTAGAAGTTCAAAGCCTGAAAGCCACTCTTGAATTACTGATGAAGAAAATGAGCTTGCAGCCAGCAGCTCAAAACGAACCCTCCAAATTGCCACAATCAACTCAGGACGAAGTTACCAAACTGCCACTTGGAACAACTATGAACGAGTCATCTCATCTATCTGCCTCAACAATGCCGCTGCCAGCAAATACAAACACTCTACAAGCATCACGACCGCCGATGCAAAACAAGATAAGTACAGATAAATTCTCTATGCCACATTCTTTCCATCCAGGTATAAATCCACGTAATTCTGCCACCTATATGCCCACTGTGCCGTCTGTAAACAAAAATCTATATATGCCGCCAACGTCGTTCTTTCAACCATGCACATTCATGCCATCTTCAATGTCTATACCAACAACAATTAGCATGCAGCCTTCGTCATCTGCACAGACAAACGTAATGCCACAACAAAACACAACAAATTTGCCGCCGCCGTCAACACAACCATTGACAACATCATTATTTTCGCCAGCCAATAATCCTACTTATACTTATGCCAATAACACACAATATGCCTACGAACATCGACCTATTCGAAAGCTGTACGATTTGCCTGAATTTGATGGTCAGCCCGAGCGTTGGCCAATGTTTGCCGTTTCATATAAGGAAACGTCTGAATACTACCAATACACAAATATGGAGAACCTTTCACGTCTACAACGAGCGCTAAAGGGCGATGCTAAAGCCAAAGTTGAGGCATATTTGATACACCCTGACAACGTAAACCAGGTCATGGAGACACTGGAATTTCATTTCGGCCGTCCTCAGCTCTTAATACGTAGCCAGATCGCGAAGGTACGTGCCTACCCCCAAATATCTGGGCGAAAGATGTCAGATATAGTAGATTTTAGCACAATGGTTGCCAATTTGACTGTTTTCTTGGTGAATGCCGGAGCATCACCCCATCTTTGTAATCCCACTCTACTCGATGAACTAGTCAGTAAGTTACCCCTTGGAAAACGTGAAGAGTGGATGAGATACTCTATAAATAATTTAACGCAATTCCCAGACATAACACAATTCAGCGTATGGCTTCAAGAAGTTGCTACATACGTTTCTTTGGCCACAGAGACAGATAATAATCGAAGTGATCCCGTAGGGCACAAAGGAGGAAAATCTAAAATGTCTTTGGCCATAACAACTGAGGAACGTCGTCAGCAAAATTGTCCGACATGCCAACACGATCACCATTTATATCAGTGCACCAAATTCAGGAATCTTTCGACAGCACAACGGTGGAAGATTGTAAAAGACAATCACTTATGCTTCAGCTGCTTGCGTGTTGGACATCCTTCTCAAAAGTGTGTAAATCGCCTTCAATGTGGTTTGTCTAAATGCCCCAAATATCACAATCGTCTGTTACATGAGCAAATTAATAAAAATATCCAGCCGGCAAAATGTCAACAAACAGAGACGTTGAATAGTGAAGGTAATTTGCCGATAATGAACGATGCCGAAAACGATAACACATCTGTTACAACGATTGTTGATACGTCGATGAATGAGGAAACATTATTCAAGTTCTTGCCTGTGGAATTGAGGGGACCAAAGTGTTGCATGAAAGTTATTGCATTTATCGATGACGGTTCGAAAATATCGCTTTTGGAGGAGAGTGTAGCTGAAACGTTAGGGTTACAGGGGCCAATCAGCAATTTATCTCTTGGATGGATTGGTGGAAAACGATCAAACGAGATGTCAAAGAAAGTAAATTTGGAAGTTTTTAATTTAAACAAGGGTGAAGTCAGCCTGCCAATGAGGAACGTGAGAACTACAAAGAATTTAACATTGCCGCCACAGACATTAAATATTGGGAGATTCAGAGAAAGATTTCCTGTTCTACGTGAGATTATTGTCGATGATTATTTCAACGCAACTCCAAAGCTGTTAATTGGTTTGCCGCATATAGGATTAGTTCGTCCACACGGTATAATAAATCTGGATGATGACTTTTCGGTCCATGAGACAAAATTGGGAAATATTTTATTTGGCTCAAACGAGGAATCCACTAATGGCCACGTTTGTGTGATTGACGTTAATCCCCTTGATGATTTACAGCGAGAAGTTTCGGAATATTTCACGCTGGAAAGTTTTGGGATGAAAGTTGCCGATCCAATAATTTCTGATGAGGATAAAAGATCCAGAGAGATTCTCGAAAATAATACGGTTAAAAAAGGTAATCGATACGAAACCGGCCTCTTGTGGCGACAGGACGATTACCAATTAAAGGAAAGTTTTTCTGTGGCATTAAAGCGCCTTCAAGGAGTTGAGGCAAGGATGCAAAAGGACACTCATCTGGCCACATGGTATAAAGGAAAGATATTGGAATACGTTTCGAAGTCTTATGCCAGAAAACTGTCTCAAGAGGAATCTTTAATGGAAAATGGCCGGACTTGGTACTTGCCTCATTTTGCCGTGACCAATGTCAATAAGGGCAACAAACGCCGTCTTGTTTTTGACGCAGCCGCGACCGTTGATGGAGAGTCGTTTAATTCCAGGTCAATGAAAGGTCCATGCGAGTACCAGCCGAAACCACTTTTGTCAATTTTATTTAGATTTCGTCAACGCCAAATTGGGGTATGTGCAGACATTAGGGAAATGTTCCATCGTGTCAAAATTCGAGAACAGGATCAGACGGCTCAGAGATTTCTGTGGAGAGACGGAGACAGTACCAGACCGCCGGAGGTATATGTAATGCAGGTAATGATTTTCGGGTCTGTCTGTTCTCCGTGTTCGGCTCAGTATGTAAAAAATTTGAACGGTGAAATATATAAGCAATCCCATCCCAGGGCATATGGAGCAATTACTGAAAATCATTATGTCGATGATTACGTCGACAGCTTCGACAGTGCCGATGAAGCAATTGTAGTGACGAAACAGGTGATCGACATACACCAGCAAGCCGGATTTGAACTGACAGGTTTTGTTTCGAATTCAGAGGAATTTTGTAATGCCGTTGTAAAAGATCAACCTGACGTTGACTCTAATTTGACAAATCTGTGTAGAGGTGAGACAAAGACAGAAGATTTTGGGACTCTTCTGGATGCCTAAAGGTGATCAATTTTGTTTTATGCTGAAATTTGCAAGAGTACCAGGGGATGTTTTGGATGGCCGACGTATACCAACAAAGAGCGAAGTACTCAGTTTAACTATGTCAATATTTGATCCTTTCGGGTTTTTGGCGAACGTGGTGATTCGTTCTAAGATATTGTTGCAAGAACTGTGGAGGTGTAATATTGACTGGAGTTCTCCCATCCCCGAGGATATATACGAGAAATGGTATCGCTGGTACAGAGAGATTCAAAATGCACGTTTCATAAAAATTCCAAGATGCTATGGACCTCAATTCTCCAATACTTCTACGCTTATCGATCTTCATATTTTTGTCGACGCAAGTGAATTGGCGTTCTCAGCTGTGGGCTATTGGAGAATTTGTTACGACAAAAGTGTTGATGTTGTATTTGTTGCCGGAAAGTCAAAGTGTGCGCCGTTAAAGCCTCTTTCAATCCCGAGGTTGGAACTTCAGGCAGCTGTGCTGGGTGTACGGTTGAAAGGGGCCATAATAACTAGTCATGACATCAAGCCTCGGAATGTAATATTTTGGTCAGATTCAAAAACAGTAGTTCAATGGATTCAGTCGGACTGTCGTGTCTATAAACAGTTTGTTGCCCATCGTATTGCGGAAATATTGGACTGTTCAGAGGTAAGCCAATGGAAATGGGTACCCGGTGCGCAAAACCCAGCGGACGATGCTACTCGAACACAATATTTTTCTGGAAGTCCATCCGATTCTCGTTGGTTAAATGGTCCCTCGTTTCTGAGACGTAATGAAAAGGAATGGCCACAATTACCAGGCGATATTAAAAAACATGCTTGTACAACCGAGATGCGATCAAAATTTGTAATGACTATGGCGGATATTGGTTCTATGATTCCGTACGACGAAGGATCAAAATATTACAGACTTTTGAGAATCAGGTGTTGGATTGTTCGTGCTATAAAAAATTTTAAATGCCAAGCCCTACATCAAGAAAAATCAGTTTTGAATTTCCGGACATATCTAACCGTTAAAGAAATTGCCGATGCCGAAATTTTTTGGTGCAAGAATGCACAACAAGAACATTTTTCTGAAGAATATAATTCATTGTCGTCAAACAAAGCCGTATCGAGAAGAAGTCCTATTTTTAAATTGAATCCATTTTTGGCAGAAGACGGACTGATAAGGGTTGCCGGTCGCATCAATAATGCCGCATGTGTCGACCAGATGACGAAGGAGCCTGTGATCATGCGAAAAGATCACCTCGTCACAAGGCTGATCGTGAAACAATTTCATGAAGATTTCAGACATCAAAATCAGGAATCGATATGTGCTGCGATTCGTACCAAGTTTTGGATTCCCAGTTTGCGAAGACTGGTAAGATCTGCTAAGGGAAGCTGCCAGGAATGCAAAAATCGAAAAGCTGTGCCTAAGCCACCAATGATGGGACAACTGCCCATAGATAGAGTATCTCCATATGTAAGACCATTTACATATTCGGGAATTGATTATCTTGGACCATTCATTGTTTCAGTTGGTCGTCGAAGTGAAAAAAGGTGGATAGCTCTTTTTACGTGCCTTACCGTAAGGGCGATTCATTTGGAAATGGCAAAGGACTTATCCACTGATGCTGTCATTTTGTGTATACGCAATTTTATAAATCGAAGAGGAGTGCCCATCCGTATTAGAAGTGACAGAGGGACAAACTTTATCGGCGCCAGTAAAGAAGAGTTTGTTATAGACGAGGCAAAGTTGGCTGACGAATGTACTCGACGTGGAGTGGAATGGATTTTTAATACTCCAGCTAATCCTTCGGCCGGTGGAGCGTGGGAGCGCATGGTGCGCTGTGTAAAAAACGTACTGTCATTTACTTTGCATGACAAATCGCCTCAGGTCGAAACCCTGAACAGTCTGTTGATAGAAGCGGAGAATTTGGTCAACTCCCGCCCATTGACTCATCTACCAATTGAAAATTCTGACAGTGACCCCCTAACCCCGAATCATTTTTTATTGGGATGCCCTAATATAGTGCAGACTCCTGCAGTTGGTGAGAAGGTTTGCCTCAGAAAGCAGTGGCATATCCTACAGCAATTGAAGCAGACATTTTGGAAGAGGTGGGTGCTTGAGTACCTTCCGGATCTGACCAGACGCACGAAGTGGTACCAACCGGTGGAACCTATCAAAGTTGGCGATGTAGTGGTCATTTGCGATGACAACGAGACACGTGGTGAGTGGAAACGTGGCATTATACTGGAGGTATTGCTGGCAGCGGATGGCCAAGTGAGGTCGGCAGTCGTAAAAACATCAGTAGGAAAGTTGCGGCGTCCTGCATCCAAGTTGGCAGTACTTGACGTTCGTGGTGAGTCTCCCTGATCGACTCACGGGCGGTGGGATGTTACGTATTAAATCTATTTTTTATTAAATCCGTTAATTTGAATTATAACTATCCAACTAGAATTTATATTTTGTCTATGTATTTTACTTTGTTATCATGTTAACTCTGGCATATGTAATTTGTACTCATTTTGTACCGAGTAACCATTTGAAAAGTAGTCGCTTATAGGATTTGAATCAAACGTCAATTTCAGAAAACGTATAGATTCAGTGAAAACGCCAGAAGGAATAGAATTAAGTAAGTTTTGTAAAGTATTTATATTTTCCCATTAAAATGTGAAATTCTTTTAGATAATAAAACACCACACACACCACCCTCACTACGCTCCCATGAAGGGACTTTATTTTTAATCACAATAAAGCTGCGTTTTATTATAATCCTTCTTCAAGTTACAGCCGTAACATTTTGCCTTCCCGTTGCTGCCGCAACAATGGCCTTTCCAATTAAAATATAAAAATAATATTATAAGTCGATAGACAATAGTAGCATTCTGTTACATTTTTATAACGATCTGTTACTTAGGTCAATAAGGGTTTTTTTTTTTAAAGAGTTCGTGACACCGCACTCTTTTCCACTAGGGTGTGATTCATTTTGGGCCAATTCGCAAAAAGAATTGAAAACCTATAACAATTTGTATACCAATAAAATTCTTAAGCTATAAGTACATAGCTAACAAAATTTTTGGTTGATTTTAAAAACAAGTCAAGTCGACTATATTTAATCATTTCCAAATTCCCAATTTTTAAGGTACTTTTATAAGCATTTAAAAATAAGTTCTGTCAAAATTGAAAAATATTTTTCAAATTCAAGGAAAAGTGAAGTTGTGTAATTCAATCAAATTTGATTTATAATTGTGTTTTTTATTGCTTCCTATTCCAGCCAATAGCGATCCCACAACTGGGGGAAATTTGCTTATTTGGGAATAAAAAAAAATTATGAACCATAGAAAAATTTATTTTATAATATAAGTGAATTTTTAAATTATATGGTTTTAAATTGTGTATCTGGGAAATGTCGACCTTCGCTAACTACACACTGCTGCATACGCTTTCTGAAGTTTTCATGAACTCTAACAAGCATGTGGACTGGTATTCTGCCAATTTCGGCCTCGATATTGTTAATTAGGTATATAATTGCATTGCCTCGAGAGCCGGCTGAAAAAAATCCTGTATCATAGTCAAGTACCGTTCGGAGTTCACAGTTACGGCAAGACGGCTATCCTTGAAAAAGAAAGCGCTGCTCTAACTCTCTCGATGTTTTCTGCTGTTGTAATTCTTCTCCAAGGTCCCCTTCGTACACATGACACATTCCCTGCTGTTCTCAATGAAGTTAACCAATTTACAATTGATTGCAGTCCAGAAACACGTCCGCGAATGGTAAACGAAAAGCACACTGCACTGCAATAAACGAGTGTGCATTTGAAAAATACGCTTCAACACAAAATGATATCTCCTCACGTGTCCAATGCATGATGGCAACTGAAAGGCAGACAAATAAAAATCTTCCGCCAGCCACTATAAGCCCCACACACTTCACTCTCTTCGACCAACAGCGCCGCCACAGCCTACAGTGCAAAAAAGCAAAAAAAAAATTATAAAGTAGTAGCCATTTCACTACTTTGCTTAGATAACTACCAAGCATATGCCTCTATCCATGCTAACTATAAGTACTTGAAAGGCGTCAACAAATTATTTTTCTAAAATGTTTTTTTTAGAATCGAGACATGCTGAAAATAGGCCCTTTTTGTTAATACTGCATTTTCATTAGACCATTTATTCTCGTTTTTTCTCGAAACTTTTCAAAACGTCTCAACCAATTTACACATAATTTGTGGTCGTTTTCATTCTCGTTTTGGATTTCGTTTGACAGTTCATTATTGTTTACAAACAAAGAACAACGTGGTGACTATTAAAATACTGAAATAATTTTTTTTCTAAAACAAATGGATAAATTAAATTAAGTTTTTTTTTCTTTTAGCACGCTCATTTTTTACTTTTACTTCATAAAATATCTATTTCACCAAATATGTTTAGCGTTTGATTAAAAATGTCTGCCTTGAGATGACAAACCAACGATAAAAAAACGTTATTTTGGAGATGACATACTTTATTTAAGGTGACATCGCCTGTGCGAAACATTTTCGTTCCTCTTTCGTACAAAAACAAGTCAAAGTGAGACGTTTTCATCACTTGAATTTGTATGGGAAAACGTCTCATTTTGACTTGTTGTGGACAATCTTTTGAAAACACTTCAAAAGTGCCTAGTAAAAAAAAGAGAATTATGATATTTTTTTAACTGTTGAGGTTTTACTATTTTTTTTTTTATTTATTTTGTCTAATTTATCAAGGATTAACATATAAAAAAAGGTTGCATTAATGCCCAAAAATCCGTCCAAACTACAAATTTTTTCGTCCATAAGGGCAGCACTGTAATACTGCATTTTCATTAGGCTATTTATTCTCGTTTTCGCTCGAAACTTTTCAAAACGTCTCAACCAATTTTCGCACAATTTGTGGTCGTTTTCATTCTCATTTGGTTTTCGTTTGACGGTTCATTATTGTTTACAAACAAAGAACAACGTGGTGACTTTTAAAATACTGAAATACATGTTTTTCTTAAACATATGGATAAATTAAATTAAGTTTTTTTTTTCTTTTAGCACGCTTATTTTTACTTTTACTTCATAAAATATCTATTTCACCAAATATATTTGACGATTGATTAAAAATGTCTGCCTTGAGATGACAAACCAACAATAAAAAACGAGTATTTTGAGATG
This sequence comes from Hydrotaea diabolus, assembly GCA_963513945.1. Lineage (NCBI taxonomy): Eukaryota > Metazoa > Arthropoda > Insecta > Diptera > Muscidae > Hydrotaea > Hydrotaea diabolus. Next base: position 50,092,355 of record OY740717.1, on the reverse strand, counting down.
ACACACTTTATTTAAGGTGGCATCGTCTGTGCGAAACGTTTTCGTTCCTCTTTCGTACAAAAACAAGTCAAAGTATGACGTTTTCATCACTTGAATTTGTATGGGAAAACGTCTCATTTTGACTTGTTTTGCCAAACTTTTGAAAACACTTTAAAAGTGCCTAGTGAAAAAAGAGCATTACAGAGCGTTAATTGATGTTGAGCTGTTTCCAAATGCTGATTTTAGTAAGAGATTAAAATGAAGTAGTTAATACCGTTATATATCGACGAGACCAATACAAATGAATTGCTTTGAGGATGTGTATTGTAATAGACACGTAATAACATTTAGGTTCTGTAATATTGCCTTATTAAAATAAACATGATTAAAATCATATATTTTGTATTATAGTTGTACAATTTGTTGTTATGAGACATTTAACCTACATGCTACACGCAACTACTACTTAGTTAAACCTTACATAAATTAACTTCAACAGTAAGTGGTATATAACCTATAAGAAAGTACAATTTTTAGTTTTGATTAACTAAGAATTTTTTTCGGTTCGAGTTTGATCAACTACAAGGTGATACATAAATAGCAGCAGTAAAAAAATCGTTCATAGAAATGAGTGAGACATTTGGATATAAAACGCTTTCATTGGGTCTCGACTATAAACTTCCATGCAAATTGTAATAGATTTCGCCTATAAGTCTGGTGAAAATGTATCTCAGTTGTATTTAATTTGTATGATTGTGTCTTAAAGCAATATACATATATAGCACATCCGGATTTCTAAGTATTTCTTGCAGATTCTAAATTTAAAAACAAAATGGGTTTTTGCCCTTCACAAAAAACTGCTGTTTGTTTGGCTAGTCGTTTAGCCACTTATGCTTACTGAACACAACTCATAAGCAGTTGTCATATTTGTGTGCAAATACAGCTCTGGGTAATCTATTCCATTTAACATGTGACATTTGGAGTGACACGAGCTATTCGGGGTCTTTTTTGCTTCCTTTCCTTCTCTGTTTTTACTCAAGATGGGTGAGTGCTGTTTCTTTAACAAAGTGAAAAATATTCAAGAAAATCTTAAAACATCCATCAATAAACGGTGCAATATTAAATAAATTATTTTAAAAATGTGAAGCATAACAAGTGGCGAATTGAAATAAATTAAACTTGCCAAGAAATATATAATGAAGTAAAAGATATTTAGCAAATAACCGAAGACTGGTTTTTGCGTCTAGATATATGATTTAATGTTTTGTGAAAAAGTGGTGGTCACAAGGAAAAGATTTTCTTGGATTATTCGCTTGAAATTGAGAAACATTTGAAGTGTTGTACAAGGAGCAGTCAATAACTTATTTTTGTACATGTATTCCAGGTATTAGCCGCGATAGTGCTCATAAGCGCCGCGCCACTGGTGGCAAACGCAAGTCTTTGCGCAAGAAGCGCAAGTTCGAGTTGGGTCGTCCAGCTGCCAATACCAAGGTATGTGTATTCGTTAAAATGATCATTTATTTAAGGGATGAGGGCTTCCATCTTCTATGATGATAACGCGTGTCAACTGCAACCAAAAGACAGCTCTTCGGAATTGTTTTTAGCCATTGATGAATAGCGTTATTATGTTCGGACTACTGATGAAGTTGGAAAGCCCTTGTTCTAAGTAAAAGACCGGTTGTATATATCTTGGAAGATCTTAATTTAATGCTTGATTTTTATTCTTTCGGCAGTTGGGTGGAACCCGCGTTCATTCTGTACGCACACGCGGTGGTAATGCCAAACTCCGCGCCCTCCGTCTTGAAAACGGTAACTTCGCTTGGGCTTCTGAGGGTATTGCCCGCAAGACCCGTATTGCCGATGTTGTCTACAATGCCTCCAACAACGAATTGGTGCGTACCAAGACCTTGGTAAAGAACTCCATTGTTGTCATTGACGCTACCCCCTTCCGTCAGTGGTATGAATCCCACTACGTTTTGCCTTTGGGTCGTAAACGTAATCCCAAGCAACAACAAAAAGATGATGATAACGATGTCCTCACCAAGAAGCGTAGCGAAAAGGCCATGAAGGTGTACTTGGAACGTCAAAAGTACGCCAAGGTTGAACAAGCTGTTGAGGATCAATTCGTGTCCGGTCGTATCTTAGGTAAGTTTACATATCAAATGCTAGAGTCTGTTCTCCGGCGGAGAAAATCCAAAATGATGTTAACAATTTAAAGCGATCCTATCAACTTTTATTGTTACAAGCCTGTTTTAGGTTTTTTAACAAGCCGATGGGGCATGATATTGCTTGTCATAGTTACTCTGATTGGTTTTTCAAATCCACACACACACATTGTCTCAATTATATATTCTTAAGCTTGAATGCGTTACTAATCTCATGTTTCCTTTTGCTTACAGCCTGCGTTTCTTCTCGTCCCGGCCAGTGCGGTCGTGCCGATGGCTACATCTTGGAGGGCAAAGAATTGGAATTCTACCTTAAGAAAATCAAATCCAAGAAATAAATTATTTCTTTTTTGTTTTATTATTAAAACAAAGCTTTTTTAAACACAATTTTATAATTGTACACTTTATTTTAAAACAAGAAGATTGTATTTGCAAACGCTGAAAGAAGAGTTGGTGTTGTATAGAAGAAATGTAAAAGAGATGCAAAAAGTTGGTGAATGCACGATTTGACAAAAAGGAATAAAACTAAGATCGGTTACGTTTTTAAGTAACAAACTAATTTTGTACACGTTTTTATGTCACTTGTAAAAACACCTGCTCTTGGGGAGTTTGTCTCAAATGTTTGATTTGACCTTCGGCACAAGTTTGTGTCAAAAGGTACATTGTAGAAAAGTACAGAATGACAATGCATCTTTTGAGTCAATCGGTCATACATCATTAAATACAATTAAAGTACAGCCAAATATTAAATGTCTTACCCTAGAATAGTACACTACATTTTACCCCTTTAGCAGTAATCTTTATTAAATCCCTAAATTCAACCGATATAACTTGAAAACGACACAGTTTCTTAATCAAATGCAAAATAGTTTCATTTTGTAAACTGTTCTTTGGGTGATGCATCATTGCATACAATTAAAAAAAGTACAGTCAAACATTGTCTAACCCTAAAATGGTACACTTCAATTTACTCCTTTTGTGGTAATCTTCGTTGAATCCCAGAATTCAACCGATGTGGCTTGAAAACTAGATTTCGATAACGAAAAACAAAATAATTTCGTTTTGTAAATCGAATAGGAGACTTTCATAAATTCTTCGTTTTTTATTTGTTTCTTTTTTTAAGAAATTCAAAAAGTACCCAGATTATCACCGCGAAATTACAAAGGAAAAAAAGGTGTTTGTCGTTTCAACGAATTTATACCATTCTAGTAATTCTCGCATAATACCATTCAAGGGCTAAAAAAAATGCCCTCGCATAGTTGAGGCAAATTTTTTTTTTATTTTTTCAATGAATATATTTTTTATAAGGTGAATCGATCCTTACGAGATGAAGGAAGAATTGCCAGCTAATGTTGATCAGGCCCAGCGTTATCATAGTTTTTTCTGGCGATCTATCGCGGAAACGTCCTCATCCACTGTGCAGAACGTAGAGCTATCAACTTGCTCTGCCAAAGCAATGCCACTCTGGTCGATGTCTGGGAGAGAATGCTACAGCTCTTGGTAGGCATTAAAGTCTCCTAGGACTTGACGGTAACACTGTTCTGCAAAAATTAACTTTGAAAAAAATCCTACGATTTTTTTTATAAAAACTGCTACAACTCGGGCAAGTTTCGTGAGTTTTTAGGAAAATATACCCCATTGGAATCGTTATAGTGCATTCTTCCAGAATTGGGTTATAATTGGCAGCTGAAAATCAAAATTTTGATTTCTTTTGGCTGGCTGTAACTTCCACAATTTTTATTCGATTTTTATGAATTATAATTTACATGAAATATGCATTTCTTACCATTATTATTGCTAATTTTTAAGTGTATCGGATAGGCATGCCAATTGTAAAAGCAAATAATGAAAAAAGGGAAAAACTCTCTCAATGCCTCAAAAACTATACATGATTAGCCAAAAACGAACTTTTATTCGAATTCAGGAGATCATTTTACATAAGCATCATCAACACATAAGCCGCTCGCCATATCCCTGCTGGTCGAATAACCGAAGTACGACCAAATTTCCCAACAGAGGCAGCGGGAATCGCTCCAACCCTACGAATACAAGCGGAACAAATGGCTAGACCACTTAAAGCAGTGCAACTTAAGTTCCGGAATTGGAAAGTTGTGGAGAACGGCCAAATCGCTCTGCAACCCTGATCGGACAGCCGTCATTAAATGACCAAAGTTCCCAATCGGTCGCTAGCCACTCACTTAGTTCCCGATGCCTGGAAAATGGGCAGAGTGGTTCCGCTACTGAAGCCAGGCAGAGACGGAAGTAAAGGAGATTCGTACAGGCCGATCTCCTTGCTTTCTCCAGTAGGAAAGACGCTTGAAGCACTGCTCCTCCCCAGCCTGATCGAAAAAATCAGCTTGGGTTCCGCAAGCAGTTCAACAACTGCTTTACACGCCGTCACCACACGTATAAGTCGCGGCCTTAACCAGAACAAGCCAAACGACAGGATAGTCCTCGTGGCTCTTGCCACTCTGTTCGAGGACATTGAAGAAACGTCCCTTCAGCCCAGTTTGAAACGTTGGGTCGTAAACTATATGTGTGGGCGCCAGTCATATGTAGAATTTAAAGACAGGAAGTCGAAGTCTCGTAGAGTTAAACAAGGAGTTCCCCAGGGTGAAGTGATATCTTCGGCTCTGTTTAACCTCTACCTCTCAAAAATTCCTGCACCACCAGACGGCGTTAAAATTGTCGGTATAAGAGAGAACATTTAAATCATCGAAACTATAAGGCAGGTTTGAACAACATTCACGCCGATGAAGTCGCAGCAGCAATATCCAGCTACCGTGTGAATGTAGTGCTAGGGGAGCATCCCCCGGAGATTTCGCCTGAGGTGAAGGTACTACCTCGTTAGACGCGTGTGATTCTGGCGCAGCTGAGATCTGGATGGTGCAGCCGCCCCAATTCTTACTGGTCACGAATTGATGATAACGTTCCAGACATCTGTCCCGCCATCAGAGACTACATGATGTGCTGCACCTCTTCAATTGTCCGGCCAAGCCCACTCAGCTGGCCCCCAGGTCTTCCACCTGGATATCGAAGCAGATCCCCCATAGTCGAACAAAATAAATATATTATTGTTAGAACAACATCATAAGCATCAATTGGTTTATCCAAAGGAGGAGGATTTTGTTGCAAAAGAGTGTAAATGCATTTTAAGTCAAGATTGTGTGTGCCTTAACTGAACTTTTTAAAAACTTGAGTTAACACCCTTTTGTTGCACAAGTGTGATATTTACAGGGTGGGCTAAAATTTATCATGTGGTTAAAATCTTAATAACTTTTTCGCTTATTAATTTTTTTTATTGTTGTTTCTTTCTTTTTTTTAACAAAGCCATTCAAATGAAAATGAGCTTCATCGCTCATGCGTAAAAATAATTGATCGCTGATTTATATAATCAAATTTTATTATTCCGGTTCTTTGTTCAGTTGTAAATCTCTTCATTATTTATTCTCCAAGTGTTATTTATATAATCTGAAAAAATATAAACGTTCAAGTTATTAAATTGATAAACCTCAAGGTAACTTTTGGCCCACCCTGTATTTGGTATCATTTCAAAAATTCGTCCTCGGCTCGCTAAAAAATGAAGGTTGAGTTCGTGTTTTCTGATAGATAGTAGACAACACAAATTAATCGTACAAGGTACAAAGGAAAGTGATTTTCCCGAAGTTTCTTGTCCCTCTGGTATTTGAATTTCACTTTCTTTTTTTGCCACTTTAAATCAATCAAATAAATTAAAGAAAATCTCTTCGGCATTTTTCCAAATGGAAGATGTAAATAAGCCGAGGGAAATTTGTTGCAGATGGGGTATTTTATTTATTAAGTGTTGGTACAGGGTGGCTGCCCAATAAACATTATAAACTTACTATAAATTGATTGTAAACTTACATTAGTAAACGTAAGCTTGGAAATTCTTTATGGTAATCATTGTAACATGTTGATTTCCAATTATCGGATAAACAAAAAGGGTCCCTTATTCTACAATTGTATCCATGCTTGGAAAACAATTGGAAATCAATTTGAAAAAACAATATTTAATAAATCATGTGGAATGTTTGTTGTAAATGTGTATATTTGTTTGTTTCAAAATTGGATGTAAATACGATTGTAAATACGGATGTGGCGACGATTGTAATTCAAGCAGGCCAGTATACTTACGAAAGTATTGTAAATGTCTATTTTAGTACATCTTTTACAAATCTATTATAAATACATTACAATAAATTTGTGAATTTTAATTTTCGTAAACTAGTTTGGAAATAGTGTTTGGAAAACAATTGTTTATAAACTAGTTTACGTCAATGTTTATTGGGTGGTGAATATTGCCACATTAAGAAACTAATAACTTTTTGTCAGTGTAAAGAATTCATTTTTCTTTTATTCATGTTAAAGCTCATTCAATTTTATTAAATATAGCTTAATTAGTTTTAAAAATAATGCAATTTAAATGCCACCCCTGCTCGTTGATGCATATGCGGCATCTTCACAAAAAGTTTTTCAATACTGCTTGGAGAGTTGAGACAGCAATTGCCGCAATTGTTTCTCGAATGAATGGCTTTAGTTCTTTCAAATTGGTTGGTTTTGTTTTGTAAAATTCCTGTTTGCAATAGCACTACAAAAAAAAATATCAGGTGCAGTAAGGTCAGGCCACCTTGGGGCCAACGGAATGTTATTGAGAAATTTTCGTCGCAAATCTGTCATTGCAGGCCGGGCTATTGAGGAGTTGCACCATTTTTTGCTGAAACCACACAAATATGAAGAAATTTTCATTCGGTGTAATTCTGGATAGAAAAACTCTATCCACATGCTCTAGTAGCGGTCTCCAGTAACCGTAACGGTGTGGCCGTTTTTACTTCGAAGAAGTAGGGCCCCACATTACAGCGTGATGAAACTGCACAACACACTGTGACACGAAGTGGATGCAACTCCGTCTCTTGGAGTATCTGTGTGTTGGCAGCACTCCACATTCGACAATCTTGTATGTTTATGTTGCCGTTTAGATAGAAATGGGCCTAGTCAGACATGAAAATACAGTTCAACATGTTTCCGCCCTTTTTCACAATTTCAAGCATTCCATTAAAGTCTGCTGCGTTCAGTTTGTTGGCCATTTGAATTATATATGTATGGTAATAAGTCCAAATCTTTGTACATAATTGACTGCAATGAATGTCTGATTATGCCCATTTGAGCAGATTAGCTTGTCGAAACTCTTTGATTGTTTTGTATGGCAGCAGCTACAGCAGCGATTGTTTCCTCCGTCCGAACTGGACGGAGGGTTTTGATGGTAAGATCGTCTGTTAAATTGTCCCATGTTCGGCAAATTGTTAAAACAGTTTCATTATGGTCCATCTGCTCGGAGGATTGCCGCGAAACGTGCGCCCATACTTTTTTTGAACCGAATCTACGGACTTCAGTGCGTGATAGTGCGACCCGGTTATAAATTTTTGTTAAATTTAAAAATCAATCTGCAATATAAAAAAAAATAACCAGATTCATTAAATAGAAAAAAAGTTATTTAATTTGAAGTTATTTCATATTTGTAGTGGCTTTTACTAGCCACCCTGTATTTTGCTTATTTAAATTCGATCGTACGGCGTCCATGTTGTCCTTCAGCATAGTTGTCATTTATTTATTCACCGAATCAATTACAGGTATTATAATTGGTTTCGAAGACAGCTCCAACCTTAAGCAGAAATCCGACAAAAGGTTATGCGATTACACTTACGATTTTTTCTCCACGAAGGATGAAGTGTAGACTACATTTGTCAAACATAAATGTTGATTGGTGATACTAGAAAGTAGCGGGTAAGCCATTTTAAATTTATATAAAAAGTATTAAAATCAGCCGTAAAAAAAGTACTGACATTTTTTTAAATTTCTGGTTTTATTGGAAAGGTTGAACTTTGTCATTTAAAAATGGAAAGCCATATCAATAATATGACTACCACAACTGGCTCGGCATTACTTTATCCCATTACCCCAATTTTTCCGTACATTTTTGAATGTTTCGGGTCGAACCTCTGCAATGACAACTTTGATTTCATGTTTTAACGCTTCAATTGTTTCTGGATGCTTTGAGTAAAATCAGTGAGCTGTGCACTCTTATAGTTACTGACTGGGACCTACTGTTTAACGCCGACTCCGAACGGCTACTGAATTTTATAGAGAAGGTTTTACAAGGCTCAGAGATTAATCTCTTACCCGCAAAGTCGCCGGCATTAACTAGATAGAAGCCCGCCGCAAAAAAATTGTAAGTTAACTTAGGTTTACTGGCATGGTAGTTGGGCACACTTCCATCACACCATGGTGTCGTTGACATAGTATTGTCCCACAACTCTAGGACTATCTAGACATGCTCGTCTGTGTGTCTGTTGAAAACACAATAGCGGTCAAACGATGCTAGGACCCTGAATTATTAAACGTTTATGTCTTTTAGTCGACCATGATTAGCGGCTATACATTTCAGAGCTGGAAAATGCACATTTAACTAATCTGCTGGCAGTAGAGTATTCCATTCAACACAATAATGAAATTATAGAATAGGCTTCGATAACCAAGACTAGATAAACGAATCCACAATAATATGTGAAAAAGTTAGAATTAGAAAAAAGTCCTTTGTACTCGATTCCTACAAAAAAGTTTAAAAACTTTTTGTTCTAGCCGTGTAGAGTACTAACGGTAAAAAAAATTCCACGGCAGCCGGTTCTATGTACCGGATTGACCCGAAGCTGCAATCTTTGGCCAAGGGCTGTCTCCCTGCACTACGTGTGCCGCTACAACAACTTTTTTCAATCAATCCCACGACAGCCGGTTCTATGGACCGGATTGACCCGCCGAGCAATTCTTCGGCCAATGGCTATCAACCCGGCACACAGTTGCCGCTACAACAACAACAAACTTTTACAATTATTTGTGTTTGCCTTGTTGTTGTTTTTTAATGAACAACGATCATGTACTGTATGGAGTATGTGTGTTTTGGCTGGTTTATAAAAACTGATATTGGTAATTGGGGTCAGGTATTGGTATGGAAGCGTTGACAGAAACTGCTTCTGGAAACATTTTTTGTTTCTATTAAATATAATGCTTAATAAAATATGGTCTCATATCAGACTATGGACTTAGAGGCAGGAGCTGGTTTTTTATAAAGATTTTAAAATACTCGGGTCACACCGACTCAATAGTAATAGTTGTAGTGTTTTCCAGGCCATGATACTGCAGAAATGGAAAAAATAAGTTGGAAATCGATGCTTACGAGGGTTGCTATTTATATTTCGGGTCCGGCAATAAAAACGCAATAATTTATCATTGGAAATGATTTTATTGTTTTTCAAAATATTCTCCTTTAAGATCAATACACTTTTGCATGCGAACAAACCAATTTTTGAAGCACTTTTTCCACTCCGATTGAGACACCTCCAAAACACGATTTTTAAACGCTTCAACAGCTGCTTCGGGCGATAAAAAAGTTGCCCACGCATTTTTTAGACGATAGGAAATAAGAAGTCATTGGGTGCCAAATCAGGGCTGTACGGTGGATGGCCCATCAATTCGACATCTTGAGTATTTAATTAGCTCATGGTTTCAGCTGATGTGTGAGAGCTCGCATTGTCGTGATTCAAAATGATCCGTCTTTTCTTATTATCTTTCCTCATTTCTTCGAACACTGTTGGCAAACAGATCCTACGTCCTACGTTCCACTTAAGGCACTGTGGCAACATGGCCGGTTTACGCAATCATTTGCTTTAATGTACTTCTTCAACGAACAACTTTTGTTGGATTTGGCTCGTCTTGAAAGACACATACGCTGTTTTGTTTCGGGTTCATATGCCTAGATCCATGATTCGTCACCTGTGACAATGTTATACACTGCCTTTGAGCTACCGTAGTTATACTTTATTAACATCTCTTTGCACCAATCCATACGAGCCTTTTTTTGAGCATTCGTCAAATTATGTGGGATCTAACGAGAACAAATTTTTTTCACGGCCAAATGAACATGCAATTATTGATGCTTGTTTGTCATACTAATGCCCGAGGATGCCTCAATCTCACGGTATGTAACATGTCGGTCTTGCTTCATCTGTTCACGCACAGCATCGATGGTTTCTGGCAAAGTGACCGAATTTGGACGTCCTGCACGAAATTCATCCTGGAGCGAACGGCGTCCGAGACTGAACTCTTGATACCAGCGATAAACAGTAGCTTTTGATGGTGCTTCATTGCCAAAAGTCGAAACAAGTTGATAACCCACGCCAAAAGTCGTAAAAAAAATCATCGCACGAAAACGTTCACGGGTAATTCCATTTTTTGACTGAGATGAATTTTTTTACGCACTGCAAAAAAAAACAATTCGCCCTAAGATGACAAAACGTTCAGAGTGAAGTTATGCTAAAAAATGTCAAATTTTCCAATGGAAGTTCTAGCTTGCATCTAGGAACACTAGTATTGTCAGGAAATATAAATAGTAACCCTTGTGTTAAGGTTTCATTGCGATATCAACTTTTGTTACCGAACAACGGTTACGAGTAGGGATTAAAATTCTATGCATATGCATATTTTTTGTCGTCAGTCTAAAAGTAACTTTTAGTTAATATCTTTGTGAATCATGCATTTTGCAATTACTTTTAAATACCATTGATTTGTAAGTGCATTTTTTGCATATTTAACCAAAAATGCATTGTTGTGCATATTTTGTTTACAAAGTAGGTTTTTATGGATATTTTGTCATTTAAAATTTTAAATTTGAGTCGGCTGTAAAAAAAAGTACTGATAATATTTTCAGCTTTATTGAAAAGGTTTAACTTTGTCATTTAATAATGAAACACAATATAATTCTATGACTTACACTACTGGCTCGGCAGTACCTCATCCGATCAACCCAATTTTCAGTACATTTTCGATTGTTTTGGGTCGAATCTCTTCAACGACAACTTCGATATCATGTTTCAACGCTTTAATTGTCTGTGGATGCTAAATTGACATAACAATTTCGGTGCGTAAAATATCGATGGTTGCGTTGGCTGTGTGACATGCGGCTCCGTCTTGTTGAAACGTAATGTCGTCCATGTCAACGTAATGTCGTCCACTTTTGGAAACAAAAAATCGTCGATTCGCTCACCGTTGACGGTAACGGCGGATCCTTGCTAATTTTCGAAGAAAAATGGCCCAATGGTGCCATCAGCCAAAATCCACAACAAACTGTGATGCTTTAGATTTCTAAATAGTCACGTGTGGGTTCTCTGAACCCCATATGCTCAATTTTGCATATTGACAAGGCCATCGAGATGAAAATAAGCTTCATCTGAAAAACAATCTTGATAAACAATCTTCAGCCCATTGGGCGAAGCGAAAACGCATTGAATGGTCATAAGGTTTCAGTTCTTGGACTAATTGAACTTTTCAAGGCTTTATACCGAGGTCTTTATGCAAAATTCTTCTCAAAGAATTGTGGGAAATTTTCACTTCCTGAACACGATGTCGAGTTGATGTTGATGAATGCTATTGGACATCTTAGCCACTGCAGCAAAGAATTGTTTAGACAACAATTCTTTACAACAATGGATTCTGGATTGTGCAAATTGCATATAATTAAAGTATTAGTTTAGTGGAAGAAAAGAGTAAATACTAAGACTAGATTGTATGTATCATATAAAAATGAACCTATATCTTCCGTCAGTGCTGTATTTTAGTTCGCAACGTGTTAAATTCGTATACGGCTTACTTTTGAAAATTTAAAAAACACCTTTTTCTAATTTAAAGAATTTTTCGATGACGCATTTGATCAATAATTATTCTATGAAACTGAAATAATCTATATTAATTTTATTTTCATTTACTTAAAAACCTTTAACTATTGCTTTGAATTATTAATTGACCTTCAAAATTCAATTCTACGAGTACATGTTATTTATTTTTAGTGGACAATTTCCGATTTTTTTTACAAACTTTATTTTTTAACTGCATTTTTAAAAATTGTTGGTGCGTATTTTATTGCATATATTTGGATTTTATAGTGCGTACATAAGCGCTAAGATTCCATTTTTTTGTCCATATGAGTCCAATCCCTAATTATTATCATTAAATCTAATTTATGCAACTATTTAACTATCACTGAAATTTATTTCAGTTTCTTTTTTTCTAGTCGCATGACTTTTAGATAACTGATATGACCGAGAATTAGATTTTAAAAGAGTCCACGACATTATATAAAAGCAATATGATTTAATGTGAACATGTAAAGAAAATCTCTGTGTGCTGAGCCTGAAGGAAATTTCGATAGTGACACTGAGCTGATTTATTATTGACTTTGTCACCAGTACTGCTCACCAACTCTACCCTAGCCAATGCGCTCTGCTGTAGACATTTAACATGTGCTTGTTATTGAGAATCCGCTAGTACCTTTAGAAATATTGATTAGATGGTTATCATGGAACCACTTAGAGACATTGGAACTAAAGATTCACTACAACATTTTAGTAATTGTGTCAACACTTTTGGAACCTTTTATTTGACTTCCACTATAGATATCCACTAATAGATATAGACATTAGAACATGGAACCAGTAGCTCGTTTCTGTAACTCGTACCGATCGCAGTTACCGATTTGAAGTCACTCTGACGTCATTCTCACCTTCACTGTTTCTGTAAAAAAATTGCCGATTCTTATTCCATTCACTCGGTTCAAATCGGTAATAGACATTGTTCCGATTCTACTTCAAATTCTACTTCAATCGCTCAAAAAAGTGTTTCTGTAAGAAAATCGACTCAGCTTGAAATCGTTAACTTTCTCACTGAATTTAAGCCAAGTGAGAACTCTGCCGATTGCTATAGTGTTGTTGCAATTATAAGAAAGCAAGTAACCAAATAATACTTTTTACACCAAATACAATAATTTATGTTATAGTATATGTTTTAATTGTGTTACCGCGGTTTGATTGTGTTTGAAAATAGGCAGCAAAATATAAACATTTAAGATGACAGTGTGTTGAAATTTAGGACAATTTATGAACCGGTTTCAACGAAATCGGTATGGTAAAGCAAAATAACCAAGTGCAAATGTTTGTTAATTTGTGATGGATCTGTGATGGAAAGAAACAGAAATAGGGAAGAAACGATAGGAATTGAAACAGATGACAAGCTGTTTTTTATTTGTATTTAATTTCGTGTACAACTATTTTTTATTAAAACACTGCTTTTTTTTATAAAACTTATATATTTACTCGTAAACGACATAACTATTACTTACCTTCTCACTTATTTTGTTAAAAACATGCAAACAAATAAAAAACGAGGAATTAAATAAGCTGGCAGTTGGTGGTGTACATTGGAAGTATACAAACATTTGCACTCGGTTATTTTGCATTACCATACCGATTTCGTTGAAACCGGTTCATAAATTGTCGTAAATTTCAACACACTACCATCTTAATTGTTTATGTTTTGCTACCTATTTTAAAACACAATTAAACCGCGGTAACACAATTGAAATATATTTTTGTAATAAAATATTTATTTGTATAAAATAACATCAATAAAATTGTATTTGGTTTAATAAGTTTTATTGGGTTACTTGGTTTCTCATAACAACACTATAGCAATGTCAGTGAGAAAGTTACCGATTTCAAGCTGAGTCGATTTTCTTACAGAAACCCCTTTTAAGCGATTCCTATTGCAGTAGAATCGGAACAATGTCATGTTACCGATTTGGAATGAGTGAATGGAATAAGAATCGGTAATTTTGTTTACAGAAACATTGAAGGTGAGAATGACGTAAGAGTGACGACAAATCGGTAATTTCAGTCGGTAACTGCGATCGGTACGAGTTACAGAAACGAGCTACTGGCGGTAAAAAGTTTTCCTTTAAGAAACCGAAGGTGCCTCGATAAAAAGTTCAATTTTTTAAGTATTTGCTTAACTCATCTTTTTCTGTGGACGGACAATGATTTAAACCTTACTCTTATTTGGGTCGCACCAAATACCTCAAAAAAGGGTATAATCGTAGTAGCTGGACTTTTTGGCTTATGTGACCAAAAAAAGGTCCCGCATGGTCACAACAGACGATTAAAGTCAATATTTTCATATGGGTACTCAAATTAATGTACATTTTGCTACGACGATTTGGATGAGATAAGGGACAGACTCATAAGCGCCTGGCCAAATTTAAAGACGTTTTTACTTGTATTTCTAATGCTGCGAACTTTCGATTTCCGGCAGTCTAAAAAACATTGAAATATGCTTCAAAATCCACAATAATCAAATGGCATGGCTGTTCTATGCTGACAGTGCAATATAATTAGCTTTTTGTAAATTTGCATTATTTATTTTTTATTGCTTCAAAATTTACGACTTTACTTTGCATAACTGCAACACAAGACAAGAATAATTGAAATTGTTCCATAATTTACAATTTATGCTTTTATCGTCTTAAAAACCTGTAAATCGCTAAAGAAATTGATCCTTAGATTCTTCCGTGCTGCCAACAGATAGCTTTTATCTGAAAGGTCAATTAGGAATTTGCCAATATGAGAAAGTTCGACTTAACCTTTGAATTCACATGAAATGATATCGTTGTTGATAGACAACAAAGCCAATTGTGCTGTATCCTTGAATAGGACTTGCGCCAGTAAGAGTGTATAACCCTCTATAGAGGTCTTCCTGACTCGCCACAACTTGTACGGTTGATATTCTACAACCATTGTATTTGAATATGTGTGTAGATTATGGGTGCATTTTGGGAGTCAGTGCAATGCAATATTTTTTTTGCTGCACTAAACTAAACTACACAGAAAAAAATGATTTGTAATTTTTTTTTGATATTATTGGTAGTTAAAAATGAATTAAAAGAGACTAAACAAAAATGAATTAAATGAGACAATAGGGAATTAAAAGAGACTAAACAGGTTTGTTTGCTTCATGCTGAATTTTTTTCATACTTTAATTAATTTTTTTTTTTATTTTTTAGTTTTTTATTTACAGGCTACTCTGGTGTAATCGAAAAGGCTATAAAAGCAAGATGAGATTAATTTAAAGCGGTTGTTCAAACAACATATAAAACCAAAATTGACTAAAATTATATAAGACATAGTCGGGTTATTAATAAGTTTCTTTCGGCCAACAAATCGAGAAAATTGCAATGTAACGAATTGGGTATTTTTGAAGCAGAAAAGTAAGGTAGTAAAGGTAACTGCGAAATCGATAACAGCGAAAATAAGTAATATACCTCGTTCAAACACATAAGTAGTTAAGATCCGTGTTTGTATATTTTCAGTTTTGGGTAAGCTTTACTACGATATACAAAATCAAATTACAATTTATTGGATCATGGAACGAATTTATTTTTATTGTTGTTGGGGCAAAAGAACAAGTACTTCTTAAAACAAAGGTCCATGTTTTGAATGTTTGTATTAAACGCCTTTCCTGTCTTCAGAACTTACAGTTGTATACTGCATTCGATTCTGACCAAATTTTGCATTAAGCATTATGAGTATGAACTCAACATTACTATTAGACTGACGAATACAAATATGGGCCTTTTCGGAAATGCAGCATTGGGCTGCATATACTCCGTAACACTGATGCTTTAACGATGCTTATGCAATGAAGTTGTTGCACAAGCTTTATAGATGCTTTTTTGTGGCATTTTCGAACATGATTGCATTGCAATTGGAACATTTGAAGTTGTCAAATTTCAAAACTCACCTTCTTTTTGTCTTCATTAGACAATTTTATTGTTATTTTATACCCATATGTCCATATATAAGTATACTAAAACCCATTTTTTGTTTTCCCATAGTTCGCGTACTATATCCAAAAATAGGCCTTTATGGATTGGGACAGGAATGGTTGTTTTTTTTTATCGTTATGTAATATTACAAATTTAATCGAAATTAAAATATAGGTTCTTACTCATTCATTGCGTCATACTCTTTTTTAGTATGCCAGCGCAGTGTTTGCGCAGTAATACTGAATTGATGCTTGTTAGAACACATGACTACTGTTATGTTGCCAGACGATGCATTTTCGAACACGCTGCGCAGCATATGCAGATCCTATGCATTTGCATTTAATTCCGATCCATATTTATGAGTAACCAACAGCCTACTACGGTAAAATTCGACCATGTTTTCGAACAACTTCCACCCAAAGGTTCTTCACGGTTTGAAGTCCTCCAGCTCTAGATACCACAAATTTACCCTGTTCGTACAAAAATTTCCTTATGTGCGATCAATAACACTGTGATTAAAATATAAAAACTAAAATTTTTTAAGAGCCAATCTGGAAAAACTTTTCAGCGTAGTAAATTTAGTTTCAACAAAAGGGTACCCCGTTTGTCGCTTAAAATAAATTCAATCACCTTGCAATTCTCTAGTCTAATTGGACCATGGCGGTCCATGTTTTCATACAGCTTCCATAAAAAGGTGTTTCCCAAATTTTCAACATACCTCTCTATTGCATTCGAGTTTGACCAAATTTCGCATTAAGCTTTATGATCAATCTACATCCCAATTTGAGGTCCTCCAGCTCTAAAAGCAGATTTGGCACGAATCGTGCTTCAATTTTGCATACTACGTTATGATATACAGAAAATTAGCTCCATTGAAACTGGACCGCATCTGTTCGTTTCTTTATATAGCCCTCCTTCAATGGTCTTTCCCGATTTGTCACACATTACATCCAATCTTGCACGAATTTGGCAAGAGCATTGTAAGAAGCCTCTTACTAATCACAGCAGACACGATTTGAGGTTCTGACGCTTAAAAATTCACAAATACATAAGACCAATAATTAGCTCAGGCAAAAGTGGACCATATCTGTCCATACTCGTATTTTCTAGCGGATGCAATGGACACTCCAGATTTTGAGGTCCTGCCGCTCTGCAAGCCACATTTTTCATCCGATCTGGCTCAAATTTACAACGACCTGGTTTGTTTGCTAACCGAATATTTGTGGGTGCGTTTACTTCAGGTATACCATCAGCACAACCGATTATTAGATTTATTACTTAGCAGGGACATAAATACTGTTACACATGTTCCATGCTGTAAAATAAAAGTAGTGAATGTTTTTGTACCAAATATTTTTTAATATATTTATTGATGTATATTGTATCCAAAAAGAATTTACTTATTCGAAATGTCCGCCTTTTGCCTTTACACACGCCTTAAGTCGCACTGGCCAAGTCAATAGCTGCACAAACCTCGTCCATTGGAAAATTGGCCACAGCTCGAACCAAAGCAGTCTTAAGAGATCCAATGTTGGGGTATCATTTGTGACAAACCTTGACCTCTGAAACCGTCCACAATTTGTAATCCAATGTGTTCAAATTTGGACTGCCTGAGGGCCATTCTTCAGAGCAAATTGTTTCGAAGCCAGGCCTGGGACGTTTTAGCCTTATGGGCCGGCGCAGAACTTTCTGGAAAGTCCATGGCTGGTTTTGGAACAGGGAATTGTTAAAAGGCTTCACAACAGCTTCCAAAACGGTCTTGGTAAACTTTGGCCGATGTTTTGACTCCTTGTTCGCAGAAATGCAGGTCAGCGGCCCCATTGGAAGAGCCCCACCCCACCAAACCATGACTGAAGCTGGGTGATGACCCTTTTCCACCCTTGGGATCAGTTTAGATGCTTCCTTAGATGACCTGTATGCTCTATCATTTTGCTTGTTAATTCTGAATTTAAAAATATCCTGAACGGTAAAAAAAATTTCATCGGTAAAAAAAATTTTTCTGTGCAAGTTATCAGCGTACTTCATCAAAAGACGTTTGCATTTTTCAATCCTATTTTTTTAAAGCTGCAGTCAATGAATGTCCGGTACGTCGTTTGAAAGCCCCAAGTCCCAAGCCTTTTTTAATGATTCGACTCATGGACTTTTGCGTGATATTCATCTCACGGGCCATGATTTTCTGTTTTCGGAGCGAATTTCTGTGAATTCTTGATTTAACGGCTTTGATGACATGCGGTGTTCGAACAGATCGTGGACGGCCCGACCGGTGGCGGTCTTTTACATCTCGAGTCTCCTCAAACAGTTTTATGCATCGGTAGACGAACATGCGGCTAATCCCTAGTGGCCGGAGCGTTTTGAAAATATCGCTTTTTTTCATTTCACACTTTAAAAGCGCTATTACAGCGATACGGTTCTCATTATCTGCCCACTCCATGATGAAGGTTAAAACAATTTTAAAATCCCGTTACAGACTAACGCTATTGAGGTTAGCTGTCAAAACCCATATGACATTAACGGGTTATGTTCAGTTATACTAATGAAATGGGTGTGTTCAATGTTGTAACTGTATTTATGTCCCTACTAAGTAGATTCATTTTTTAGTTTCGGCTGAGATAGGAAAAGGACAACGCATGGGCCAAAAGGGCGCTTCAGTAGTGAATGGACGGTGGATGGTATACACGGAGGAAAAAAACGGCCTCTGTAACATATTGTCCCAAACATATTTTGCAGGCAACATATATATGTTTGGAGCAGCTCCCAAACATATTATGTTTGGGCTAGCAGCAATTTTCCCAAACATACATATGATTGTATGCAAACATATATATGATTGTGTGCAAACATATATATGATTGTGTGCAAACATATATATGATTGTGTACAAACATATATATGATTGTGTGCAAACATATATATGATTGTGTGCAAACATATATATGATTGTGTACAAACATATATATGATGGTGTACAAACATAAATATGATTGTGTACAAACATATATATGATTGTGTGCAAACATATATATGATTGTGTGCAAACAAAACTCTTTTTCATTCAATCATGAAATTATAACGGTTCACAGCAACAAGTAGCCTCATGTACATCGCCACTCTCTACGTCAAATAAAAAAATACAATAACAACAAACTTTTTGATTTATAGGCAGCAACTTCTGCAAGAAGAAACATCAACCCAAATGAATTCCAGCCATGAGAATATATCGCTTACATTCTACTAAAGTCACACAACTCGAAATTATTAATTTTCGAGATTACTTGTTAAAGCGGTTCAACATATACATATCTATCAGCTCAAAAGAGATCAATTTATAGTCATATTCTGTTACCAATTTCTTCCAAATAAATCACACTTTTTTCTGAAAAGTAGTTTACGAGCTGCAGAATAGTTTTTTGAGTTTTCTGAAAATTGCAAAATTTTGAATAGTATATTGCACTCTTTACTACTGTACCTGGAGTCATTCCAGATGATAAAAAATGTTTGTGCGTGAGTGTGTTTGTTCAAAGAACATGATAAGCGCACATAGTATGTACATATGTATGTTGACAAAATAATTTGTGTGGGGCAATAAACGGCGTCAGTATCACAGAACGTTTTGTTAATAAAATGATTTGATATATTTAATTTATATTTAATTAATAATCTTCTTCTTTTATTTTGAATTTGTTGTACGTTGTAAAACAACAACAAATTTCTTTCACCGTTCACCAAATACATATTCAATAAAAAAAACGACCTTAAGCTTAGCCAGACGAGTAAACAGCATCAAATAATAATACCCTTTGGTGTCGGTCCCATTCCTCCTCCTCATACACACGGTTACCATATATTACCCTTCTCTGCACAAAACGATGAGTCATACAATAACGCTCTCTGAGAGTAATACTCTCTAAAACTCTAAAAAAATATGTTCTAACATATTTTTTTGACAAAAATATGTTAGGACACAATCATATCTTTTTTTTATATGTTAGAATTGTGCCCCTAACATATTATGATTGTGGGCAAACATAATATGTTAACACACAAACATATATATGATTGTGCCCGTCCCCAAACATATATATGATTGCATGCAAACATATTTTTAACATATTTTTTTCTCCGTGTAGAAGGTTCGGCCTGTCCGTTAGCGCCTAATAAGGGCTCTAACCGGGTTTGACCTGTTTTATAATTTTTCTCTTTATTTGTATATCCTCCACCGAGGGCTAAATGGGCTAATAAGGGCTCTAACCAGGTTTGACCTGTTTTATAATTTTTCTCTTTATTTGTATATCCTCCACCGAGGGCTAAATGGTATATTAAATATGTTATTCCGTTTGAAACACTACGAAATATTGTTCGGAGACCCTTTAAAGTATTTATATTATTGATCGTCGTAAAATTCAAAGGCTATCTAGTCATGTTCGTCCGTCCGCCATTCAGTATGTCTGTTAAAGGCGCGATAGAGGTCAAACGAATGAACCTAGGGTGCTGGAATTTTGAATGATCTGGCTTATGGTCATGAGGGGAAGGGAGTTTTCCTTTAATAGAATAAAGGTACCTCGGAAAAAACTACATAATTTTTTGTTGACGGACAATAATTTAAAAGGGCACTGTTAGTTGGAACATACTTAATACCTCAAAAAAGCTCATAGTTACTGGACCTTTTGGCTCATCTGACCCAATAAAAAGTTTGCATGTTCCAAACGGGCGATTGAAAGTCAATATGGACATATATGTACACAAATTAAGGCAAATTTTGCTGCCAATCCAAATATACATCAATTTTTGGCTGAGATTAGGGATGGACACAAGGGTCGAAAGGATCCAAAACGGACCATTATTTCGCGGTTTATGTACCTACGCTGGTGGGTATATTAAATTCGGCCCGGCAGAGCTTAACGTCGCTTTTTCTTTTGTAAGTTTAGGGTTGTGATTTTCCCAGAGGTTGCCCCAGTGCTTGTGAGGGGAAAATTTGTTCCTCTTGCCTGATCTGGCTCATTTTCAATACCAATCATTTTAGTCCATTAACACAAGTTTCTGCAAATTTCCATATGTGACGCGTAAAATAGAAAGGGACCTAAGGTTAAAAACCAGTTTTGTTCAGGAGATCCATTTTAAAGATTAGGTCCCTTTCTATTTGCGCTTAGAATCGTCGACTTCACTTTCATAAAACGCGCATATCTCTGGGATGGAACACTTTTAGGGCATGGGATCGGTCTCATTCGATGCTCAGATGTTGTCCACATCAAAAAAAGAAAAAAAAATGAAAATTGATTTTTCTACCCTTAGGTCCCTTCCTCTATGCGTTGTCACATATAGGGTGAATAGTACGACCTGTAGTTTGCTTATCACAGAGAGACGAACATGGCTAGATTATCTTACAATACATGACCGGACAATTTTACCAGCGTATTCCATGGCTCATTTCATAAAAAAATATTTCCATCTACGACCATGGCCGAAAATGCAAGGGGGCAATATGGCAGCGGTTTGAAAATTTTCGGATTCGTGGACTAAGGGTACTAGGGTCAAATTGCTAAGTTCCGAAGCAGTGGTCGGATTTTTTTTTCTCTTAAAAGATAGCTCTATCTCTTAGCTTTCCAAAATTAGTTCCAAACTTATTACTGTTTGACTGAAATGCAAAATTTTTGTGTGTGTTAGTTTACAAAAACAATTAAAAGTGTGCTGTTATTTCGATTCCAAGGAAAAAAAATTGTTATTGCGTTTTAGTCAAAATGTCACAACTTTGGAACGGTAGGAACTCTGGGCTTCGTTTAGGTAATCTTGGAAAGGTTGGTTTAAAACTTAGGAATATAGTGTATAAGTATCCGAATTTTTCAAACCTATGCCATTTCGCCACCTTGCATTTTCGGGCATGAAATGAGCCAAGGAATACGCTGGTGAAATTACTCCAGTAGTGAATGAATCACCCTGTATAAACTTTATGGGGTCTCCGACCAGTATGAATATACCCTCTTTCCTATGGTGGAGAGATAAAAATTATTGAAATTAAACGAACAAATTGGAGAAAAGTTTAATGAAGTCCATATAGCAAAAACACCTTTATTTCTCAAAGTGTAGATACACTCCACGCTAAACCAAAACTGAACAACTCTAAAAGTCATTGCAATTGTTTGATGCACTCTGCCACAACTCACAACTACTGCTATTGCGGCAACTTACTTCTGCTGCAACTCATGCAACTGCCACAAAACAAATTCAAGTGAGTACACACATACATATGTACATGTATTTGCTCATATATACTTACATGTATAGAGTACTGCTGCTTAACAAAACTAAAAATGAGCCTTTTTCTGTACTTGCCGTTGTGTTTGTAGTTGTTTTAAGGACCACTTGATAGAATGAGACTACTTCTAGTAAAAGTACTCATTTATGTGAGTTGAGATGATGATTACCAGGAGTACTTAATATGGCAGCGTTTCCACTGCGTGTGTGTGTGCAGAATTCAATAACTGTGCGTTTGTGTATTGGTGAGTAGCTGCATGCGTTTGCTGGCATATTTCTAAATGAACGTATGTACACACACATGGTTGTGCATGCGTAAGAGTGTGTGCGTGTGTGTGCATGTACGAGTGTAATTGATACCATCATTATCTGGAGAGCTTTAAAGTAAAACTACGAAAACTAGCATTACTTTGTGAGCACTACACATGCACATGCATACACGCCCATGCCAAGAGAGTTTGCAGTTTGATTTGTGCTAATTAAACCAAAATCCTTCATATGAGGATTTACAGATTTTACAGATGCTCATTTTTTCTTGTTTAAGTTTGTTGTTGCTGTTTTTCCTGTTCTATAATGAGTGTGTGTGTGTGTGAGTGTGCTTGGTGGAAACATTACAGCAGAACCTAAGGGCTTCTTATACTACGGAGAGGTTTTAAAAATGTTTAGGCATTCTTGTCTTTGGTAGACTAGACTCGTGTGTGACATACCATGTGGTTCTTTTGAAAAATAAGTAAGAACGGTTTAAGTTTGGGTGGTAGGACTTTAAACCAGTGGACAAATTAAATTCGGTCTTTGGTCCTAAACTTAACATGTAAACACGTCGTTAAGTTCGGCTTGGCCGAAGCATAAATATCCTCCTCCGTCCCTAAGCGCAAGAAAAAGGTATGTTTTTGGGGACCTTTTGGTCCATACGTCCGTCGCTAATCTCAACCATAACTTTAAAATTACTTTATATTAAGATTCGTAGCACAATTTACTTTAATTCCAGTACCCATATGACTCTTAATTGCCCGTTTTGACCATGCCACATGAGCCAAAAAGTTGCTGGACTTTTTTTGAGGTATTTAGTGAGTGTCAACTAACAGCACCCATTTTAACCATTGTACGCTTACAAAAAATTATTATTTTCACAGCAAATAATAAAAATAGTGAACTTTTGACCAGGTTACCCGTAGTCCCTTAAAGTGAAACTTGTATCCCCACTAGGACTAATTCACCCGTTTACAATCCCAAACAGCTTATCACCATAATTCATCATCATGCTAAATTTGATGATCCTACGTTGATATGTTTGACCGCTATCGTGCTTTCAACAGACAAGCGGACTGACGGACTGCCGATTCTATGGTCCGGAATGACCCGAAGAGAATTTCTTCTCACACTGAGTAAAAATCAGTTGGAAATCGGTCCGAACTACAAAAATTCGGTTGGATAAACCAAATTTATGTTGCAATAACCAACATTCCACAGTATTGGTGGTATCATGGTTCGAGATATCATATGATGGTTGCTACAACCATATCACGGTATTTACAGCCAATAATACAGTTATACAAACTGAATATAGTTTAACTATTAGTTGTGACAACTGGTGGTTATTGCAAACAACCAATTGTGATGTACATGTTACTTTGGTACCAATAATTCGCGGTGACAACAAATTATTTCTTTGTAATAACCAAACTTTGTTTAGTTGGCTGTTGTCACTATTAGTTATTCCAACATCAACATATAAAACCTAAAATATTTTAAAGGTTTTAGTAACAACAAAAACTTTGAATTTGAAATCATATTTCGAAATCACCAAAAAATGTGTAAAAACAAAAATAACATGGTCAGGTAGTTAAAGTTTCTTGAACACAGAGAACAGGGTTGTTGCCACAACCGAATTCTTTGCCAACCGAATGTTGGTGGTTGCATGAAATATACTGGCGATCAAAACCGAGTGCATGTTTTAACTATTTTTACTTAAAGTGGCATAACTTTTTTAACAATTGTCAGATTCTTCTAAAATTTTAAGCGATTAGACTTAAAGACAAATTTAAGTAAGCTGAAAAAATAAAAACTGCACCACAAGCAGAATTGCAGCAAAAATATGTGGAAACCCTATGCACTCAGTTTTAAACGCTTTGTATATTTTGTTTAAGTTGTGTGCGGTAATTTCGGTGATTAAGGTCGCCTTAAAATAAGGTAATTAAAAAAATTAGAAAAATCGCAATAGATGTTGAAAATAGTATAGTCGCCATGACTAATGGTGGAAATTCGTCACGTGTTATTGCTCAAAGTCAGAACGTGAGTCAACGCACCGTAATAGCTGTCCAAAAACGCCGAAATGTTGCTCCAAACACCTTAACAGGCTGCTTTAGCAATTAACAAGACTGTAAGTGCACCTACCGCTCGTAGAGCGCTTCACAGACTTAGAACGTATCAGCGGTTAAGAAGAAATAACCAGTTCTATCTGATAAAAACATAAAAGCAAACCTCAAGTTCTGTAAAAGTCACAAAAATTGGACGGTAGAAGATTGGAAACGGGTAACTTGGTCAGACGAAACAAAAATTAATCGTTTCCAGAGTGATGGGATAGAATATTTTTGGCATAAACCCCATGAATGCCTTCAAAAACACCATGTAAAACAAACCGTCAAACACGGTGGTGGCGGTCTTTTGGTTTGGGGGTGTTTCACGTGGTGGCATTTAGGCCCACTGGTTAGAATCGAAGGCATAATGACCAAGGAAAGCTATCTTCATATTTTGCAATCAAATTTACTAGACTTTGTGGATAGAAGCGCCTACCCTGAGGAGGAAGTGGTTTCCAGCAAGACGGAGACCCAAAGCATACTTCGAAAATTGTGAAACGCAGGCTCCTGGAACAAAATTTTGAGGTAATGTAGTATCCAGCACAAAGTCCAGACCTCAACTCTATCGAAAATTTATGGGCTGTGGTCAAGAGGCGATTAGCACAGTATAATCGAACGCCAAGTAACATGGAAGAACTTTGGAGCCGGGTACAATTAGATTAGCAAAATATTCCGAGTGAAATTATAGAAAATTTAGTTGAGAGCATGCCTAGACGTACGAAAAAAGTTATTCAAAACCAGGGATTATGGATTCCGTACTAATAACCTACATATACTGTCATTTTACCAATAAGTTCAAAACTGAGTGAATACTATTGCCTTATTTTTTTCAGTGAATTTGTTAATTCTCGTTAAGTTATTTTTTTCTGCTTACCATATTTTATTGTTAAGATAATAAATAACATTCCATGAAATTTTCAAACTAATCCGTCTATTATACAAAATTTTGTGAAAGCGTTAGTAAATATATGTCAAACATGCACTCGGTTTTGATAGCCAGTGTATCTATGTATACCGATCAGAAATTTCGCCATAGATGCCCCACCTTATTATTCAAAACAAGAATCATTTTTATTTTTTACTCGTATTATTTCCCTTGTTACGGCCACCTTAAGCTTGGCAATAACTATTGAACTTAATTAATTCTTTTCCAATTGGGGCTTCACTGCTATTCTTATCAAATCATTTATCCAAAGACGTATGTATTTTACTGATCAGTTGACCCATTGCAAGACGGTTAAATGTTAAAATTTTTAACAAAAAGTACTTATAACCAACAATCTATAACAACAACCAAATAAATGTACAAAGTCAGTTCCAACAATCCTCTTAGTCTGGTGTAATTACCGATAATTGTTTTCTTTAATTGAAAGTGTCAGTTCCCTCTACTGAAAATTGCTGTCAATCCAATCAACATTAGGTTGTAACGATCGATCACATGGATAAATTCGAGATTCGGTTGTGGTAACAAATCCGTTCTCTGTGTGCGCCCAAGGGCTGTCACCCCGGCACACAGTTGCGGCTACAACAACAAAAACAGACGGACATGGGTAAATCGTCTAAGAATTTTAAGACGATAAAATATATATATATATATATATATATATATATATATATATATTTTTATATTGTCTCAGATCAATATCGCGTGGGGTGGCAAACGGAATGACAAATTCAATATACCATTCACCCTTCGGTGGAAGGTATACAAATTTATCATCTAATAGCGCCATTCGTACAGTTGAAAAGAGGTTTGTCTGCCATTTGCA
This sequence comes from Hydrotaea diabolus, assembly GCA_963513945.1. Classification (NCBI taxonomy): domain Eukaryota; kingdom Metazoa; phylum Arthropoda; class Insecta; order Diptera; family Muscidae; genus Hydrotaea; species Hydrotaea diabolus. The sequence continues at coordinate 50,066,116 of OY740717.1, read as the reverse complement.
AAATTGAAGTTCGGGTTCAGTACTGATTCAAAACCAGAAGAATTTTTAATTGGCAAAAAATTCGTTGAAACATTTTGTATTACGAGGGCAGATCAATAATTGTGACTACCCATCTTCCCTTGTAGTTAAATGAAATACAACACTATTTCCAGTAAGTACCATCTGTTAATAGACTACTGTCAAAATTTGAGAGAGTTCCGTCATTTAGTTTAGTGTTTAACAGCTGTTCAAAGCATACGACCTCGTGGATTTTGTAAAAAATGAAAAAAAGTGAATTTCAAGTGCTCATTAAACATTATTTTTTTGCGAAAAAAAACCGACAATAAAACCAAGGAAAAACTTGATAAATACTATAAGGGAGTCTGCACCATTGATTTAAAAGTTGCAAAAAGTGGTTTACTGACTTTCATTGTAGTCGCACAGATACAATTGACGATAAACGTTCTGGACGGCCGATTGGGGTTAATACACCCGAAAATGTAGAAAAAATCGACGATATCTTGTTGGGCTATCGAAGAGTAGAAGTGTGTATGATTGTTGATCCTATACACATTTTATATGGCAGTGTGGTTTCGATTTGACATGATCTGTTGGGTTTAAGAAAGGTGTCTGTAAGGTGCACGCCTTGATTTCCATTTCATCAAGTTAATGCACGAGTCTCACGTGTGAAGTTTCAATTGCGAAATTACATGAATTGGGTTACGAGTTGTTACCTCATCCACCATATTATTCAGACTTAGCCCCCAGTGACTATTTACTATTGCCAAACCTAAAGAAATGGCTCTTTGGAAAGAGATTCAGTTCCAACAATGAAATGATTGATCAAACAAAAGCATATTTTATAGACCTCGAAAAATCCTGTTTTTTGGAAGGGATACAAAAATTGGAGAAAGACTGGTCGGAGTGTATTGAGCTAAGAGGAGATGATTTGAAAAATATTTTTTTTGGCAAAAAAAATGTGTTTTATTCAAAAAGTAATGGAATTATTGATATGCCCTCGTACTTCACTCGGTAAGAAAGTTTCTTTGATCAACTATCCAAATGGGTAAAGTTCTCTTAGCCAAAAGTTCCGAAGCTGGAGTCGTCTGATTTTAGCCAAATCCTCACTTATGCTCCAAATGCATGCATTTTATTAATTGTGACCCACGGCAAATATGAACCGAATTTCAAAATGGGGACCAAAAATTTCTATAGACGAAAAGACATTCAATTGCAATCAACCAATGTTGATTGTCTTGATGCAAACTTGGTTTAACATACTATAAGAATATATCATTGATAATATAACGTCTCAGATTATTAAATATTTGGTACCACTAATGGAATGAAGTGCAAATAATTACACTGTGTGACAGAGACAAAATACCTGTGAAATGATATTAAATTTCTTGTAGATCTTGCTGAGTATACCAAGAAACCGGTTTTGAAATTACCCAAACACATCCAAAATCTGGAGTTACGGGTAAAAACCCGCACATATATATATATATATATATATATATATATATATATATATATATATATATATATATATATATATATATATATATATATATATATATATATATATATATATATATATATATATATATATATATATATATATATATATATATATATATATATATATATATATATATATACATAGTTTTTGTTCATTTGTTTGATTTATCACTTCTTGTTCGCTTTGAAACTGTATTAATAATAAAGTTAGCAATTTGATAACAATCGAGTGTAATTAACCAAAAAAATGTGTTATTATAAGTATTAACTTAACGAATTAATACTTATAATAACTTAAATAATAATGATATCCGTCGTAGGTGCGATTTTAAAAAAATTATTGCTGTGGAAGTGTACAACAAATTCTTTAATCGTTCTTACAAATTCAGTCGCTGGTATGAGCCAGAATTTGTTTGTGAAAATCGCTGTGCAACATTAAAAAAATACAATGTTCAACCTTCAATTTGTTTGCCCTTTTGTACGTCTATGATTTGGCATCATCAGCTTTAAAAGTGTATACACCATTGAAAGGCCGCAGTTTGTTCTTTCCAAATCAGCTGAAAACTTCAGATTGGTTGATATTCAACCAAGTTACTGGCACATAAGTGCGTAAAATCCGAAAACCCGGGTTTTTACCCGTAACTCCAGATTTGGAGGTGTTTGGGAAATTTCAAAGCCGGTTTCTTGTTGGACTCAGCAAGATCTACAAGAAAAATAATATCACTTCCCAGGTATTTTGACTTCATTTTGTTCTACTGTGTTAGTTGTCAGAAACACCTGTTGTAGTTATAATTAGTTTTGTTGTGGTAACAAATTGTTCTAACAATTGGTAATCTTTTTAAGCTAATTCCATCTTGAAAACCAAAATATAGTTAGTAAAAAAGTTAAAGTCGAGCATGGTAGACTATATTGTATCCTAAACTTCTGGGTGTGCAGAAAAGCTAATTAAAAAAGGGTTTTTTAATCCGTGGATGGGCTCTAAATTTTAAAAAAAAATATCTCATTTGAATTTAATTCGGTCACTAAAATTTTGCCAAGTTGCAAAAATATATTTATTTGATACCCATAAATCCACCCATTTTTATCTAAGCTGGTTGCTACTGATCTATCGCGATGAACACTGTCAAAATTCAGCAAGATTGGATGTATTATGAAGCTTCAAGTGCTACAGGAATAAAATCAAAGAACAGATTTGAAGCCACAACCAAATTTTTTGCCATCCGATTGTGGGCGCTTACACGTACTATTCGTGTACTTCATCGCAACAACCGATCGTTGATTGGGTACACAAATATTGTCAGTAGACGGAACTGACACTATCGGTTAAGGAGGAATTTCGGTTGCAATTATCAAATGTTTATAATCGATAAAGAAATTCGCTTCGAAATACCTTAAGATAATATTTTTTTTTTAGTTGGTTCTGAAAAAGAAACAACAAAATGGTCTACAACAACAATAAAAACTGTTCAAGTCATTTAATGATACTTTTAAAAATAAAATAACTCGATTATTACAAACTTTAAGGCAATCAATCGATCAACCAATTTGTTTTTATAGTTAAAATCATGCATCATCTTTTCTCCTTTTTGCTCGTCATGACCTCTCCTAAGAGTACTTCAAGTACTTCAATTGTGTAAACAAACAGTTTTTTGCCTTTGACTAAAATTTTAATTTTTTTTTCCTTGTACAAGAATGGTATACGGATTTTTCGATCCGAAAATTCACTTCTGATGGTACGCTTAGTTGGTATGTTGCACCGAAACTACAATTCCATTAACTGAATATTACAGAGCATCAACTAACATTCGATTGTACTGCTTGAATTGAATAGAGGTGCATGTAAACTCAATCATTAGGTTGGCGTGTGCTTAAACCAACTTTTTTTGGCTGACTTAACCGACATAATTTAAGTTGGAATAAATGTCTTTATTTTAAATTAAATTATACTTTTGATTATTAATGTCGTTAAAATAATTCTAACGGTGATATCCTAGGATTAAAAGCGAACTTTATGTGTAGGTACACACAGAAAAATAAAAAGTTGGAAATCGGTCAGAACTACAAATATTCGGTTGGATAAACATACTTTCCGTTGCAATCACTCACATTCCATGGTCTTAATGGTTACATGGTTCGACTTACCGAAACATGGTAGATACACCAATATTACAGTTCTTACAGACAATTAGTCGGTTTTACCAACCAAATTCAGTTAAACTATTGGTTGCCACAACAGGTGGTTATGACAACCAACCAATTATGAAGTTCATGATACATTGGTACCAACATTTGGTGGTGACAACAAATAAATCCTTTGTAGTAACCAAAACACGTAACGGAATTTCACTGATTTCGTCCTATTTAAAAAAAATATTTTTTTTAATAAAATATGTGACGCGTAAAATAGAAAGGGACCTAAGGTTAAAAACCAGTTTTGTTCAGGAGAGTCATTTTTAAGATTAGGGCCCTTTCTATTTGCGCTTAGAATCGTCGACTTCACTTTTATAAAACGCGCATATCTCTGGAAGGGAACACTTTTGTGGCATGGGATCGGTCTCATTCGATGCTCAGATGTTGTCCACATCAAAAAAGGAAAAAAAAATGAAAATTGATTTTTTTTACCCTTAGGTCCTTTTCTCTATGCGCTGTCACATATAATGAAAAAGTTATGTTCAGAACGGAAACCAAAATTGGAGCGATTTATTATTATTATTGATATATTTATTAAATTAAATTTATTTCCAACATTTTGAGTCAAATTACCCTTAAGTAGCCCCAAATACTAAAATTCCTTTTTATTTCACTTAAATAACTATCATAATCTAATAATCACTTGCAATAATCTTCCTTATTAGTTAGGGTAACCGATACTTTGTCTGTTTAAACGATACTGTCAGTTCCCACTACGGACAATTGTCCGTACAACCACCAACATTCGGCTGACAAATAATTCAGTTGTGGCAACGAATCTGTATTCTATGTGTATAGATGAGGATAACAAATTCGATGTTTTTTGAACAGAACTCCGTGAAGCATAAGTATCAACACACACAGAGAACAGATTTGTTGCCACAACCGAATTTTTTGCCAACCGAATGTTGGTGGTTGTATGTATTCCATCATTACAACCGAATGTTGATTGGGTACACAGCAATTTCCAGTAAAGGGAACTGACACTATCGGTTGAAGAAAACAAGTATCGGTAATCGTAGCAGATTAAGACGATTATTGGAACTGAATTTGTACATGTACTAGTTTGGTTATAGAATGTTGGTTATAAGTACTTTTTGAAAAAATTGGTTGATTGCCATTACCGCCAGTTGTCGCAACCAGTACATAAACTTAATTCTGTCGGTATAATTGTGCAATTAGCTGTGATTACTATGATATGGTTGTAGCAATCATCATATGATTATCTCGAACCTTGTTACCATCAAAACTATGTTATTTTGGTTATTGAAACAGATAGCCGGTTTATCCAACCGAATTTTTGTAGTTCGGAGCGACTTCGAACTGATTTTTTCTCTGTGTGCATGTTAAGGGAATATTTAAGAGCTTTAAGATCCGCATTGACAACTAGGATGGATGTAATGACGTCATTCACTATTTAAAGATTTAAAAAATGTAGAATTCGACATATCCTTTGTAAAACATCTTTTGAAGATTAATTTTTTTGTCTTTCCTGCATAATCACTGCAAGTGTAATTATATTACGCTTGTTTTTTTTTACAAAAAAAAAACAGTTTGACGCATTTTTATAATAAAAAATCCTCTACTCACAAACTCGCTTCTGTACATACACGTATATCTATAATCCTTGCAAATTATTGCGCCTTTTTGTCCAACGGAAAGTTACACAAAATGTTTGTTAACAACGGGAGTGTAACAACTCGCATGTTAATGCAAAACTCTTTTGCTACACACGATGCAAGCAAGCATCATGCACCAGGCGGGCATCTGCGTGGGAGTTATTTGCCTCTTTAAACATGGCAAAAAGATGAGGGTTTGATGTTCATTTCCAACTGCCATCCTACCTCCAACAAAACAGGAAAAACGTCCATAATAACCAGCAACGCCACTATGTTGCGTTGGTGGCACTACTGATGATTATGACAACAGTAGCAGCAGGCATCAGTAGCGTCAGGCAGCAGCAGAAGAGTAGGACCAGCAACCACAGACAGGATCATCGACAACAAAGTGGGCCACAAATTTAACTAATTAGTGTGGTTGGTGTTCCGGAACATACATACATACACATGTACGTTCATGCTACATATAAAAATATATATATTGTTGCATATGGGAGCACTGCATGTTCTATGTAAATGGCTTAATTTTGTTTTTGCTCTGGGTACATTATTAACGATAATTTATAGCAATAATGCATTTGAGGAGCAGTTTGAGAGTTGGATATATTTGTGAGGATCTGCGAAGGATTTAATAAATGTTCTTTGCAAGACAAGCATTTGAAGTAAGTTAGAAATCAGGTTAGTTTACCAAAATTCCATGGTATTGGCTAATTTTACCCTCCACAAAAGGATGGTGTGTAAACTAAATTTGTCATTCCTCGGAGATCATATAATGTATATATAACCCAGTAAGCAAAATGTGTCGAAATCGTCTCGTAAAGGACTCTCAAAATCAACCATATTCGCATTCCTGAATTTTGCAATAATACTATTGTTACATTTTAACAATAACAAGCCCCAATAATATTATTGGCAAAATAAAATTCAAAAAAACAATAATACACACAAAGAATACATCAGTTGAAAATCGGTCCGAATTACAAATATTATACTTTCAGTTGCAATCACCAACATTCAATTGTATTAATGGTTACATGTTTCCTCTGACCATATGATGCTACAATAATGCAGCCAACAAGTCGGTTATACTAACCGAATTCAGTAAAACTATTGGTATGTCAACCAACAAATTATGAAGTATTTGTTACTTTGGTACCAATAATTAATTCTTTGATGTAACCAATCCCCGTTTAGTAAGCTGTTGTAACAAATTACACTATGCAACAAAAGATCAGACTTTCTGAGTGATTTCTTCTATGAATGAAAGGTGGTTATAGTTAATTGTTTTCCATTAGAGACATAACAATTTTTAAATTAATATTTAAGACATGGAGTTCACATTTATTCCAGGTGTAGTGCAAATGTTACAGTTTAAGACTGAAATTCGATTTCGGTCATATGACCACCACAAGCCCTTGTACAGCGATCTATTCTTTGGATCCAATTTTCCACCACGTTCGACCGGAACGTTAGCATTTTCGCGTTGAATGTTGTCTCTGAATTCGTCTTAAGTTGTTGACTTGTTGGCATAGACCAATGACTTGATGTGGTCCCATAAAAAGAAATCTAATGGCGCTAAATCGCATGAACCAGGTGGCCATTCGACCGGACCATTTCTTTCAGTAAATCGTTTGTAACGCGTGCTGTATGGCTGGGGGCACCGTCTTGTTGAAACCACATTACAGCGATGTCAAGCTCATTCATTTCTGACCAAAAATAATTTTCTAACATAACACGATAGCGCTCTCTATTGACGGTGACCTGACGATTGTTTTCATTGCAGAATGCAATTGTGTCTCTTGAAGCACATGTGGGTTTGTTGCTGCTTAATATGTTTGTTGCAATGTTCCAAAACATTTAAATTGTTAATATATTTGCAATTATCGTCAGAAACATAAATATGTTTGTGTGCAAAAATACATAAGTTTGCAGAAATCTAAGTAGTTATAAAAATGTTCCAGCTCTTTTTTAACACATAATTTATGTTTTTTTAACTCGTACAAACATATGATATTTTAATACGCTAGAATGTTGTTATAACAGACGTGTTCTTTTTAGCAAACTAGCTTAGTTACCTAGTAAGCTGCAGTATGGTAGTGTGGGCACATAGATCGAAATTAAAAGAAATATGACGACATTGTTTCTCATCGTGTTCTCATGTGTTCTCATCTCTTCTGAACTCAGTTTGAGTTGATTTATAGTTTTAATTATCCCTTCTTGTGCTAAAGTACACGAATTTGTCGATGAGATCTCTTTATGTTTGATTATTATTTGTATACATAAGATAAAACATATGTTTTTGCATTGCAAGGTGAGTTACGTTTGACCGTTTGAAAAAATAAGTGTGGCAACTCTTACTTGTTCGCTAAGCCACCTATTTTGCTTACCGAGTAACTTTCAAATTAATGCTAGTTTAGTAACCTGAAAATAACATAGCTTATATTTTTGTGTACTAGGGTTATATACTTAAGGCTTAAAGTTGACTTTTTCACCTTTTGACTATTACAAAAAACTTAAAAGTCGACTTTTAGACTTTTCGTGTTTTTAGTATATAAAAGTCGATTAAATTCGACTTTTCGATATTTTTCTTTAGGGAAATGAATATATAACATTTTTGAATAAAAACCAAGTTTTATTTCTATAAAAAACTTTTGTTGAAAAATTGATTATAATCTAATAAATATCAAAAATTTTAAGTAGTTTGTACATTATTCATACTTAAGATTTTAAAAAACAAAGTTTATTTTTTAAAGCAGTCGATTTATATACATGGAACCACATGTAAACATAAACTTGTTATACTGCTGAATGTAATTTCAGTGTAATTATATTGAACGACTTGAATTATTGCTTTAGATGAATCTAGAACATTTTTGAAGGTATAGGTTTTTAACCTCGGCATAAGTTGCCACTACAATCAAAAAAAACTTTTATGTATTTCTCAATCAGCGAAAATAAATTTTTTTATTATGCTAAAATAAGAACACAGTTCGAAGACTATACGCAAAGGGTAATTCTCATTAATCATAGTGAGACTCCCGTATAAGTCATTTGATTTTTAGCCGAAGTAATCGTTGCCAAAGACTGCTGATGAAAAACCTTGGCGGGTTTAGAAACAGCTGTACAGGCTGCCTGGCAACCGTAGCCAATACATTTCACCAATTTTTTAGTTAAATCTGAAAAAGAAACAACAAAAAGGTCTCGAACCAGAATAAAATCGGTTCAAGTCATAATAATGAAAAAATACCAAATAAATGTAAACAAAACAAAAACATATAAAAAAAGAGCATTTTAAAGTTTGTAGCACGTTCCAAAAATATATGTTTTCATGCAACATTCTAACTTTTTTTTCACCGCGTAGCTTTATTATAAGGATAGCTGAAATATTTAAAGAGGCTTCCAGTTAGCATAGGACGATTTATTCGTGGAGACTATTCGAAAACGTTAGCTGATAAGGTCCACTTTCAGCATGTGGATTATTGGTTGCTCTATGAGAGGTTTTAGGTTTAATATGAGACTTCTAGAGCTGCAGGTTTTAAAATCGGAAAGGGGTTTGCATTAAATCAAACTATGGATATATTTGGATTATTTATAAAAGGAGTTGTCCTTGTCCCAGTCCGGATTATTTAACAAGTTTTATTGAAGTCGGTTCAGATTTGTGACCTGTAGTTTGATTACAATAGAAGGACATCCTTTAAAGTCAGATAGTGATTCTGAATCAATCATTATAGTATTTTTTTAAGATGTCACAGAAATTAGCACTAAGTTATAATACCCTTAACCACAGTGAAGGGTAGGATATTAAAGTTAAAATATTGGATTTCTAAATAATCGGGGTTTATGGACCGGCTATTAATGTTGCTTATATTAAAAGTTATAATAAAGGATATTGATGGCTCTCGATGTGGAGTCTCTTTAGAGGTGGTAAGAGTGAGTTGTATTTTCGTGGGCAATTGTGTGAATAAAACTTGAAAAGTAAGGTTTACAACAGTAGTTCTCATTCGTTTGTGGAGAGCCTGGCCTTATAGAGTTCGGTTTTACTTTCAACAATTGCAGCAAGGCTTTCTGAAGAGGGTTGTCACGGACCCGAAATCATGATAAAAGTAGTGTGCAGCCACGAAAATCAATGTCACTTTGCCATTTTGTTAAAAATTTGTCTTCTTTTTAAATATAGATGCAAGAGGTCTTGAGCCGGTTTAATCCCTGTTCAATATAGGATATTTTTAAAATCAAAATGTTGGATTTCTAAATAATCTGGGTTTTTGGGCAAGCTATAAATGTTCCTTCTATTGAAAGAGAATTAGGTACAGCTATTGCCACTCCAAAGCCTTTACAGGCCATCTTGAATTTTATTTAAAAATTTAGTTATTCCGCTATTCGGCTTTATTTGTCTAACTCTGCGCTTATTATACTCGTACTCTTCTCTCGTATATAAGAAAATTGCACGAATTCCCCTGTGTAAATTTGTGATTAAGAAAATTCACAAACGAATAAAAAGAAAAAACAGATTCATATCTTCTCAAAGTAAAGTTTATGGCAAAAACACATCTTGCCAAATCCATGAAGCCAGTAACAGATGCGAGTTATCAGACGATTGCCATGGTAACTTAACTTCCCACCATACGACACTTAGGCCATAACTGCAGCTCTTTGAATGGAGCACCTACTCATATAAAGGCAACGAGAGAGAGACCAACAGAATTTTATATTATTTTTGCTATAAAGATTTTACAGATTTTCTTGTGATTCTTTTTACCAACGAACGTTGGAGCGATTTGCTGTTGCAAAACTAACTACAAAAATCAAATCTCTAAGGAATGTTTTCCGCTCAAGATTGACAACAGGTAGAACAGTTTATTGGTTTCTATAGAACTCTAAGTAATTCCCTGAGAGGGGTTCAGAAATATTATTGCAAATATCTTAAAGCGTCGCCTTGCTGTCGGTTTAATGTTTCAGTTCAGTTTGTGTTGTATTTTCCCTTTATATTTGTCTACCAACAAGCATAAAATGTTTAACTTTGTGACTTATACTCCGTGCATTTAGTTTTTTTGCTCTTCCTTGGTTTTTTTTAGTCTAGTCCATAGAGAGGGAAACTTAAATGCAAATACTTTTGAATCGAAGTAATGCAAAAAATAAACAAATACTCGAACATTCGCCAACTGTAGTGGCCACATATACTTTCAACTCAAAGGGACAACAGAAAAAGGATCTGGCTCTGTTACGTCGTATTGGAAACTTTTCAATTTCCAATTACACTCGAGAAAAAATAGCAGTTGCAATGAAGATATACTGATGAAATGGGTTTGGGATTATTAATTATTTTGTATTCGTAAAAAAATTATTAATTAATTATTTTGTATACGTAATATTTTGTATACGTAAAAAATACGTAAAAATAATCCTGCGAATTATCGGAAAATTGCTATTTGTTCAGCGCTCTCATAGGTATTGGAGACCATGGTGAACCACCATCTTGTTAAGTGATCGACAGAATGGGTTCCGTAGAAATCGCTCTACCGCAAACCAAATGGCGTTTATCAGGTCATGGCCTTACTCTTACTAGAGTAGGGTTACGATAGAGCCTGGCACGGTGCACTCATATCAAAGCTGATGGCTTTCGAAGTCAGTAATACCCTTTCCTGATTTATTTCGAGGTTTCTTAGAGAGTTGTTGTACATGAGTTCACATCTAGCGACCATAGGCTGACCGCAGGTGTACCATAGGGTTATGTTCTTTCTCCCTCACTCTTTCTTATTTCCATTGATGATCTTTTGGTCAGACCATGAATCCAATCTACTCATTTAAAGATGACAACAAACTCTGACCAAGTCTTCAGAAATTGAAGACAAATGCCGAATCATGGAGGAGACACTTGGCCGGGATTTACTGACCATTTTCGAATGGGGTCGAGTGAATAGAGCAGATTTTAATGCGCGGAAGACATAGTGCTGCTTGTTGTTTCACATGGGATTCGCTGACTTAAAAATTCTGTATATATATATATATATATATATATATATATATATATATATATATATATATATATATATATATATATATATATATATATATATATATATATATATATATATATATATATATATATATATATATATATATATATATATATATATATATTTCTGGAATAATAATGAAAATGCGAATATTTATTATCAAAAATGGTTTCAATTGTTTTTCAAAGTATTCTCCAGCATGATTTTTACACTTTTGCATGCGTTCAAACCAATTTTCGAAACACTTTTTCGACTCCGATTGAGACACCTCCAAAACATGGTTTTTGAACGCTTCAACAGCATCTTCTGGTGACAAAAATCGTTGACCACGCATTTTTTTCTTGATGTGCGGGAAAAACGAAGTCATTGGGTGCCAAGTCGGGGTTGTACGGCGGATGACCCATCAATTGACGTTTTGGTCGGTCAAAAAACGCTGGTTTGAGTCGATGTGTGAGAGTTTGCATTGTCATGGTGTACAATGAATCGTATTCTCTTGTTCGTTTTCCGAATTTCTCCTAAGACTTCAGGCAAACAAATTGTGGTGTACCACTATATATTGACCTCCTACGTTGCTGAAGCGGAACAGTCACCAAATTACCAGTTTTGCCGAAGAAACAGGCGACCATTTGCTTCGAAGTGATTCTTCCACAAACAAATTTCGTTGGATTTGGCTCGTCTTCAAAGACCCACACGGTTGATTGCTGTTTTGTTTCGGGCTCATACGCATAGATCCATGATTCGTCACCTGTGACGATCTTATAAACGTTGAAGCACCGTGATCGTATTTTTTCAAAACTTCTTTGCAGCAATCGACACGAGCCTTTCTTTCAACGATTGTAAAATTGTGCTGGATCCAACGAGAACAACCCTTTTTTACAGCCAGGTGTTCATGCAATATCGAATCTGTGCTAGTGGAAGAAACGCCCAAGGATGCCTCTATCTTACGGTATGTCACATGACGATCTTGCATTATCAGATCACGCACGGCATCAATGGCACAACGGTCGTTTTTGGACGACCTTCGTCTTTGAGCGAGCGAGGGCCACGATTGAATTCACTAAACGATTTTTTCGCAGTGCTATAGAAGGGTGATTCATAGCCATACAAAGATTTAAGTTCATCGATGCACTCTTGTCGTGATAGTCCATGGCGAAAGTTGTGAAAAATGATCGCACGAAAATTTTCACGCGTTAATCCCTTTTTTTGCCAACATGATTTTTTAAAGTCACTGTAAACAACACAAATGATGGTCGTACGTCAAAACGTTCTGAGTACGGTTATGCTAAAAATGGTCAAACTTTCCAATGGAAATGTCAGATGGTGCCAGGCAACACTTAGTGTTGCCTAGGCCAGAATGTTTTGGCAATTCTCTTGATGTTCTAAAAATGAAAATATAATGTAACGCTCGTTGGTCGAGACATGTAATCGTTATTCGAAAAATGCACTCTTAGATACACTACAGATACAATTTTTCGCTCGTACGGTCCGTATGTGGAATCAACTTCCGGCAAATGCATTTCTCACTAAACGAGACATCCAGAAGTTCAAGGCAAGTGTCAATAAACATTACTCCCTCTTTCCTCTCCTGATCCTTTAACTAACCCTAGCCTATGCTATTCATATATAGGGGCATCCCTTGAGTGTTGGTTATTAAAAAAATATGTAATATGTCTGGGTAGGATTGCTTGGGGTTTGTATTAGAGGGGTCCAGAAAGTACCTATATCTATACCAGTACATGGCTTAGAGATGTTCCGTGTCGTCTACGAACTAATGCTTGATCCTACTCCAACACATTCCTCCTATAGGTTTGCCCCATTGGCTGAAAGTTTTATTAATCTTTTATGATCTTGCGAAAGCTGAGCATTGTCGAAGAAAAACAAATCTTTTAACCCACTCTTCCAATGCGGAAAAGATACATATGTCGTTTGTGGTAAGTCGGTAAGAACGTCCTCCATCTTGCTTTATTCAGCTTTCTTAAAAACTTACTTGCTTTTTATACCCTCCAACACAGAATAGAGAATTTATTCACCTTGTCATTCCCTTTGCCGCACTTCGAAATACTAGTCGGAGCCCACAAAAAGTATATATATTTTGAATCTTTTTGGCGCGTTTGATTTATTTTTGTTTCTTGCTTTTACACATTGAACAGGGATTAACAGGCTCGTCATGAATATACATTTTAATAAAAGACAACATTTTAACGATTTTTGAACCGTCGTAAAATTCTAAGATGATCGAACTGTACTTATATACGTACGCCTGTCTATTTGCGGAAAGCAAACTACTGGTCGCAGTATTTCAGCTAGCAGGCTTAAATTTTGCAAGAAAATTGTTGATGAAACTGAAATGTGTGAGAGGTAAAAAATTTTCCCATACAAGGTTGATATCTGAAAAAAAAATCATTACCACTGAACTTAAAAACACAATATCTCCTGAAGGAAAAGTAGTAGGTGTCACGCCCTCTTCAAAAGAATCACATTTATGGCCAAACTAATGGATCGTTCAAAGCTCTTAACAGAAGCAAATCAATGACTATGAAATTATTACGGACCTTGTTATGATTTTATTGAAACAGAGGGTGTGGCACCGCCCACACAACCCTAAATTTAAATTTGGCATAGATCGAGACAAATCTTAAAGGAAATGTGGTCGGCGCCACGTCACCTTTAAAAAATTGGATGTATCCCCAAACTAATGGACCGATAGTTATAAGATTTTAACAGAAGATAATCAACGACTATGGAAATATTAATGACTTTATTATGGTATAATTGGCCAATAACATATTTATAAATAATTATAAAATATATTATTGTAAAATTGGGCAATGGGTTGTGGCACCACTAACACAACTCTCAACATTGAAAGGCTATTTATCGTAAGCTATTACCGACATGACGATAGGAGTTTGCATATAAGATGTTAATATGGGAAAAACACACCCTCATAGAAAAGAAGTCGATGTCACGCCCTCATGACAAAGTTTTCATAAAAGACTTTATTCCGTGATGGAGGGTAAATAAGTTTAGGCACTGACAAACTTAATTTGTCCACTTGTTGGTTACCTATACATATGTTTGAATGGACTAAATTGTTGGCCCTACTCCGTTTGTCACCTTTAATTTATATAGTCAAATTGCAAACTGGAACTTCCTTTGGAACTTTTACATTTCCTAGCATAACTTTACTCAGAATTTTTTGTCATTTTGTTTACAGTATGTTGAAAAATTCATCTCAGTCAAAAATGGATTTATCCCGTGATCATTTTCGTGCGATGATTTTTTTCGATTTTCGGCGTAGGTTATCGAGACAAGAGTGTTTAAATAAACTTGTTTCGAACTTTGGCGATGAAGCACCATCAAATACCACTGTTAATCGTTAGTACCAAGACTTCAGTCTCGAAAGCCGTTCGCTCTAGAATGAATTTCGTGAAGGACGTCCAACTTTGGTCACTTTGCCAGAAACCATCGATGCTGTGCGTGAAGTGATTATGCAAGACCGACACGTGACATACCGTGAGATTGGTGCGTTCTTGGGCATTAGTATGACAAGCATCAATAAGATATTGCAATGTCATTTGGCGGTAAAAAAAAAATTGGTTCTCGTTGGATCCCACATAATTTGACGAATGCTCAAAAAAAAAGCTCGTGTGATCAAAGATCATGTTTTGGAGGTGCCCCAATCGGAGTGGAAAAATTGCTTCGAAAATTGGGTTGTGCGCAGGCAAAAGTGTACTTGTATTAAAGTGTACTTGTGCAAAAGTGTACTTGTATTAATCTTAAAGGAGAATATTTTGAAAAGCAACAAAACCATTTCTAATGATAAATTATTGCGTTTTTATTGCCGGACTCGAAATATAAATAGCAACCTTCGTATGTTTTAATAATGATTTCGAAAAAGAGGCCGCCAAGGCTGGCTCGAGCTTAGAGGCCCAAATTTGGACCACTTTTGCAGCATTTGGGGCCGTGTGTCAGCAACAACGTGCCGATTATTCTCTTCCAAGGCGTCAATCGTTTCGGGTTTATCTGCGTAGACAAGCGCTGTTGAATTGCACGATCTTGGAGGCCACGCAAAAGGCCCACGACGCGAGAAAGTGCGCTCACCAAAAGCTTCTTTCAAAAAATTAATTGTTTTGTTGGCTGTATTGTACGTGTTGTTGGAACCAAAACTCGTCCACATCAACATCCTCCATATCAGACCCGAAAAAGACATTAATCATGGCTCTACGAGGGCGGTTCGGAAAGTTCTTAGCCAATCAATGAAAGAGAATAGTTAGTTTTTCAAAAATATTTTTATTTTTCAATATAATCTCCTGAAACTTCAATACACTTAGTCCAACGCTTATCTAGCAATTCTATCCCTTGATTAAAATAGTTTTCCTCAAGGTCTTCAAAATAGTGGTTTACAACTGTAATTGCATCTTCATTTGAGGTAAAACGTTTCGCAGCAAGGAATTTTTTTTAGATTTGGGAACAGGTAAAAGTCACTGGGAGCTAAATCAGGAGAATAAGGTGGGTGGTCAAGCAACTTTAATTCGTTGATTTTAGCCATTGTTAAAACACTCTTGTGCGCTGGTGCGTTGTCTTGTTGAAAAATTATTTTTTTGTGTTGTAAGCCAGGACGTTTTTCTCGAATTTGTACATTTAATTGATCTAAAAGGTTGCAATAGTACTCTGAATTTATTGTTTTACCCTTTTGCAGATAGTCAATCAATAAAATACCTTTGAAGTCCCAAAAAACCGTTGCCATAACCTTACCAGCCGATTGAATTGTTTTTGCCTTCTTTGGGGCACTTCCTCCAGCTTCAGTCCATTGTTTGGATTGTTCTTTTGTCTCTGTAGTATAGTGGTGGATCCATGTCTCATCAACAGTTATGAAACGATGCTTAAAATCCATTTTATTTCGCTGAAAAAGATCCAAACAAGCTTGAGAAATGTTCATTCTTATGCGTTTTTGGTCGACTGTTAACAAGTGCGGCACCCATCTTGCAGAAAGCTTTTTCATCTGTAGTTCTTCATGCAAACTTAAATGGACTCAATCATTTGAGATGCCCATGATATTAGCTATTTCACGCACTCTTATTCGTCGATCATTTAATACCATATCATGCACTTTGGCTACAATTTCTGTTGTTGTTGCTGTTTTTGGACGTCCACTACGTGGTTCATCCACGTTTAAATTCAGCAACCCAATTTTTTACTGTTGCATATGAAGGAGCACTTTCACCTAACACATTCACCATATCATTATGAATTTCTTGTCCCGATAAACCTTTTTTATGTAAATATTTAATGACAACACGCATTTCTAATTTTTCCATTGTAAAAAAATCGCGGATGCGTCTTTTGTGAACACCTGTTTCTGTATGAAGGAGTTGACAGATCGAAACAAAATTTAACATGTGCTCATAGCAGAGATGGAAGTTTCCAAAACACTTAACTATTTTCTGTTTATACCGCGCTTTTTGTGCTAGGCTAAGAAGTTTCCGAACCGCCCTCGTATAGGGTTCTCTATTGACTGTAACATTATGGCCGTCTTCATTTTTGAAGAAATATGGACCGGTGATTCCCTCTGCCCACAGAGCACACCAAAAAATTAGTTTTTGAGGATGTAACGGCGTTTTAACAATGGTTTGTAGAATTTTATTACTCCAAATGCGACAATTTTGGTTATCAACGTACCCATTTAATCAAAAGTGAGCTTCATCGCTGAACAAAATATCCTTGTAAAAATCAGGATCGGCCGACATCTCGTTTTGGGCCCATTAACCATAATTTGCAAACGTTGTTCCGGAGTAAGTCTATTTATTAATGGCAAACCAAACAGAGCATAAATCAAGTAACGGCTGTCAAAAAGACCTACTCCGAAAAAGTGTGGCCAGATTGAAAACCATACGATAAAAAAACACCCTTTAGAATGCTCAACAACTTTCATTATATCATGACGAATTAAACAAACCTGAATAAAATTCACTTCGTCTTTTTTTGAGCGTATAGTTCCCTCCGTTGTGTGCCACATCGATTGTATGTTTAGTGGTTTTTGCGGAAGCATCAGCACAAACTTCCGAAAGACGATAGAGGATGGAGAACAGAAAATAAGAAAAACTTTAGTCTCAAGAGTTTAAGTAAATTGATGCTTGTTTGTAAAATTGTTTGATTTACAATTGATAATAATATAGGCAATGGTTGGTGGTACGAGTACAGTGCAAAGACATTCAAACATCCCCACACAAATACCAAGATAAACATACTTGTGTGACAGTTTCAATCCTTCCGCTGCAAGCTGTCAGGCGATTGACCTCCCCCCCCCCCTACTAGATCCTGCGCCTTCTCTATTTTTGTTGTGGTTTCGTTTCATTGGCTGGTGGCATCGTGTTTAGGGACCGGATGTTTGTGAAATGACTACAAGATGATGTTGGATGGTGATACGGTTGTTATTATGACACAGCCATGACGATGCCAATTCTTTATGGAGTGAAATCGACAACGTAGACGAAGACCGTGTCGATGATGATGATACGAGTAATGATAACGATGATTATGATAATAATGCCACTGCCGTTGTTGTTGCCACTCTGAATTGACCACAAACGTATGTTTCCTTAGATTTCGTTCTTCAAGTTGTTTGGGGAAATGGCATGACGGTCGTCTGTCTGTCTGTTCTTACATATTTTCATCTTCATACAATATTTATTTATGCGCAATTTGTTAGATGCCCGTTTCGTCTTCTTGGTCATATTATGTATGTATGAATTGAATTTTGCGAATATCTTAATATGAGAGCATTAAATGATTTCAATGTATTTACTGGTGAAATAAGTACGAGTATATATAGCTTGGCTGCTCCACAGAGCTACTTATAGATGTTTTTTTTTATTTAACTTTAGATTCTGCTCGTCTCGAGGAAATTGAAAAGAAAAATGGAAACGGGGAGGAACAGAAAAAAAAAGTTTTGTAGACGCCTGAAAGTATACTGTGATTGAATAAGATCTAGATGCTCCCCGGAGTATGCTTTAAATTTGAGTATGGGGAAATTATGGCACTTTAGTTGGTAATTGTATGTGCAGTGTTTTCTGTTTTTATATTTTGTTTGTGAGTTTGCTAGTTGGCGAGATAAGGGAAAAAGCATTATATGGCGCGGAATGTTTCAAAGTTTTCCAAGTATAATTGTTTGATGTAAAAAGATCTTACGGAGATGCCTGGTGGAGAGTTGTTTTGTATCTTTGAAATAAAAAACTTAAAAGTATGACAGTTTTGGCATTTTTTTCGTGATATCTGTGAAAAGTTATTATCCGATTTTGCATTTGGATATATCGAACGATGTTCACGATGTCAAAGGCGCCGGCAAGTATGCTATGCTTGTTTGTTACAATAACCTGAACCACTCTGTGAAATAGGGTATTATAAGATAGTTTCATGGCAAGTGTTTGTAACTATCAAAAATATTTGATCTAGACTCACCTTAAAGTTTACGGACTGACGTTTTCAGTCAATGGATATACTTATAGAATAGATATAGCTCCCAAGAATATTTCATGTCCTTTGTTTCAGAAGCCAGATATTATTCCACATGTGATTAAATTTGGCACAAGTTAGTTTATTAGCCTAAGGAAGGACGTCAATAAAAGAGAACAAATGGGTTCAGATTTCGCTACAACTCCCATATATATTTCTCCATATGTGACAGCGCATAGAGAAAGGGACCTAAGGGTAAAAAAAATCAATTTTCAGTTTTTTTCTCTTTTTGATGTGGACAACATCTGAGCATCGAATGAGACCGATCCCATGATCCAAAAGTGTTCCCTCCCAGAGATATGCGCGTTTTATGAAAGTGAAGTCGACGATTTTAAGCGCAAATAGAAAGGGACCTAATCTTTAAAATGGCTCTCCTTAACAAAACTTTTCATCAACTTTTTACTTTTTTTTGATGTGGACAACATCTGAGCATCGAATGAGACCGATCCCATGCCCCAAAAGTGTTCCCTCCCAGAGATATGCGCGTTTTATGAAACTGATTATAAGCACAAATAGAAAGGGACCTAATCTTTAAAATGACTTTCCTGAACAAAATTGGTTTTTAACCTTAGGTCCCTTTCTTTTTGCGCGTCACATATATTAAGCTCTAAAAGCCACATGTTACATCCAATCTTGATGAAATTTAGCACACGCTTGTGTTTCAGATTTAGATATAGCTCCCACAGATATGTTTATCCGATTTTCTGTTTTATAATTATTATTATTATCATTATAATTATTATCATTATAATTAATTTTAACTTTAATTTTGTTAATTATTGTTGTATAAATTGAAATATGATGGGTAAGTATAATAAGGGGGTTCTTGGGGTCAAAAATTTAAATGCATAAAAGTTAGTCTCTTTCAGACAAAAACATCGATGTACCACACTTAAGGATGCGGGTAAAGATGTAAAAGATATTAAAAAAAAAACAATATTTTTTGAAACTACCATACTTCATATTCAAAAGTGTACGGCGAACTTTTTTTTACCTGTAAGGTAGTACGTTTTAATGCAAATGATATTTGCAATCAATTTTAGAAAAAGAGGAGTGGCCCCGCCCACGCACGTCAATATTTACAGGCAGGAATTAGAGGTTTGGTACAAATACTAATATGATTTTAAATATTTGTTTGCAAAAGTGGACACGCCTCTTTTTTAAGAAAACGTTATAATGGCCCTAATAATAGCAAGAACACCTGCAATATTCACAGTATTTTACACTTGGTAAAGAGAAACGCCCAGGCGTCTTGGAATCAAGTTGAGAAGATGAGGCGTGGCCCCGCCCACACACCTGAACATTTAAAACGATCATATCTTACTGATATTAAGAAGCAGGAAGGTAAGACATCCCACATATCATTATCCCAATAATGCATTTATTACTTGCCTAACTTTCAACAATCAATTTTCACGTTTTACGACACAGTATCGGGAAAGCATTTGTGAGACTGTGGTCATAAAAACCCGAATTTGTGGTGAATGGCTGTGTTTTATATTGAGCCACCTCGCCTTTCTAACGGCAGTTAAAAAATTCAGAATAATCTTATAGATGCTACTCTAATCACTAAAAAATATAAAGGAATCGATGTCCTGATTCCACGCATTTCCATGATACCCACGCACATGTCGTTCGATTTCAAAAGATTGTAGTTACAGGCATTAAAGACAGTTCAACGCGTTTCCGTCCTTTTCCACCATTTGAAACATCTTCTGGCAAAATTCCAAGCGAAACGGGAAAGTCTGCTGCGTTCAGTTTGTTAGCCATTTGAATTTATATGGGAATAAGTTCAAATCTTTGTCCATAATTGACTGCAATGACTGTCTGCTTATACCCATTTGAGCAGATAAGCTTCTTGTCGAAACTCTTGTATTGTTTTGTATGACAGCAGCTACAGCAGCGATTGTTTCCTCCAACCGAACTGAAGGGTCTAGATGGTAAGGTCTTCTGTTACCTGTCCCATGCTCGGCAAAATTGCTATGAAGTCTCATTAGGGTCCATCTGCTTGAAGGATTGCAGCCAAACGTGAGCCTATACTCTCTTTGTACCGAAACTACGGACTCCAGTGCGTAGAGGTGGACAATCCAAATTCTTTTTTTGCATTGTCCCAGGTATCCATTTTTATTTAATATAAAAATCAGTCTGCAAAAGAAAAAAAATATACCAGATTCATTAAATAGAAAAAAAGTTATCACAGTATTCTTTTGATGCGGCTTTCATAAGCCACCCTGTACTTGAAGTGATGGTAATGAAGAGGAAGAAATTGAACAGATGATTGATATTTTTTGTTGGAAACAAAATTGGTTAATCGATTTGGCGATTAGAATTTGTAATAATCGAACTATTTTATTTTTATAAAAATACCATTAAACAATTTTATTTGGTTTGGTGGATTTTTTTATATATATATGGGCTGTTTTGGTCAAGTTATATGTTTTGATGTAAATAGAAGTAAATTATTTCATCTTTTCCTCAACGTTTCGTTGGTTGGATGAAGTTGGAAATACTTCATCAGGAGAAATTTATAAGATATGGATTTAATTTACATCACGACAATTACTTATGTTATTAAAAACGACTTGACTTCACGACACAAGTAATAAATACTTAAATAAATTGTTATACAATGTAACAATCACAGAAGGAGGAAACTTAAATACTACGACGGTTGCTATATATATTTCTGACATTTTCATTGGAATGTTTGACATTTTTTAGCATAAACGTACACAGAACGTCTTGACGTACGACCATAATTTGTGCTGTTTACAGTGACTTGAAAAAATCAATTTGGCAAAAAAAATGGAATTAACTCGTGAACATTTTCGTGCGATCATTTTTCACAACTTTCCACGTGGATTATCACGACAAAAGTGCATCGATGAACTTAAATCTTTGTATGGCGACGAAGCAAGTGAAAAACTGGTTTAATGAATTCAATCGTGGCCGACGCTCGCTCAAAGACGAAGGTCGTCCAAAAACGGCCGTTGTGCCAGAGAACATTGATGCCGTGCGTGAACTGATAATGCAAGATCGTCATATGATATACCGTGAGATAGAGGCATCCTTGGGCATTTCTTTCACCAGCATACATTTGGTATTGCATGAACACCTGGCCGTAAAAAAGGTTTGTTTTCGTTGGATCCAGCATAATTTGACAATCGCTCTAAAAAAGGCTGGAGTCGATAGGTGCAAAAAAAATTGAAAAAATAAAATTGCGGTGCTTCAAGAGACATTTATAAGATCGTCACAGATGACTAATCATGGATCTATGCGTATAAGCTCGAAACAAAACAGCAATCGACCGTGTGGGTCTTCGAAGACGAACCAAATCCAACAAAAGTTGTTCGTGGCACAAGCACTTTGAAGCAAATGGTCGCCTGTTTCTCCGGCAAAGCTGGTCATGTGGCGACTGTTCCGCTTGAGCAACGTAGGAGGTCAATTCTGAGTGGTACACCACAATTTGTTTGCCTGAAACCTTTGGAGAAATTCTAAACACGAACAAGAGGAGACGAATCTTTGTGCACCATGACAATGCGAGCTCTCACACATCGGCTCAAACCAGCGCCAAAACGTCGAATTGATGCGTCACATCCGCCGTACAGCCCTGACTTAGTACCCAATGACTTCTTTTTATTCCCGCACATCACGAAAACAAATGCGTGGTCAACGAGTTGAAAAAGTGCTTCGACAATTGGTTTGGTTTGAAATATAATAAAACTTTTTTTGATGATAAATATTCGCATTTTCATTATAAGGCCGGAAATATTTATATCAGCCCTCGTAATATCACAGAACTGCATGCTTTAAAACAGTGCCACAGTCCATGTATATTGGGTGATCAATCTAAACGTATTTTTTCGAAATAAAAAAAAAATCAAAAAATAAAATAAAATGTGGAATATTTGTGGTTCTTTCGAAAGGACATTTTATGCCATATATTTTTTTGAGTATAAATTCTTTTAAATGGTGTCCATTCTGGGGTTTCAATTTTGGATGAGCATTTCGACCGGTATGACTTTAATGACACGCTTAATGTTAGCTTCCAAAACCTGAATAGTAGCTGGTTTGTCAACATTGAATTTGGACTTTGGATACTCCCAAAGAAAAAAGTCTATAGCTTTGATATTACATGATCTAGGCGGCCAACTCACCGGTCCCAAACGCTCTTCGTAATGAACTCTTAATAGATCCATTGCTTGAACAGCTGTATGGTAAGTAGAGCCGTCCTGTTAGATCGAAATATTGTCAAGATTAAGGGCTTCATTTTCAGGAAGCATAAAGTCCGTTATCAAGGCGCGAAAGCGAGCTCCATTCACGGTTACGTTCCGACCATCATTATTTTTGAAAAAATATGGACCGACTATTCCACCAGGGCGGTACGAACTAAGTCCCCAATGAACTAAGTCCCCAAAACGAAAATGAACTAACCCCCCAAAATTTTATACAGGAGGAAACAACAACGATTTTTGGGGACTTAGTTCATTATTTGGGGATTTATTTCAGTTTCAAATTTAGGGAGTTAGTTCATAATGAACCAACTCCCCAATTCCAAGGAACGAAATAAATCCCCAAAATTATTTTTGGGGAGTTAGTTCATTTTCACTAAATACCAAAATTATTAAAAATTCCATTATAAGAACCGTTACAATTTCTGTACGCATTCTCTTCTTTGATTGTGAACATAGTGTATTCATTAAAAAAAAATAATTAGTTTGTGCTATTACGTCGTGGAGTGAACATTAAAAGTAAAAAAAAAACAAGATGAGTTTTGAAATTATCTCTGGAAATCGCAGAAATAGTGAGCTTTTGTACCATTTCGATTAAAAAATGATATATATGAAAAAGTCTACGTATAAAAATGTAATTAAATATGAATGCCGAAAAAAAACTTGCAAAGCTAGGATGAATCTACTTCCTGATGGAAATTTGGTTCCAGCAAAAAAATTTGTGGAGCATAACCACGAAAATGAGGAGGAAGCCTACAAAGAGTTAAAGGCTTTAACTACAATTAAGAAGGATTGTGTGGACATGTCAGGGATTCTAGGAGGCAGTAAGACAAATTTAAGTTCTATTAGAAGAGCATTTCGCAGGACTTGTGAAAGGTAAGTAAAAAAGTGATAAAATTTTAAATTTTTACTAACATTTTAATTCAGCAATCAGGATGAAACGAAAAACATTGATTTTGCAAAAATATTGATGGATAAAAATATTGATGGATAAAAAAACCAATGAAATTTATAATAAATTGCTAATATATATTAAAGAAAATATATTTGATTCAGATCCATCAACATTCATAACCGATTATGAACAAGGATTACGAAAAGCTGTTAACTTGGTTTTTCCTCGAGCAAAGATAGTTGGATGCTGGTACGTATGTATATATTAAAAATGTGAAATTATTTTAAGTTTTTTCCGAGAATTTAAATTGCCAATACTTTTAATACTTTTGTTTAACGAATCTAATTTATCATAACGTATTACACTCAAACGGAATAGCTATTTATGCACCAGCATTTTATAGTTAATAAATTAATAGTTTTGGAGTCGAAAAAAATTTTTTTTGGTGTAAATCGGTTGGAAATAAAAAATTCGCGCGAATTTTTAATTTTTTTTAATTTTTTTCAGGTTCCATTTTTGCCAGGCTGTTAGACGGAATATGTGTAAGCATAAAACGTTATTGGAGTACATAAGATCATCAAAGAGTGCGTCCCTGCTTTATCATAAAATTCTGGCCCTTCCGTTATTACCAGCAGACTTAATACGGTGTTTATTTAATGAAATAAAATCGCAAATATTTTTGATGGATAGCGATGGCTTATTTTTCCCATTTTTAAAGTATTTTGAAAGCCAATGGATTAACAAGGTAGTAATATATAGTATAAATTTTTTTTTTAATAATCTTAAAATGCATGCATTTCATTTATTAGATTGGCTGCAAAAATTTCTCAGTGCATAAACAGGTTACTAGAACGACTTCTGCCGTCGAGGCTTATAATGGCATTCTTGGTCGGTCAGCTGGAAAAAATGGGCACTTCTTTAAATTCGTCCGCATAATTCAAGAAGAATTTTTCAAAAGCAGACGTTTTTCCATATTATGCGAAAGTGGAGGATCCCTAGCGAAAAAGAAAAGAAAGGACAGTGTGTAAAAGAACAATAAAATTAGGGAGGCAACTTTACTTCTGGATGAAGGAAAAATAACAGTGGCCACATTTCTTTCACGAATGGTTTATGAAAAAAATGAAATATGTGTGGATATGGTCCCAAAGCTGAATATTTTTGAAGAAGAGTCATCCGAAGATGAAATGCCAGAAGAACTTGAAGAACAACCAACTCGCAACAATGACACCGAATGCATTATTTGTCAAGCTAAGACTGCAAACATTGTCCTTCTTCCTTGCAAACATCTAAAGATTTGCGATGACTGCATTTTAAAACTACAGGCAGATTCAATTTCAAAAGGTTTGCAAAATTATTGTTGCCCATATTGCCGCCAAATAGTGGAAGACACCATGCAAGTATATGTTTAAGTTTTTTTTTCTCGTAATTAGATAGATATTAATATGAACTGTTTTTTTTTAATTTGTTATTATCGAATATGTCTCTGTTGCTCAGTTATAATATATTAATAAAATATATCAAAAAAATGGGGACTTATTTCATTTTAAAAATGCGGAATAAATTCATTATGAACTAACTCCCCAGAAAATGGCGAGTTAGTTCATTTTTATTTTGGGGATTTATTTCATTTCATTGGGGGTTTATTTCATTTTCTAAATTGGGGATTTATTTCATTATGAAATAAATCCCCAATTTTGGGGGGTTAGTTCATTTTCGTTTTGGGGACTTAGTTCATTGGGGACTTAGTTCGTACCGCCTTCCACCAGCACATACACCGCACCAGACCATGGTTTGCTCTAGGTATAACGGCACCTTTTGAATCTCTTATGGTTGCTCTTCAGCCAAAATGCGACAATAATGTTTATTGACGTTGTTGTTGAGCCAAAAATGTGCCTCATTACTGAACAAAATTATTGTAGTCGTAAACAGTTTCTCAACAAACGCGCATTTCCATTATACAGCGTCATAATTTTGAGATGTTGTTTCGGTGTAAGACTTTCCATGATGAAATGGCAAACAATACTGAAAGGAAAAAAATATAAAGTTGAACACAACTCACGCGAAATCTGCTAAAAAGGTTATTGAAAAAAATACCTCAAGATGAATCACCCTTTATAAAAAAACCAACTAAAGAAATAAGCAACAAATTGGTCATTAAAAAATTTGAAATCTTTTTTTTTGGTTATGATGATGATTAATGTAGTTATCATAACTAATAATTGGTTACTACAACACAATGTGTGCAAATTTTCTTAAATAACTTTTCGCGGGTTATTGGTATGACCAATCTAAAAGTTGTAAGTATTCGGTTCTTGTAGTATTTCAACCGAATATTCAGTACGATTATAAACATTTGGTGATTGTAACCGAAAGTCTTCTTTTACAATCGAATCGTTGCAGTTACTATCGATTTGCAATTATTTTTTTTCTGTGCCTCATATGCCATTTAATTTGCAGAAGGCATCTTGAATTTTATGCTACTAATAAAATTCGTTTCTTTCGTTCAAGAGCGTACAATAGATACGTAGTATAAGTTGAAAAAGTAGATTAATGATTTTTACTCTACTCCAACATTAAGTGTTACCTGATGTATTTCCGCAAATGGCTTTCTTCTCAACACTTTTCGTACACGTGTAACAAACAAAATAATTAAAACATCATTTGATTTCGACATCTTTCTTTTGTAACGCTGCAAAAAACTGTTTTTTGCTGTTATCTGGTCATGATTAATCACTCCGCGGTTCATAAGATTACCAGTAAAGTCATTCATATTCGATTGGATATTTTCGCTATAGCCCGACAGCGAATACCATTGATTTACAATCTGTGAAATAGTCAACCAATGAACAATCAGACAAATGCCTTAAATTATGCTATGAAAAAGTGAGCGCATAATTTGCGAAATTCTTATTCCCCTATAATTTTTATAATCATTTGTAATGATGTAACATGCATTAAATAGCTAAAAGGGGAGGGAATGCCAAGTGAAATATTTTAACAGCATAGTTTTAGGAGTTTTGGAAATTTAGACCAACAGTAGCACGCTTCTGGGTTGCAATAGGAAAACAATTCAAAATTTATATTGGTTGGCTTAAACCCCTTTTGGTATGGTTTTGCGTATTCGAACATCCTTTTGATTTGCAGATTGCGCTGATGCGTTGCTTCAGTGTGTGCGTTTTCCCCTCGACCGTGGCCAGCTCTTTGTTGGTTCTCTCTTATGGCCTATTTCGGATATATGCGTGCGTTTTGGGCCTACGTTGTTGTTTGCCTCTTTGCCACTGTTTTGCCCGTTGATTCTCTATTATTTTTCAATTCTATTGTCAGTGATAAACGTTTGGTAATTGTCAAATGGCAAATTTGTGCCATAAATTAAAGCCATAAGTAGTATATTGGGAGCATAAAACAAACAAACAAACGTACATACAGCGTACATCCAATCGATACCGGAAGCAGCGAACATACAATTTGTGGAAATTCAGTGATAAAGAATTATTCGTTGATAATAATGAATGGCTCATTGGAAATACCAATGAGCCACGAACAGTTATGGCTTATCCTTTGGGGAATTGAAAATATGTATTGATTGGCTAGTGGTAGCATACAAAAAACTTCGTAATTTTAATGAATGGTTTAGGGTATATACCTTTATATATTTCTTAAAAATTTATTTAGAAACAAACAGGGAAAAGACCCTTTTCAAATCAATACTCGTAAGTTGTTATATTCAATGACCAGGATCTACCGTGAACGTCGGACCCGTCAATCTACGTAATGCATTTCATAAGTTTTAACATGACTTATAGGAGTTTTTCTTCGCTGTCATTTACGAGGTGTGGCTGATTTGGGTGTAATTTCGTTTTTGCACCCTTTGATTATTTATTTCGTTTTTGCACCCTTTGATGTGGAATGGGGAGTATAATAATTTGTCATTCAATCGAACACCTTGAAATATTAGTGGGACAAATTAATAAGGATGATGTCGTTTTTTCTTTTTTCATCTAAATCTAGCATCAAACCAACTAGGCACGATGTAAGTTTTTTGTTGGCTAACAGTTAGATATAAAGTGTAATTCATTTACGTATGTATATTTGTATACCCCTTCATCATAGGATATAGGGAATATTCACTTTTTATATTCTCCTTTATATAGGGTGATTCATCTAGAGGTATTTTTACAGAACAAAAAATATATAAAAATTCAAATCAAGTATGGAATCTTTATTGGTAATTTGAAAGGACATTTTATGGCATTTATTTTGAACAGGGATTAAACCGGCTCAAGACCTCTTGCTTCTATATTTAAATAGAAGACAAGTTTTTAACAAAATGGCAAAGTGACATTGATTTTTATTTTTTTAAAATAATTACCTTCAAATGTTGGCATCTGTTGTATGGAAATGAGCGTTCGGTGAGAAACGGGAAGATCCGCTGTTTTCGACCAAAATTTTGTTCAGTGACGAGACCCATTTCTGGCTCAACGGCGAAGTCGATAAACAAAATTGCCGCATTTGGGCTTAAGACCAACAATAAGAGGTTCAAGAGGTGCCATTATACCCTGAGAAAACCATGGTTTGGTGCGGTTTAGAAGATGGTGGAATCATCGGTGCATATTTTTTCAAAACTGATGATGACGGAACGTAACCGTGTATGGTGCTCGCTATCGCGCCATGATATCGATCTTTATGCTACCTGAAATTGAAGGCCGTAATCTTGACGACACTTGGTTTCAACAGGACGGTGCTACTTGTCATACAGCTGCTCAAACTGTGGATCTATTGAGAGGTCATTTCAAAAAGCAGCTAATTTCACGTTTTGAACTGGTGAGTTGGACGAATCATCCAAAATCGGACCGTCAGAATGGAAACCCTGAGGCGCAGTTGCGGCCAACATTTGAAGGAAATTATATTCAAAAAATAAATGCCACAAAATGTCCTATCAAATTACCAATAAAGATTCCACACTTGATTTAAATTTTTAGTTTTTTTGTTCTGAAAAAATACCTCTAGATGGATCACCTTATCGTATAGAGGGTATATTCACTTTTTTTACCCTCCAATATAGGATAGAGGATATATTAAGTTTGTCATTCTGTTTGAACACCTTAAAATACTGGTCAGTGTCCTCATAAGGTATATAAAGGGTGGTTAAATTTTAAGGGCCAATGTTGAATGTAAACCAATCCTTAACTTCAAGTTTTTTTGCATTTCATTTGATTTTTCTCAATTCTAAACTAATTCAATTTGAAGCAAGCAACGCGTTAATGTTATTCATAATGAAAAAAATGCGTTCAAATCAAAATGCATATCGTGCACTTCGTAATTTTTCCGGTCAATTTTATCGTCCAATTGTGCGTACAATAGGAAAAATCGTGCAAAAATTTGATCAAACCGGGTCTGTAGGAGATGTGAAAACACCAGCGCATGCTCGTACAGCTGTTTGCGATAGTGTGGCTGAATAGCCGTCGACCTCAACTCGTCGTCGTACCCAACAATTGCACCTCTCACGCTCGTCGTTGATTAACGTTATGCATAAAGACTTGCATTTACGCGCTTACAAAGTGCAATTGATTCAAGAACTAAAGCCTCTTGACCATTCCAAACGTCGTCAGTGGTCAGAATGGTATCAAGAAATGGCAACAGTGGATGATCGACCCTTAAAATGTAACCACCTATATTCTGAATCGTTGTAAGACCGTTTCTGTCTGTAGAAAGTAAACTACAGATTGTATAAGTACTATTGAAGCAAGACGGCTGAAATTTTGCCAAAAATATGTGCTGATGGGCTGCAACGGTTGCTATTGAATATGGGTCAGATCGGTCGAAAGTAAAAAGTTTCATCTCAGAAGGACTGGGTCAACGTCTTGAAAATTCACCAATCCTAAACTTAAAAACGCAATATCTTATGAACTATAACAGATATGGGCCTGATATTTGAAACATATGATATTGACGTGTATCATTACGGTTATAAAGCGGGCTTTGCCACGCCCCCTTTGAAAAATCCCCTTTATGGCCAAACAACTAGATCGATAGTTATTTACTTTAACAGGATAAAACAAATGAATAGGCAATTTTTCTAGACTATGTTGTGGTAAAATTGGATAAGGGTGCGAGGAGCCAACCACACAACCCTGAACCTAAATAGACAATATCTTATGAACTAATAGAGATATGGCGATGATATTTGTAACATTTGATGTTGATGAATCGAAACTCATCAATGAAGAAAAGAGGACAGTGCCACGTCCCTATAAGAAATCGCATTCATGGGCAAATACGAGGGCGACCGCAAAACTAACTGGCCTGACACATTTTCTGTTTTACTAGCAATTTTTTGTTTTTTAAAAGCAATCTTTTATAAGCCATCTGTCAAAATTTCCGAAATATTTAATGATTATTTTCTTTGTTACAGGTAATTGAAGTAAACAAGTTTTATAATTTTTGAAAAATGGAAAATAAAGAGTTTCGTGCAGTGTGTTTAAGTGTTTAATTACACTTTTATATGAAAGGTTATTCGCCACAATAAATCAAAGATGAATTGAATTCTGTTCATGGTGATAATGCACCATCATACTCCACCGTGAAATCCTGGGTTCAACAATTTAAAATGGGTCGTTCAAGTACTGAAGATGAACAACGCTCTGGAAGACCGAAAACTGCTACTACTATGGAAAACATTAGAAAAATATTTAATGATGTGACTAAAGATAGTCGAATAAAGCTCAGAGAACTTGCTGATATTGTTAAAACACAAAAAAAAACAAGTTTGGAGTATTTTACATGATGAACTCCACATGAAAAAGCTATCCGCAAGATATGTGCCGCGTTTGTTGACTTTGCCCCAAAAAATCTTCCGTTGGACCAATTCCGAGGAGCTTTTAGCGATTTATCAGCGTAATCCAATAGAGTTCTTGCGCCGATTCATAACTGTTGATGAAACATGGATCCATCACTACATACCAGAATGCAAAGAACAGTCAAAACAATGGATATAAGCTGGTAAAAGTGGTCCCAAGAAGGCGAAAACTGTTTAGTCAGCAGGAAAAGTAATGGCCACAGTATTTTGGGATGCAAGGGGTATAATATTTATTGATTATCTTGACAAAGGAAAAAACTATAAATAGTGAATATTATTGTGCATTATTGGATCGGTTGAATGAAGAAATCAAGATAAAACGACCGCATTTAGAAAAAAAAGGTTCTTTTTCATTAAGATAATGCTCCTTCAAACACTGCATTTTTAACTCAACAAAAACTGGCCGAATTATGATTTGAAATTGCTCCGCATCCACCATATAGTCCAGATTTATCTCCTTCTGATTATTTCTTGTTTCCAAATTTAAAAAAAATTCTCGGTGACAAAAAATTTTCGTCCAATAGCGGGGTTATTGCTGAAACTGAGGCATATTTTGAAAGTCTTGAAAAATCTTATTTTTCGGATGGAATTAAAAAACTTGAAAAACGTTTGATGAATTGTATTGAGTTGGAAGGAGATTATGTTGAAATATAAATAATAATAATTCCATAATAATAATAATTCCGGTTCTTTTTATGTTAGGCCAGTTACTTTTGCGGTCGCCCTCGTAAATGGACCGATCATTGAAAATTTTACTTAAATGAAGTCATTGAAATTTTGCAAAAAAACATGTTGAGGGACTGCAACGGTTCGTATTAAAAACGGACCAAACCGAATAAGAGGTAAAAGTTTTTGACTTACAAGGATTGCGTCAACGCCTGAAAAAATCACTAATCCTTAACTTCGAAAAACAATATCTCATAAACTTATTGATATATGGGGATAATATTTGTAACATATTAATGAATCGTAACATATCCAGGAAGAAAAGTGAGCTGGAAAAAAAAGCATTCATGGGCAAATTAATAGACCGATCGTTACAGATCTTAACAGAATGAAGTCAGTGACTAGGAAATTACTAAAAACTATATTATGGTAAGATTTGACGAGGGGCTGAGGACCCGTGCATACAACCCAAAAATTTGAATGGCTATATCTGTCAAACTAACACCGATTTGACGACAGTTGTTGGTAAATATGATAATAGTATGGAAAGAAACACACCCTGATAGAAAAAGGCCGGTGCCGCTATTCCTTGACCAAAGTTTCATATTGGACCGTAGTTAACGATGAAGGGTATAAAGGCTTCGTCGCGGCCAAATTTAATTTATCCACTTATTTTAATTTAAAATAAAACTAAAAAAAAATTTTAAATAGAATTCAATATTGACAAATTCTGACAATTACTACTTAAAGATAATATCATTTAAATATTTGTCGCGACTTAAATATATGGTATCTCTCTCCAGTATTGCCATCGGGATCTTAGAAGTTACACCTTCCAAATCTTGAATGCTGGTTTATCTGCGAAGACTTTTAACTTCACACGACATCAAGGTCCTACTATGAGATCACTCTTACATTACTCGTTTATTCAGAAGTTTCAGCTACTCAGTCTGGATTTTGAGCAATGACGGACTTAATATGTGTCTGCTAAAGGAGGAGAGACATATTTTGTTGGGGTTATATGAAATCATGGACCGATAGGGCCCGCCTTCACAAGGGATAGTCATAGTCCCCATTGACACAGAAAACCAGAACAAAAATTACCGTAACCGAACTGCCTCTTGTGTAAACAGAATAATCTGCAGCCAACTTCAAGAAAAAAACAAAAGGAATTGATAGTACGGGCAAGTTCTTTTCCTTTTCATTACCCTTACCTCTCTTTCTCCAAAAAACTGAGAGTTGCTGCGGCAAGTAATGTTGTCTCGTGTAAATGGGGACATAGATCGAACTTAACGTGCTATGCTTTATACAAACAAGTTCGACTTAAAAATATATCCTGCAAAGCGTCAGAACTTCAAATGAGATTGTCATTTATATCGGGGTTTTATGAAAACAAGAACCAATATGATCCATTTCCACCAAAGTTAATTAATGCTCGCTAAAACGACCCAAGCGATATTGGAGCACAAACGGATGCAATTTGTTGCTTCTAGAGCTACAAAACCTGTAGTCGGATGGGATTTTATTATGGGGCTATTCGATCTATGGACTGATAATATTCAGTCTAATCAGATGTAATTTTTGGTCTTTCATAACGAACCATTTAAAATGTGAGCAAGATCGAATAAATATGAGTATGAGACTTGTATAGTGGCAAGACCTCAAAAATAGAGGACCTTTTTGTGAGGGTTATTCGAAATCACTGTACGAAAATGGTCAATTTTACAATAGTTACTTATTTGTTGATCGTAACGTATTGTGCGATATTTGAGCACAGTTCGACTTTGTGGCTTCTAGAGGGGCAGGAAGGCAAATCGAGAGGGACTTTTCTGAGGGGTTTAAATAAAATTACGAGTATAATTCTACATAGTATTGTTTTTATTGCAGCGAGCACAATCACATTTAATTTGTTTCTTCTAAAGCAGCTGGACCTTTATGTAGGGGCTAAAGCAGCTGGACCTTTATGTAGGGGCTAAACCGATAAGGTTCAATTTTGCCAGAGTTGAATATTGGCCGCTCGTAGCGCTTTACGAGAATTTGGTCAGAGTCAAATGTAGTACGAGTATGTGACTTCTAGAGCTGCAAGTTCTGAAGTAGGAAAACATATTAGATTTATATCAAAACATGAATCAATATAGATCAATTTTAATGGGATTCGTCCTAGAATAAACTCTGAATAGTGTACCCATTATCATCGAAATCTGTCTACGATAAATGGATAGATGGAGAGACATCCCTCAATAGAATCAGATAGTGATTCTTAATCTATTGAGATATTACTAACATCAGCACTAAGTCAACATTATCTGTACCACAATATATGTACTCGTACAAATCTGGGTGTAACATTAAAAGTCATAGATGTAACATTCGTTTGGATATCTCTTCGGCGTGCTCAATTTTTTGTGACAATTTTTTGTGACGGTTTCATTAAGCCAGAATTATGCCCGTTGCCCCACAAAAATCGGCGTGAAAATAGCGACTCTTTATTGATGAGTTGAAAAGCTTAATGAAATTAAATTAAAGCGAAATTTAATTATGATCAATAATTTTCCAACAATACTGACTAAATAAGAATGCGTACAGTAGACAAAACACTGAAATGAATCACACTTTAACATATACTTATATATATGATACGAAAAGAACAAAAGACGTAAGAAAATCAAAGCACTTGTTTCGAAGTTTAACAACATTTTATATATAAAAAAAAACTTTTGTAGAGGGTGGGCGATTTAACATTTTAAATTGTAATCAGCTGTAAAAAAATTACTGATAAATTGTTCGAATTTCTGATTTTATTGGAAAGGTTCAACTATGTCATTTAATAATGTAACACCAACCGATGCGTTTTCGCATTACGCAATGGGCGAAAATTGTGTGTCACTGTTTGGTGTGAATTTTGGCTGGCGGCATCAATAGACCATTTTTTGAAAATGAACAAGGAGCCGATGATAGCGCAAAGGGTGAGCATTACAGCACCATGCTCAACTAACTTTTGTTTCCAAAAATTCAAGAGAATGACATGGACGATATTTGGTTTCAACAAGACGGACCACATGTCTTGGATTATTTTCTGTGGGGAACCAATAAATGTTACGCAAAGCATCCAGAGACAATTGAAGTTTTGAAACATGAAATCGAAGCTGCCATTGAAGAGATTCGACCTTAAACAATTTAAAATGTACTTAAAAAATTGGGTTGATCGGATCAGATACTGAAGAGATTCGACCTTAAACAATCTAAAATGTACTTAAAAAATTGGGTTGATCGGATGAGATACTGTCGAGCCAGTTGTGGTAGTCAATAACTGATATTCTGTTCCATTATTAAGTGATAAAGTTCAACCAGGTTTTGAAAAAAAATACACAAGGGAACAAGGTACATCTGATTAGGAAAGGAATGTTGTTTTTAAGGTTATTTAGACGCTGCGCTTGGTATTTTTCTATCAACTCGAGTTTTTGATATATACATATTTTGGCCACATATTTGGCCACAATTTTGCATATTTTAGACACTACATAACGGGTGGTCAATCTTGAGGTATTTTCACAATAGGGGGCTTTCACCAATTACGTATGAGTTGTGTTAAACTTTATTTTTTTTTCTTTTTAGTATTGCTTGCTATATCATCATGGCAAAACTTACACCGCGGTTTGGTGTGATTTATGGCATGGTGGAATCATCGGTTCTTATTTTTTCAAAAATGATAGTGCTCGCTATCGCGCCTGATGTCGGACTTTTTGCTACCTGAAATTGAAGCCCGTAATCATATAACCAGAGTTATATACGTGACATTACTACGTGACAATTAATTGTATTCACAGCCACGCCCCATTGGGCACCTCCTACACAAATGGCTTTGTTTTAGAGTAGAAAAGAATCCGCATAACACCCACATGCAGAGAAAAGATATGGTTACTATTTGGTCATGGCAACAATAGTATGTTAAAGTATTTTCATCGCAACCCTAGTATTGTTTTTTGAATTTAATTTTGACAAAAGTATGATTGCTGCAATATAATATTGTAACAATAGTATTGTTGCCAAAATTTAAAAATGAAAATATGGTTGCAGCAGCAATATAAATATGGTTGGTGCGACAAAAGTATTGCTTTTTTGGGTATTTGGGTATTGCTTTTTGAATTTCATTTTGACAATAGTATGATTGCTGCAATATAATATTGTAACAATAGTATTGTTGTCAAATTTAAAAATGAAAATATGGATATAAATATGGTTGGTGCGACAAAAGTATTGCTTTTTTGGGTTTTATGATAATAATAGTATGATTACGACAATCATACTGGCAATTATTGTCAAATTTTTGTAATTTGACAATATTATTGTTACGAGTCTTACGCAATAATAGTTCTTTTTATATGTAAATTAAATTTGTTCAAAACAAACTGCTTTGGATTAGTATAACTGAAATATTTTTAATAAATGCATTTTTTCACTGTTAAAAAAATCGCTTCCATTATTCAGAATTTAATATATTTTTAAATTATTTACTTAATAAATATCTCTCTTATTGAATAACAACTTAACCCAATCTTTACAAGATTTTTGGGGATCATAGTATGGCTGTGTCTGAGTCATACTATGGTTATGAGGATCATACTATGGTTGTAAGTTAAACATACTATGGTTTTAAGAACCATAATATGGTTATGGGGATCCTGGTACTGTGGAGTGTAAATAATAATATGGTTGTGGGAACCATAATGTTGTTGGGAGGATCATAGTATGGTTGTATGAGAATTATACTATTGTTGTAATGATAATAATACTGTTGTGCCACAACCATATCAACAACAATAGTAAATCAAATATAATGTAAGACAAGCTGACGAAAATTTGGGGCCTGAGCCACGCCCTTCTACAAACAAGATACTATACGAGCCTAGATTGAAACCTATAATTTCGGTATTATGAACCCATGAATTTCGGAAAAATTTTGTTTGCAGCAAAAAGTTTATTTCATCTTTATATGCGAGCGAATAAGGAAAAGACGACCGTTTGCGAAATGTCAATAAAATCGGTTTAGGCAATGGAGGAAGTAACGAAAGAA
Organism: Hydrotaea diabolus; assembly: GCA_963513945.1. Classification (NCBI taxonomy): domain Eukaryota; kingdom Metazoa; phylum Arthropoda; class Insecta; order Diptera; family Muscidae; genus Hydrotaea; species Hydrotaea diabolus. The sequence goes on along the minus strand of OY740717.1, from coordinate 50,029,552 downwards.
AATATAAAATCCATGTATGAGTGAGGGTATATGTAAGTCGGATCAACCGACTGAAGCTTTTTAACTTGTTTCTTCATTCAACCAATATTCCAAGTAAACATGTTTTTTTAAACCGCTGGGCAATCTGGGCTAAGTTTGTTATATTTGCACCATTCGCAGCTATCTATAAATCTGAAAATTATAGACATTTTAGACATAATCAACTCGTGCACACACTCACACATACAAGCTGGCAAATGGTTGAATACGTACATTACGCCTTGGAGTACAATTTGTGATCTCGTTTATAAGTATTACTGTTGGGAATACCTTTTAAATACACTCACACATTCGAAGACAGAAAAGAGTACTCAAAATCAAATGTACACTTAGACGGATACGCATCCTCAGATGTGGATCCGGTGGTGGCACATCTATAAATTCAGCCAAATTAACGCAAAGACAAATAACTAAACGCATTTTGAATATGTCCGAATCGACTTGAAATCTCACACAGATACACGCATACATACTCGTATGTGCATAAATACAAATACAGACTCACTTCTAAATTCATACACTGTACTTAATATAATCTAGTGTACACATGCATGGACACACAGCCATACACTTACTTTCGAAAGGGGGATATTAGTGTGTGTATGCATGTGTATGAGTGCTTTTATGCATTTAGTGGTAAGGTTGGATAACTTTTACTAATGGTAGAGTATTATCCTTATTTACGCACACACGCACACACGAGGGAAGCTGCAAAAGTATTTGGACTTAAAGCATTAGGACAGTCTTCATCATTGTGCACATTGTTTTTGTTATACCTTTAAATGACAATTTTCAGTAGAGGCAACTGACACTATCGGTTTAAGAGACACAGTATCGGTATCCCTAACTAATTAAGATGAATTTTGGAAATGATTTTTTACCTATTGATTGTTGTAATAGATCGTTGGTTATAAGTCTCTGAGTATTCTGTTGTCATTACAATGGACATCTTTCAACCGGACCAACTTATTGTTAAATGTTATGTATTCGGTTATTTGACCGATCTATAGGGTGATCCATCTAGAGGTATTTTTCCAATAGGGTTTTTTTCACAGATTTCGCATGAGTTCTGTTAAACTTTATTTTTTATTTGTTTTCAGTACTGTTTGACATTTTATCATGGAAAGACTTACACCGCAACAACGTCTCCTAATTCTGGAACTGTTTAATGGAAATGTGCGATCGGTAAGAAACTGGCCTTAGCCAAAATTTTGTTCAGTGATGAGGACCATTTCTGGCTCAACAGCAACTTTAATAAACAGAATTGCCACATTTGGGCTAAAGAGCACCCAGAAGAGGTCCATGAGGTGCCATTATACCCAGAGAAAACCACGGTTTGTTGCAGTTGATGGCCTAGTAGAATCATCGGTCCATATTTTTCCAAAAAGATGATGGTCGTAACGTAAACGTGAATGGTGTCCGCTCTCGCGCCATGATATCGGACTTTTTCCTACCTCAAATTGAAGCCCGTAATCTTGACGAAAGTTGATTTCAACATGACAGTGCTACTTGCCATACAGCTGCTCAAACAATGTATCTATCGAGAGGTAATTTCTAAGAGCAAGTAATTTCACGTTTCAGACCAGAAAGTTGGCCTCCCAGATCGTATAATATCACACGTTTAGACTTTTTGTGTGGAGGCTACGTAAAGTCCAAAGTCTGTGCTGGCATATCAGCTACGATTCAGGTGTTGGAAGCCAACATTTCGCGTGTTATTAACGCCATACCGGACAAAATGCTCGAACGAGTCATCCAAAATCGGACCCTTAGAATGGACAGCCTAAGACGTTGTTGCAACCAACATTTGTAGGAAATTTTATTCAAAAAATCAATGCCATAAAATGTCCTTTCGAATGAAGACTAAAGATTCCATACTTGATTTGAAGTTTTGTATTTTTTTTTGTTTTAAAAAATACCTTTAGATAAATCACCCGATATTTAATTTTTATATTTATTTTGAAAACTTGATTTTAACATTAAACCTTTTTTAGTTTGTTTGCACAAGTAGAATGATTTTGTATATCAATATGGAATAGTGGGGTATAAAATTAAATTTTAGTTTTAAAGTATCAGAAGCAATTTAAAGATAAAGCTGGCGTTGGTATGTTATTAAAATACCTCAATATTTACGGCTAATAAAGGGATGGTGTGACACAATGGACCTAGAATGTCTTGGCTAAGGATATGTGATAAGAAATATATTTAACCATATCCGTTAATAAAGCTGGCTTTCCAATGATAACCATACTGCCCTAATCAGTTAAGCCAAAAAGCTTAAACTGTCTAACACAATAAGAAAATAAAAAAAAGAATACACATTTTATTGTTTCCAATCGTTTTTTTGGGATTACTAAAGTTGTTTTTGTCTCTAAAGATAAATCGCTTAAGATTTTGCAGCGGCCATTTTTAAAGGAAAAATATTCGAATGTTTGGATAACCAATAAACGGGATTGGTTCCTATCAACTTATGTTAATTCAAACTTGATACTCGTACCTTCAATACCATGGAATGTTTGGATAACCAATAAACGGGATTGGTTCCTATCAACTTATGTTAATTCAAACTTGATACTCGTACCTTCAATACCATGGAATGTTAGTGATTACAACAGAAAGAATGTTAATCCAATCGAATGTTTTTTGTAGTTCGAAAAGATGTTCAACTGATTTTTTCTAACCCAAAAAACTTAAACTGTCTGAACTTTTTTTTTGTCTTTATACATGTTTTGAGGATTTTGAAATATGTTTTCTTCGTAAACAAAGTTTTTGGCTTAATCCGATAAATACAATAGGTTTTATATGTTGATGTTGAAATACCTAATGTTATATTACAACAGTTTAGTCACTACAAAGAACTTATCTGTTGTCACCACCAATTATTAGTATTATAGCACATCACAATTAGTTGGTTGCCCTAACTGTCAGTTGTGGCAACCAATAATTTAAGTGATTGGTATAACTGTGTTATTGGTTGTGAATACCGTGATATGGTTGTTGCAACCATCATATGATATCTCATACCATGTTACTATCAATACTATGAAATGTTGGTTATTGCAACAGAAATTCGGTTTATCCAAGCAAATTTCTGTAGTTTGGACCTATTTCCGATTGATTTTTTCTCTGTGTGCAGCCAAACCAAAGCAGAATGACTCAAATGAAGTTATTCCGGCAGGTCCCTTTAAGTACTCTACCTGCCGATTGCATTCGTGTTCAATGGCAGCATATGTTTAAGTCCAAGAGGATGCAAGGTGGTGCGAGGAGGATTAAAAACTTGCCACTGAAGCTACTTATGTAGAAAACGTCTACCTGTATAATCGATATTTCTTTGTTAGTAGCAGTGACTACGAGACTCTGTTTGATTACTTCATACAGGAAACAGATTTGTCACAACCGATTTGTTTTGCCTGTCAAATGATTAAATTGGTAACAATCAATGGCATTTCAGGCCTCTCCCCTTCTGGTACCTCTGACACAAATGATCCTGTTTCAGTGTAGATTAGAACCTACATTAATTGTCAGCAATTCGCTTAAATTTTAAATATTTTTATAGCGGTTTTCTACTTACATATTAAAAAATGTGTTGACACGCCCATTCTGGTACCTCCGATACAAATGCAGCATTTTTGAATTCTTCAAATATCTTTAATGCTACTCATCCGATATAAACTAAAATCAATACTTAAGACAAGAGTTATATAGTAAGCTTCTTGACACTTAATGGTACTCCTAGCCACGCCCCTTCTGGTACCTCCCACACGAATGACACTGTTTCCACCGTTACTACGAGACACTGTTTGATTACTGCAAACAGGAAAAAGATTTGTCCCAATCGATTTGCCAATCAAATGATTGTGGTTCTTCTAGAACTTATCAGCATAACCGAATATTAGTTCGTGTACCTCAATTGATGGTATTGAATTTAGCTATGAAATAAATTCCATAACAATCTTTAATTTCACCCTCACAACTGAACATCATCCGGACCCAATTTATAGAATTTCTACCACCCTTGACGACACTTCGAGAGATACCCAGCCAGAGCCAATTACCTAAAACAGGCGATCCGCAGCTACTTACTGGCTTTGCGTATATCCTTAACTTTTCATTAACGAACAAACACAGAATTACTAAGTGTGTTGAGTCAGTGGGCTGTGCACGTTTCATTCATATACTCGCTGATCGGCAGCTACAGCCTTCAGAAATTCGACTGTTGCTTGTATAATAAAGACTGTTGCCCTATCCTGTTAAAATCAGATGGTTTCCAGTCCCAATTCATCCACTTTAAGATGGAGAAATGTGCCAAGCATATCTCGGTAGGGATTACAGGTGACACAAGTTGGTAAGCTCGTAAAGTTTTTGAAAAAAAGCACATCCAGAATAAACACCATGGGGAGTACGGTATTAATGGCTCGTCTTGGGTTACATACGAATTTTCCTTTGGCACATTTGTGATACTATTGCTTGTAAGCTTATTTACTAAGATAAAACCAGTAAAAAAGTCGGGGGTGGCCGTCTATATTTATACTATACCCTGCTCTCCTGGATGTTCAAAAAAGCCTTTTAATCCAATTTCACCATATTTTAAAACTAATGTCTTATTTGAATTTGTGAGACAATTTTATTGTTTTTGGGAAAATCGGCTTTGTGCAGCTTTATGTTAAGCTTAACAAATTTCCTACAATATCAACAGGGCCCTCCTATGCACAAGGAACATAATTGTGCCAAACGTCATCAAGATTAGTTGTAATAAGTGGCTTCTAGAGCTAAAAACATAAAATCGGATGAAAATATTTTCATCCGATTTTATGATTTTCTTCAATTTCAATATCATTTAGTTTGGTTAAAAAAAAATACTCGAACTTATTTTCATCTAGATTGTATGTTAGTAAGATGTGGCTGCTAAAGCTAATAACAGAAAAATCGGATGAACATATATGTGGGAGCCAAATCTACATCCAAACGTATTTTCTTCAATTTTATAAACGTCCTTTAGTGGTCCGAAAACTAAAGTGTGCAAATTTCACCGAGAGTGGATGCAATATGTGGATTTTAAAGCTAAAGTTTAAAAGGAATGAACATATATGTAAGGGAGCTATATCTAAATTTGAACCGCATTTGTTCAATTTCAATTACCGTGGTCCTTGGCCCAAAAAAACCTACTCGCACTGAATTTCATCAAGATTAGCTGTAATATGTGGCTTCTAGAGCTAAAGACGTAAAATCGGATGAACATTCATATATGCACGGGAGCTATCGACAAACCTGAACCGATTTACGTTCATTTTAATAACTCACTTCATTGGCCGATAAAAGTTTCTCATGCTAAGTTTCATTAAGATTGAAAGTAAGATGTGGGCTTTAGAAGTACAAACATAAAAATAGATGCTTATATATAAGTATGTGTATGTCGGAGATATATCTAAATCAAGACCGATTATCTTCAATTTAAGCAACATCCTTCCTTGATCTATAAAAATAACTTGTGATAAATTTGATCAATATTGAATGCAATTTATGGCTTCGAGAGCTTAAAACAGAAAAATCGGATGAACATATATGTGTGGGACATGTAAATCTGAACCGGTTTTTCTCAAACGTCGCCATTGGTCCAAAATACAAAAGTGTGCCAAAATTTATCAGGATTGGTTGCAATATGTGGCTTCTAAAGTTTAAGGTATGAAATCTATTCAACATATATGCATGGGAGCTATAACTACATCTCAACTGATTTTCTTTAATTTCAGTAGCGTCCGTCCTTGGTACAAACCATTTAGTTCTGCCAATTTTCATGAAAATCGTTCGCAATTGTATCCTGTAGTTTGTTTATTAGCTTTAGGTGGATGTACGGACAGACAGACATCGTTAAATGGAATCTCCTAGTGATCGGTATACTTAAAGGTGGGTCCAGCTCAAATATTTTTGTTAGTTACAAACATTAGCCATAAAACTAACTTATAATGCCCTGTTTCACCATGTAGTGCAGGGTATAAATAGGGATCGTCATATTGATTTTCATTGAAAATCTGTCGGTAAAAAATTGAAACAATTATTTCACTTTCTCAAGAATTAGAGCAATACATGTATCAAAAACCTTCAGAATTCGGTCAGATTTCTGTACGAACATCGGCAAAATGTTCCGATTTCGAATCAGACTTCTTACCGAGTTCGTAAGGACAAACATATGAGAGGGTTGACACGAATTCTGAACTACTTCTCTGAGGGAATTCTGATGTTTTTGCCGACATTTCGAACCGATTTCCCACCGAATTCTGAACTGTAGTCTTAGGAAATTCGAAAGGAAATTTAAATTTCTCGGATCGAATTCTGAACTAATTCTGACCGACTTCGGTCAGAATTCTGGCATTAAGTCTTATTAAATTCTGATGGTTTTACCGACATTTCGAACCGAATTCTGAACGAATTCTGAGCTTATGCCATGGTAAATTCTGAATGTAAACAATCAAAAAGAAGAAAATATTTTTGTTTTAGAAAAAAAATTTGTAAAACATTTTCAAAAAACGTTTGTAAAGACTTTTAGTTACAAGCAGGGGTGCAGTTTCGGAGAGCGCCACTTTACTATAATAATACCGCAAACAATAATTGTGCTGTAATTATGTTTAGTGGCTATACACTAAAGGGCATCCAGTTTTGCATTTAACGAGAACTGCCGACAGTAGAGTTTTCCTCCGAACACAATAAAAATCCCTCGCACAGCCCTGCTAACCAAACGTTCAGAATTCGGTCAGAATTCTGTACGACAATCTGAAAAATTTTACATTTTTTGAATGAAAACAAACAAAAATTTTAAATTTAAAAATACCTCAGACAAACAGTAAAGAATTCGTTCAGAATTAGTTCTGACATGTCTGAACACAATACTAATTCCTAACGATATCGGTAAGAATTCTCGATAGAGTTCAGATATTGTTCAGAATTGTCTGATATCAGACATTGTCGGCAAATTTGGGTTGTTTCTTCTTTACAATGGCCAAAGCTGATTTGGCATCTGACGCTATTTGCAAAAATTGTACCATTTTAGGGTAATGAGTTCTGTTTACCCTTGTCCAAGCATAATGCACGAGGTTATTTGTGTGTCAAGCCTTAACGTCAAGTTTTTGACCCAACTTTATTTGACATCTTTTTGTTTCAGTGTTTGACAAATTCACAAATGGAGAGGTACACAAATGAGCGGCGCATTAAGATTGTTAAACCTTTTTAGGAATATGGGCGTTCAAATCAAAATGCATTCCGTGCACTTCGTGATTTTTTTGGTCTGCATAATCTCCTCGTCATGCATCTACAAAGAATGACTGCTTGGTACGCTTATGGGCTGGCGGCGTCATCGGGCCGTAATTCTTCGGAAATGAAGTCGGTCAAGCAGTAATAGTGAATGGTGTTTGAAACCGCGAGATGATAACGGACTTATTCCGGCCAGAAATTGAGGATACCTGGGACGATATTTGACTCCGACAGGATTGTGCCAATTGCCACACAGCTAACGAAACAATGGCTCTTTTGCGCGAGTAATTCATTGGCCGTGTTATCTCACATCGTGGCGATGTTGATTGTCCGATATTGACCCATCGGATAGAGCTATGCCACTTAAGTCGTGGTGAGCAGTTGGGCGATATTCTGTTTCACACATTATTTGTTTCACACATAATTGTCATAATTTAATAAAAAATAATAATTTTCTGAAAACTTTTTTTTTTTTTTTTTTTTTTTTTTTTTTTTTTTGCTTTATATACAATTAACATCGTGCGTTTTAGTTGGACCAGCCTTTTTAATCGAAGGTGTTTCATATAATTGACGATTATTTTTAAAACCAGCTGCCTTGACATTACGGTGCTTTCATGTTCAGCTGGGTTACTTTCCAATCAGCCCTCGCATATACTTATACATCTCAGTACGAGTACATACATATAAACAGATACGATAAAACCCATAGAGCTAATGCTAAATATAAGTATAGATCTATTTGCCTGATGTGCTTTATTAGGAGTAAATAAATTCATGTTGTACATGTACGTCTGTGTGAGTCTAAATGCTCATAAACATACGTACACTCATACACTCACGCATACATACTTCCATATGTATGGCATTACTAGCTTATGCAATGCGTACAGGATACATCTGGATGGATGTGGACCGGAGACATGTTTAGATATTAACGTTTGTGTAAATAATTTCAAATTAACTAAAACATGTGTGTTAATTATGCTCCGGCAGCATGAAGTGGCTTACACGTATGCCCTTACACTTGTAAAGGGTGTTGCTTAGGAATGAGAGAGTTATGTTATTGAAGTAAAAAAAGGTATATTCCTTCTTTGGCAAATTCAAGACCAGTTTTAGACATACCATAGGGGTACCCTTCTAACCTGGAAGTAAAAACTGCCACATGACTGGATTAAGGCGCCACAGAAAAATGCGTCAAGCTGTAATCCACCGTCAACTTCTGGGCGTCCTCGTTTTTCCTCCTCAGATTTACTCCACTCCAACGAAAGGGACTAACTGATGATATTGGTTATCCTTGTGTTGCTGTGTGTGTATACGTATGTGTGGGTGCAACAAGAAAAATAAGTTTAAATTGGAACTGTATATTATAACACAGCGACATCCGATTATACTTATGTATTTGTGTTTATCTGCAAGAGCATCCTTTCCTTTTCCTTTTTTTGAAATGCCACTTGTTTGTTTGAGGGAGATGTTGTCTTTTTTTTGTTTTTTTTTTTAATTACAACTTACTTTTTCTGTTGGTTTTATTTTAATAATTAATACCACATCGTGTAATTCTATTTGTGACATTTTAATTAAAGGAATTTGATTTATAACGAGCACATATATGCTTATATAAATATATGGCGGACCGAAGAATAAATAAAGTAATAAAATAAAAGTAATGTGAAGGGAAGAGATAAGATTTCAAGTGAAAGGAATTGAAAAACAACCTGGAGAGTAATGCTAATAGTCTAGGAATTATCTGGGTTCATAAAGAGTTTGTTAGTTATTAAAGGTTTATAAAAATTACAAACGATTTCTCCCGAAAGAAAAGATATTACTAAGCAAAGCTTCAAAAATGCAAATTTGGTATTTTTGGTGTGTATTTATTAGTAAAGATGACTATAAAAGGTTGTAACACTAGTTGAAACCCAGCTAGAACTTCGTTACTATTGATAGCTTGTTTTAATCGGAGGGACTGTTTTTTTCGGGTCCGTGAGTCCTTAGGGCCCCCGCAGACTGCAGACTTTTTATCGGCCGATAGTTTGGTCGGCTTCTTAATCAGTATGGTTACAATCAGTTACAAACTATTTCGAGACAAACAATACTGAAAAGGGGGAAAAAAGTTTAACGCAACTCAAGCGTAAACTCTAAAAAACACCTATGGAAGTAATACCTATCGATGGATTACCCTACACGCAGAAAAAAAGTATGGTTGTGGTGACAATATTCGAAGAGGATCATACTATTGTTGGGTATATGGTTGTGCCACAACAATAATATGATCCTCACAACAATAGTATTATTCACATACAACCATACTATAATCCTCACAACCATAGTATGATTCACACTAAACCATACTATTATCTCCACAATCATATTATGATCCTCACAACCATAGTATTTTTCTCAAACAACCATAGTATGATCTTCACAACCATAGTATGATTCACACGCAACCATACTATTATTCATACAACCATAGTATGATTCACTCAACCATACTATGATTCCCAAAATTATTTATCAGGGTTGGGTAATGTTGTTATTCAAAATAGAGATTTTAATCAAGCAAGTTATTTTAGATTATTACAATTAGTTCATAGCCAAATTTAGGGCCTTGCTTTTATTGAACATTTCATTCAAGAAACAAAAATATATATTCCAACGGCAGTCAAAAATACTTTAAGTTGCCAGCTGGGGAAAATGCTACTTCACCAACCATAGACCCCAAATAACGAATGTGATTAAACCATGATCAAGTGCAGTCAGATTTTAAAAAACGAGAGCCAATCTGCAGTAGAGTATTTCACCAAACAAAATAAACACAATAACAATCCCTCGAACGACCTTCCGATTGTTGTTTTTTAAAATGGACAACAACCATGCACTGTATCGTGTGCATGTGTTTTTTTTTGATTTACCAAAAAAAAAAACATACGCACACACATATATGTGTGCTTTATAAAACTTGTTTTGTTATGTTTATAGTCGCAACCATACGGTATGATTGCCGTAATCATATTATTGTTAACGTAAATTTTAAACAACAATACTTTTGTTGCATCAACCATGTTTATATGGTGGCTATAACCATATTTTCATTTCTAAATTTGGCAATAATACTATTGTTACATTTCAACAATATGAATATTGCGGCAATCATACCATTGTCAACATTAAATTCAGAAGACAATACTATGGTTGCGACGAACATACTTTTATTGCGGAGAACATATTATTATTGCCGTGACCATATACTAACCATATTTTTTCTCTGCGTGTATATACCATTACCACTTTGCTCGCTTGTGTATCTATCTTTCCATGGATCAAATTAAGTTAGTCTGAAATTGAGAAATATCAAATGATATACAGAAAAAAACTTGACGTTTAGGTGTGGTTCATATTCAACATCGGCACTTAAAATTTAACCACCCTTTATTACGATATGCGAAAAAAATCGTTTTCAAGTTGCTGGAACTCTTTTCACTTTATTTGTATGTACCAACTTTACTGACATCTATCAAACATTTTTTAAAGAAATTTAGTCTGTGGTTTTATTATGTGGATCCCATTCCTACGAGGCATGACGAACTGGTATTAATTTCTAAAACTTAATGCTGCTTTCAAAAAAAAAAAAAAAGAAGAGGTGGACTTCTACTGTTCTAACTTAAGGCGGGTGTCAGTAAACACCGTGTTCCCTGTGGATGTCCATTTTGAGGTGCTGTCAACAGGGATGGCATGGAATTCACTAAGTACCACAGAAAAAACTCTCTCCCTCTAATGACATACGCTCTTGGGCACCCAACTCTTTCGTAAGTTATTTATTTTTTCTTTGTGAAACAAATCCCTTTGTAATGCTTATTTTTGTTTTGTTTGTAACACCCGCCTTAGCAACAAAGGAGTTTTCGTACCTGAAGTCAGTTTGAAGTCTCAAGTTATCCTGTTAAATAAATGCCATGCCTTTGGGTTCTTAAGGGTTATTATGCCTTGTTTCGGCTTGGATATTTGAGCATATATTTTTACTGTTAACAACCGTAATTTTCCCGTTGTTTTCTACCTGTTATTGTCGAAGTAAGAAAGTTTTATGTGCTCCGTTCTAGGGCTGTTGTTGTTTATGTTGTTGTGTTCGTTGGTCTTATCTGAAATGTTTCAATTTTGTTTTGCGGGGGAAACCACAATCACTTAATTGTTGTTGGCGTTGAATGTCAAAAGCTCAATTCTCGCCCGTTCGTTCAGGCATTCATTACAGCGGGTTGGATTCGTGTAGTCGGTGTAGTCCTCCACTGCCTTCTGCTCCCCACTTCCATCTTTGTTTCGTCATCTTCTTCTCTTGTGCCATGGGCCCCTTCCATAAACACACAAATCCTGTGGTAAATTAATATCCTGTCATAACCTCCGCACACATTAACCTGTGTAATTACCTCCTGAAAAAAAAATGAAAAGAATGAAAGGAATTTCTGTTTGGAATTTTTACGCTTTGAGTTGATCTGGGCTGGTTCAGTTCTGGAGTTTTTTTGTTTGTTCTTGTTCATCTTCTGCGTCCGTGTGTGTGTGCGAGTGCCAGAGAATGGTTTTGGGCCTTTATTATCTTTAAAACATCCTGGTTGGGTGTTTTTTTCTGTGTTCTGTGCTGGCACAAAAGTTTCTGTTAGTGTTGCTCTTGAATAATTTTGGGTAATTAGCCTTAAGCGTTACTTTCTGCTGGATGCTTTTCGCTTTCAGTTTTTGCTTGGAGTGCCTCTTGCGCTGTGTATTTTTGTGAAACAAAGACTACCCAGTCGGGAAAAAGGTATGACACAGCAAGGCCTTCTAGATGGCCTTATTAGGATGTGTGGAGGTATGCTTGCAGCATCCTATTCATTATAAAGAAACACAGGGTTGGATTGCAGAGCAAAGCTTTCTACACCTTTTTCTATTGGAAGGTCTTCTAGAGAGCCTGCAGGAAACGTTCTTCTAGAATGCTTATAAAAAATATTAAAAAAATTACTTACTGAGATTTTTTTTTGAAATAGTTTCAATTTTAAGTTTTAAATTTACATACTTTTATTTGCCCCGAATGGAATTCGAACATACGACCTTCTGGTTGAAACTCCGATATGCTCTGCACTGGCCTATCGAAGCAAATTGTGTGTCAACGTCAAATGGAATATCGTCACAGCGATGGACAGTTCACTTTTCCTCTAGGATGTGTTTCGATAATCGTCATATATATAGGGTGACCCATATAGAGGTATTTTTTCAGAACAAAAAAAAAATATAAAAATTCAAATCAAGTGTGGAATCTCTATTGGTAATTTAAAAGGACATTTTATGACATTTTTTTTTTGAAAAAAAATCAATCAAATGTTGGAAATTGTTTTATAAAAATGAGCGTTCGGTGAGAAACGGGAAAATCCGCTGTTTTCGACCAAAATTTTGTTCAGTGATGCGGCCCATTTCTGGCTCAACGGCAAAGTCAATAAAAAAAGCTGTCGCATTTTGGCTGAAGAGCAACCATCAGAGGCTCAAGATGTGCCATTATACCCAGAGAAAACCACGGTCTGGTGCGGTTTATGGGCTGGTGGAATAATCGGTCCATACTTTTTTTCAAAAATGGTGATGGTCGGAACGTAACCGTCGCGCCTTGATATCGAACTTTTTTATTTCCTGAAATCAAAACCCGTAATCTTGACGACATTTGGATGACGGCTGCACTTGTCATACAGCTGCTCAAGCAATGGATCTATTAAGAGGTTATTACGAAGAGCAGTGAATTTCACGTTTTGGACTGGTGAGTTGGCCGCCTATTATACCCAGAGAAAACCACGGTCTGGTGCGGTTTATGGGCTGGTGGAATAATCGGTCCATACTTTTTTTCAAAAATGGTGATGGTTGGAACGTAACCGTCGCGCCTTGATATCGAACTTTTTTATTTCCTGAAATCGAAACCCGTAATCTTGACGACATTTGGATGACGGCTCCACTTGTCATACAGCTGCTCAAGCAATGGATCTATTAAGAGGTTATTACGAAGAGCAGTGAATTTCACGTTTTGGACTGGTGAGTTGGCCGCATAGATCGTGTAATAGACTTTTTCTCTGGGGCTATGCAAAGTCCAAATTCTGTGCTGACAAACCAGCTACGATTCAGGTTTTGGAAGCCAACATTACGCGTGTCATTAAAGACATACCGGTCGAAATTCTTGAACGAGTCATCCAAAATTTTAGCCTCAGAATGCAAACCCTGAGGCGTAGTTGCGGCCAACAGTTGAAGGAAATAATGTATTAAAAAAAAATAAAGCCATACAATGTCCTTTTAAATTACCAATAAAGATTCCACGCTTGATTTGAATTTTTTTATATTTTTTTGTTCTGAAAAAATACCTCTAGATGGTTTACCCTATATTAGTTTATGATATATAGTCTTTTTAAGTTCAGGGTTGTGTGGGCGGTAATACGCTATCTTGTCAAATTATACCACAGCATAGTGTATAATAATTGCCTAGTCTTTCATTTCATTTTGTTTAAACTGTTAAGGGATTGGTCCATTACTTTGGCCGTAAATGCGTGGCCCCTCCCACTTTTCCTCAAGGATGTGTTTTGATCCATACCAACATCATATGCTCCAAATATAATTTTCATATCTCTAGGTCATGAGATTTAGTCTTTTTAAGTTCCGTTGCCTTCCGTCACCATGATTTTCACAAGTGAGCCAGGATTGTTTATTGGATCACTCCTATTGTAAATATGAAGGACATCTTGCAGGCTTCCTCATAATATGCACCATCGAATGAGAAGAGGATATTTTACAAAGCCTTCTATCAGACCTCCTTAGAGAAGAGTCACTTGAATGTATGAGGGATCTTTTTCATGATATTTCTTTTCCGGTCTTCTGAAACGCATAATTTTGGAAGGCAAAAAAGAATGCGTGTTGGATCTAAAAAAAATCCTGCCAGAGGGTCTTCTTATCAGAGGGCCTTAACAATTTTCCCGCTGTGTGTTTATATTTACATGGGTGTGAGGGCGGACTGCAATGGTCTGTGTGATTTGTGACTGTGCGTGTGTATGGGTGTGTTCGCAGTATTTGTGCTGCATACAAGCATAAAAATGATGATAATGAAGATAATGAGATTACAACACTACTAACTGAATAAAAATAATAATAATAAATGAGAGGGTAAATAAAACTATGTGAAGGGCATCAGCGACTACATAATGCCCTAAACATAGGGTGATCCATCTTGAGGTATTATTTTCAATAGCCCTTTTTCACAGATTTCGCTTGGGTTGTATTCAACTTTATTTTTTTGCTTCTTAGAATTTTTTGCCTTTTCACCATGAAAAGACTTACACCGCAACAACGTCTCGAAATTGTGCAACTGTATAATGGAAATGAGCGTTGGCTGAGAAACCGTTTTCGACCACAATTTTGTTCAGTGATGAGGCACATTTCTGGCTCAACGACAACGTCAATAAACACATTTGCCGCATTTTGGCTGTAGAGCAACCATAAGAGGCTCAAGAGGTGCCATTATACCCAGAGAAAACCATGGTCTGGTGCGGTTTATGGGCTGGTGGAATAATCGGTCCATATTTTTTTTAAAAATGATAATGGTCGGAACTTAACCGTGAATGGTGCTCGCTGCCGCGCCTTGATATCGGACTTTTTCCTGCTTGAAATTGACGCCCGTAACCTTGATGACAATTGGATTTAACAGGACGGCTCCACTTGCCATACAGCTGCTCAAGCAATTGATCTATTAAGTGGTCATTACGAAGAGCAGCCAATTTCACGTTTTGGACCGGTGAATTGGCCGCCTAGATCGTGTAATATCACAGCTATAGACTTTTTTCTTTGGGGCTACGCAAAGTCCAAATTCTATGCTGACAAAACAGCTACGATTCAGGTTTTGAAAGCCATCATGACGAGTGCCATTAAAGCCATACCGGTCGAAATGCTCGAACAAGTCATCCAAAATTGGATTGAAAAAATACCTTTAGGTTGATCACCCGATATTAACAAAAAGAAAGCTGACAGAGTAAAATCGTCCACGTCAGCCATATGTACCGACATATTTATAGAGTCTGGAGAGTTCTTCGCATTAATGACTTAATCATAGTATAACCGAGATGTCGCACCCAGTGTAGGGCACCTGTTAAATGAAACCGAAAATGCGTTTATTGTATTCGTTTTGCTTTGGAGCAAAAGCAAAAGGAAAAGTAAGTAAACTGATTAAAATCCATTCTTCTTCTTTCTCTCACTCCCTTACATACTCTTTGTCTTTTCAACAACTCACACTCATACATACTGATTCTTCTACACTTCAACTCCGGGTATCTGTGTATGAGTGTTGTAAATGAGTTTGTATGTGTGTTTGAAACAGGAAAAACCCAACGACCACAAAGATGTTCAACCTGTCTGTGTGAGACAATGTAGCAGTATGACTGTGTTGGTGTGTGTGTGTGTGTGACTGTATTCGTGTGTCTATGGTTTTATTCTAAGCAATTAATTTTGTTTTTAATAAACCCTTAGACTAAATGAAACAATACTGGCAGACAAAAAAAAAACCGACGGACGGACGGACAGAAAGACAGACAACCACAACGAGCAAAGAGTTAATACGACAAGAGAGGAACAGCCAAGCAAACCGGGAAAAAGATTCGAACCGCAAAAAGACAAAGAAGAGCAAAAAAAAAAAATCAGCAAAAAGTGCTTCGACTGAAAAGGGGCAAAAACAAAGAACAGAACATAGCTTTTGTGGCTGTCGTGTTTGTATTTGTGTGTGCATTGTTGGCTTTCACCATTTCAGCGTATAACACAATAATTTCCGCCAATAGCCTTTGGCGTTAAATCCTTCCTTCCTCTGACTCAATAAGCTTTGTTTTCGGCCAACTCAAAAAAGCGGAAAAAACGAAGGCAGCAGCAGCATCGCATCGATGGTTTTGGTGTGATGATGGTGTTGATATTTTATTTTTTTTGTGTTGAGATATTTTGTTATATTGCTTTTGGTTTTCCTAACCAAAAGCCCGGCAACCAAGCCGACTGCCCGACAAACAGGCGTATTGTTTGTAGGATCATAAAGGAGGGCAGAAGTAACAGTGAAGTTAATACATGATAAGCTTAAATAAAGTATGAACTGAGTCCTTTTTGAAAATCCGCATGTTGTGGCAACCAAAAGTTTTGCAAACAGTAGTTGTTGTAACCAATTATGAGTGATGATCATAACAAAAAACGGATTGTTGAACGGAGTTTTTTTTATTAAATAAAATAATTCGATTATTACCGACTCTAAGTCAATTGATTAAACACATTTCTTCCAGTAAAAATCATCCATCATCTTTTCTAACCTCGTTAGACTCTCCCTACGAGTACTTCAAGTACTTAAATTGTAAGCAAAAAGTTTTTAAAATACAATTTTAGTCAATGAATTGTGGATTTTAAGATTCAAAAATTCTCTTCTAAAGGTTTGTATACTTAGAATGCTGCACCGGTAGTACAATGCCAATAACTGAAAATTACAGAGCACCAACTAACATTTGGTTGTACTGATAGAATACTCGAGATGTTTGTAACCTCAATCATTCGGTTGGCAAAAGAATGTGGTTGTGGCTACGAATTTGTTCTCTGTTGGAAGTAGCAGCGAAGTTTCGCACCAGTTTAAGGGTAGTAAAAGCCGTACATTACGCTGAAAAAGCTAGCCGTCGCAAATTTCCTTACACAACAGACAGCCAATGAATTCTTTACCTATATATAACAATTGCTACTAAAAAACATCTTCTCCTCCCAATGATGTCAGTAGTCCAATAAAGTAGGGTACCGTACACAGCCCCCACGGAACCTATGGTGCAACATCAAGGGTAAAAAGCTACAGAAGTAAGGAGTACTGACCATGCCACAAAGCTGCAGGATGTAATAACAAGAGTGTAATCGGACGGTTTAAAAAGAGGAAAGGGTTACTATTTCGACAAAAAAAGCGGAAAGTGGAACTGCACCACTGTACGCTGATTGACAAATTCAGGAGAAGAGCAGTATGCCCGATTTGTATCTTAAAGTCAAACATCAGATCAAGAGTTTAATTAAAGCATGAACTCTTCTAGACATGGTAGTTGAAATCGGTTGACAATATCGGCAGGTGTATTGAGCAAACAGTGATAATACTTTTCTTACCTCTTGAGGCCTAAATATTCTCTTGGAGCAGTAGTCCCAGTATCAATCATTGATGATGGCGGTATCAATCATTGATGAATGTCAATTTGCCAGCATTAATGAGGTCAAGACCCGACATCGCTACTTTAAAAAATATAAGGCTGCAGATCCCGATTGTCTACCGACTGCACTTTCGAAAAATGGAGGGGTTGATTTGGTAAAGAGTAAGAGTATGTGGGACCGCCGCGGTAGGTAAGAGCATCTGACAATTTTCAGCGGCGAGTTTTTCACCGTGAATATGCCGGCGACTTACGAATAAGTGATGTATCTCTAAGCCATGTAAAACTTATCCTTAAAATGTCGTTTGAAGATGACGTTAAACATTAGTTCCCGGTCAGCTAGAATAAAAATTGATCTGCACAATTCGGTTAAAGAAAAGTATGATCGATTCTCAGTGTACTTTGTCCTGTTCATAAAAATGGAGATCTCAACTTAATGTGAACCTTCCTTGAGAAAACACGGTGTCGTCAAGTCGACTCTAACATGTTGTCGCAACTAACCTGCGTTGCAACACTAATGAATAAATTGCCCGAAATGGCTTTTCTGGTTAGGTGTTGTTAAACATACCTGTACTGTTTAGAAAAAATTTAGAAAAATTATCCTTGTCCCGGCAGTTTCTACAGTAGTCATTAGCTGATATTTTCAGTTTGTCTACATGATTACAGAGAACAGATTCGTTGCCACAACCGGATTTGTTCGCCAACACTAAAAAATAATATGCCCGAAGTGGCTTTTCTGGTTAGGTGTTGTTATACTTACCTTTACTGTTTAGAAAAAATTTAGAAAAATTATCCTTGTCCCGGCAGTTTCTACAGTAGTTATCAGCTGATATTTTCAGTTTGTCTACATGATTACAGAGAGCAGATTCGTTGCCACAACCGGATTTGTTCGCCAACACTAATAGATAATATGCCCGAAGTGGCTTTTCTGGTTATGTGTTGTTAAAATTACCTATACTGTTTAGAAAAAATTTAGAAAAATTATCCTTGTCTCGGCAGTTTCTACAGTAGTCGTCAGCTGATATTTTGAGTTGATTACAGAGAACAGATTCGTTGCCACAACCGGATTTGTTCGCCAACCGAATTATTAAGGTTGCATGCACCTCTAGTATTCCAGCAGTACAACATAATGTTAGGTGGTGCTATGTAACGTTCAGTAATAGTCACTGAAGTATCGGTCGAAAATACGAAGTATTCTGTAGAGGCAAAAAACTGTTTCCTTATATAGCGTGATCCATCTAGAGGTATTTTTCAGAAGAAAAAAAATATAAAAATTTAAATCAAGTGTGGAGTCTTTATTGGTAATTTGAAAGGACATTTTATGGCATTTATTTTTTGAATATAATTTCCTTCAAATGTTGGCCGCAACTACGCCTCAAGGTTTCCATTCTGAGGGTCCAATTTTGGATGACTCGTTCGAGCATTTGGACCGGTATAGCTTTAATGACACGCGTAATGTTGGCTTCCAAAACCTAAATCGTAGCTGGTTTGTTAGCATAGACTTTGGACTTTACGTAACCACAAGAAAAATGTCTAAAGGTGTGATATCACTTGATCTGGGCGGCCAACTCCCCTGTCCAAAATGTGAAATAAGCTGCTTTTCGAAATGACCTCTCAATATATCCATTGTTTGAGCAGCTGTTTGGCAAGTGGCACCGTTCTTTTGAAACCAAGTGTCGTCGAGATTAGGGGCTTCGATTTCAGGTAGCATAAATATCTATATAATGGCAAGCACCATTCACGGTTACGTTCCTGCCATCATCATTTTTGCAAAAATATGCACCGATGATTCCACCGCACCAAACCGTGGTTTTCTCTGAGTTAATGGCACCTCTTGAACCTCTCCTTGTTGCTCTTCAGCCAAATGCGGCCATTTTGTTTATTGACATTGCCGTTGAGCCAGAAATGGGCCTCATAACTGAACAAAATTTTGGTCGATCTTCCCGTTTCTCACCGAACGCTCATTTCCATAATACAGTTGCCGGCATTTGAAGATAATTATTTTCAAAAAATAAATGCCATAAAATGTCCTTTCATATTACCAATGAAGTTTCCACACTTGATTTGAATTTTCAAATTTTTTTTGTTCTGAAAAAATACTTCTTGATTGATCAGCTTATATATTTAAAGGACATGGGGAGGAAAATAGTAAAAGATGATGGAAGATTTTTACTGATTAAATACGATAAAACGATTTGCTTAAAACAGTAAAGGATAATTTTTGCCATTTGCTATGGTGACATTTTGTATATCATCACCAATATTCGGTTACAACACCAAAATGTTGGCAAAACTATTGATTGCCACAACCACTAGTTATGCCAACTTATTACAATTCATTCGTTTCATTGACATGGAAGAGCAATTAGTTGCGTCTACAATACGATGATCATATTTATCTGTCTTGTAGTTGTCGAACCATACGATTATAAACATTTGGCGATTGCAGCCGAAATTCTTTTTTTGCGACAGAATTTTAGATTTCCGACTGTTCTTTTCTTTGTGTATGATCAACGCGACTTATATGGAGATACCGACCCTAATGATGTATAAGTATATTAAAGTTTTTGAGCGATTTAGCTACCGTAGCTGTGCCGGATTTGCCTGATGATTCGTCTTGTTCTGCTCATTGCCCATTTTTTATTTACTTGCTTAGGAGCTTCATATCTGAGATTGAGCATGTATGAAGAGAGGGGGGTAACCACATGATCCAGATCGATTAAAATATGTTAGGTTGTTTCAAGTCTGAGTCCGGGACTGGTGGGCCCTAAGGTCTATGATCTAACATCATGTCCATAAGTCGAGGCTTCTAATTCAGCGATTACGTAACATATTCAGAATATTCAAAAAACTTGACTGTTCCTGAGTACCCATATGTCCATATTCAAAAGGACCTGCCATTTGGTGCCCTAGGGACTCCCAACTGACCTTAAACCCGTTAGTGAAATCGTTGAGATTCATGAAGAAACTTCGTTGGTTTTTAATACCCTTATGTCCATAGTCAAAGGGGCAGTTTATTTGGGCCCCAAGGATCCAAATGGTCCTATCCGCGTCCCAAATTGACCCAACTCTAAATTTAAGGTTCTCGACCATTTGGGGAAATTATTTGTCGTTCCGTTTCCAAACCACGAAATATTAATCGGCAAAAGTAAACACTTAATGTTCCTTCGCTGTAATTTTTTTTGAGCCTCATCGCTCATGTTAGTTTCCGATAAAAAAGGGTCCACATCATCAGTGAGATTCAGGATAGCTTCAGCGTTGGTAAGATGCCTTTGGCGGTTAACAGGTAACTTCTGATGCACTGTCTTTACTTTGGCAGGGAACATTTTAAAATCTTCCATCAAAATTTTGCATGGGGACCCCCGGCTAATGCCCAATGGCTTAACATCTTCGTGCCCGCATCAACATCTTGGCCAACAGTGGCAATATTTTCAACAGAACGACTGCTCCATGGCCGGCCAGTCTTGGGCAGATTTAGTACTGTCCCAGTATCTTCAAGGTGAGTGGCCAATAGCGGCAGTGTTTGTCTAGTTAGTGTCGGACGGCCTAAAAATCGTCGAAGAGTGTCACGCTATGCCAACGAATTGTTGAGCAAAAAAAATGGTACAATTATTCCGAGTTCTTGCGGAGTAAACTGATTCAAGGCTTGTCATTTTGTACGCTGCGCTTGATTACTTCACAAATATTGAAAACGAATTGACATTTGGCGTCATTTTGTACGCTGCGCTTGATTACTTCACAAATATTGAAAACGAATTGACATTTGGCGTCATTTGCAAAAGTTATAGCGTTTTTCGGCAGGATGATTACCTTGTATTCATAAACGTCATAAAATTCTAATCAGAGATTATTTCTGTAATATGCCGAAATAATCTTTGAATATTGCTTAAAAAAAGTTTTATAATACCGGTCCTCGATGCAGTACAGCAGTGTTAGGTTGACAACCGTAGTGGAATTCTAGTATACTATTTTCGAGAATATGTCTAAGAATTTTGTGCCACGTTGGCGTTGCTGATTCTTTTTTAAATGAAGTTTCTACCAAGGATTACTTACAAATACTTATGTATCTTTGAAAACAAAATCCTTTGTCGCAAAGTGTCAGTGCCTTCATTTTTGGTACATGACAATTCCGAGTTATGAGCATAAATTAAGTTATGTTAGGGGTTACTCCTAGCGAAAAACACTGTGAAGTTCTCCCCGATCAAGTTCTGGAGGACATCACTGCACACACAGAGAAAATGTCAGTCTGAATTCGGCCCGAACTACGGTTAGATAAACAGAAGTTCTGTTGCAAAAACCAACGTTCCATAGTATGGATGGTAACATGGTTCGAGATATCATATGATGGTAGCTACAACCATATTACTGCATTCACAGACAAAAACACAGTTGTACAAACCGAATTCAGTTTAGCTATTGGCTGCGACAATTGACGGTTATGGTTGGTTGTGATGAAAATGTTACTTTAATACCTATAACTAGTGGTGACAACAGATTAGTTCTTTGTAGTGCCCGAACCCAGCTTAGTAAGCTATTGTAGCATAATATTGGTTATTCCAACATCAACAAATAAACCCTACAATATTTAATCCGCTCTAGCCACAACAAAACCTTTGTTTCCGACGAAAACATATTTAAAATCGCAAAAAAATAAATAAAAACAAAAAAGGTCAGACAGTATAAGTTTCTTGGCTTAGACCAGCGATAGTCAACCTGGTCCCTACCGCCCACTAGTGGGCGATACGGACTTTTTGGTGGGCGGTAGGATTTTCCTAAGTATATTATATATTTTAACTATCTTATTGCTTTTAGTTTTATTTAAAAGACAACGTGCTGTAAATGTAGAAGCTTACAACGCAAATTCATTTTTTTACTATTTACACACACAGACGATGTATTGAGTAGATAGGTTATTTGAAGTTGTTTGTTGTATTTGTACCACAACAAAATGGCAGAGGGACGCCTTTAATGGTAAATCACATACAAACTCTACCTCCATCTAGATTTTTTATTGACACATCCAATATCATAGTTGCCAGATCACCAAAAGCATAAATTTGTTTTCTTTACTTTTTCCATTGCCACTGTGGCAATACTTTTTAGAACAACACTGTTGCAAACGAAATTGACAACTGTTGTCACTCCTCCTGCAACGTTTTGTTGGGATTTCCCCTTTTTTTTGAATGGTCCATTTAGTGTTGCGAATGTGTCACAGTCGGTCATTTCATTTACAGAAGCATTTTAAAAAACATTACAAAATGTCCCAAAAAAAGAAATACGCTCGTGGTTATTCACCGGAATATTTGAAGTTTGGTTTCATTGAAAGCATCGTAAATAAACAAAACCCAATGTGTTTAATATGTAATAAAACACTATCAAATGAGGCAATGAAGCCAAGTAGATTGCGAGAACACCTGTCTACAAAACATCCAAATGATAAGAACAAGCCGATGGAATATTTTCAAGAATTGCATAAAAAATTGCTAGATCGGCCAACAATCGTTGCATCATTTAAAAAACAAAGTGCAGCGAATGAAGATGGTTTACTAGCCTCTTATCTCATATCGCAATTATTTGCAAAAAGTGGTAAAAGTTAAAATATTGGAGAAACATTAATAATACCGTCGATAAAAGAATTCATCACCACTGTCATGCATCAAAATTTACCTCAAGCTTTAAAAACAATGCCATTAAGCGATACAACAGTAAAGCGAAGAATTGAAGATATGGCAGTAAACGTGGAAAATAAACTGATTAGTATTCTCCAACAAGGTCAATTTTCCATGCAATTGGATGAGTCTACCATTGCAGACAATAACGCGCTATTGATGTCCTATGTACGTTATTTTGATGAAAACAACACGTTACAAGAAGAAATGCTATTCGCAATAAACCTTACTACAGATACAACTGGATTATCCATATTTACTACTGTGAAATCATATCTTACCAAAAATAATATTCCTTTGCATAATATTGTTGCTTGCGCTACCGATGGAGCACCAGCAATGGTAGGTCGCTATCGTGGATTTGTTGCTTTTTTGAAGGCTGAAGTACCAAATGTTTTATTTATCCATTGTGTAGTGCACAGACAACATCTTGTTGCAAAAAATTTAGGTGAAAGTCTCCATTCGTCATTAAATATACTAGTTCGAGCTATAAATAAAATTAAATCTAATGCCAAAAATGATAGAATGTTTCGGCTGCTATGTCAAGATAATAATGAAGAATATATAAGACTTCTTTTGCACACAGAAGTACGATGGCTGTCAAAAGGTGCGTGTTTAAATCGTTTTGTTGCATTATATAGCACTATTATACAATTTTTTGAAAGGAGCTCTCTGCCAACAATTAGCAGTTGTTAAAAAGGATGCCTTTTATTTGGCAGATATTTTCAAAAGATTTAATGACGTTAATTTATAATTCCAAGGCACAAATAAAACTCTAATAAGCTGCCAAAGTATTGTGTCATTATTTATTGACAAACTGGAACTTTTCCGTCATAATCTGTTAAATGGAGAGCTTTGTCAGTTTCCTGAATTATCATCTATAAAAGATGAAGTAACTCCAAAGGATATTGATAAGTTTTGCCGCCACCTTAGTGAACTTAAGTCTGACATGAAAAAACGATTTGAAGACATTTTGAACTTAAAGGTGTACCAATGGATGAAAAATCCATTTACAGCTAATGCTAAGGAAGATGATACAAAGTATCAAGAAGAACTATTAGAAATAAAATATGATGAAGATTGTAAACAGAGTTTCGAAAATGGCGGATATGAAAAGTTGTGGCAACATAAAAAAATACCTCTTTTATATCCAAATATGTGGAAAGAGGTATTCAAATTATTAATACCTTTTCCTACCTCATATTTAGTCGAATCAGGATTTAGTGCTGTTAACCACATCATGAACAAAGAAAGAAACCATCTTAATATTTCTGAAAGAGGAGACCTTCGCTTGTTTTTGACGAAAATAGAACCAGATATTAAATATTTAATTTCGCAGCATCAGCCTCAGGGATCCCATTAAATACTCAATATTTTACTATACTTAATTAAAATTACTTAATAAAATGTAAAAACCTAATAAATAAAAGCAGTTTATCAATAAACAACACTGTGGATTAGGTGGGCGGTAAGAATATTTTTCTATCACTCGAGGTGAAAAAGTGGGCGGTAAGTAAAAAAAGGTTGACTACCCCTGGTTTAGACTGTGAACTATAAATAAAAAATATTTTCAGAATATAGAAACATGCTTAACTGCACAGAAAGAACAGATTTGTTGCTACAACCGACTTTTTAACAACCGAATGTTGGCGGTTGCACGTACAATCCATGTATTCTATCGCTACAACCAATGTATCGCTAACCCCAACTAATTAGGATGATTATTGGAACTGAATTTCTTCATGTATTTGTTTTTGTTATAGATAATTGGCTAATACTGGGTACATTCGGTTATCTGACCGAAATCATAAAGTTTTCTTATCTGATTTTCACATTTAACGATTTGATAGTATTTATTCTGTGTTTTGATTTATAAGTTTTTAATACTTAGTTTTTACACTCGATTCTACTTAATTTTTAAGCACAAGTGGAACGATTTTATGCGTCAAATTGGGTCACAAAATTCAGGTTTGGTTTTAAAGGCGAACATTTTTAACATAAAGCTTACTATGATATATCATTTAAGTGAAGTAAAGTGAAAATTTAAATCTAAATATTTACGGCTACATAAGGGTTAATGTGGCAAAAAAAACCTCAAACGAACTTTTAATATCTTGGCTACATGTCAAAATACATACTGTCATGTCGGTCATATTTTGTAGATTTTAAAAAAATTGACTGGAAAAAATTGTATTTAATAAATCGTCCCTTGGTGTCGATTTTGATTTTGAAAATTATTTTTTTTTAAAAAAGGACGAAACCATATATTTTGATTTTACTTCAGAAGTTCTATATTAAAATAAAATATTATTAATTCAGTAACACATTTTAGGCCAATAACAACTGCTTTAAATGTTTTTTATACAATTCCATTTAAAATAGAACACAATTAATTAGTTTACATTTTTTCAGTTTTTCGAAAGAATGAACAGCACACTACATTCTTAGAGATAGGATGTTCAAATATTCTAAGAAATTAAACTCGAAGAAACAAAACTCCATCTCATTACGAAAATTCGGTAAAATGAAGAAATATTTACTAATTTTTAACTTATTTCATATGGGTTGCAAATAAAAATTTATTTGACCCATAAAAAATAATTTTAACCTACGAGTCCTTTTGGGAATGAACTATAATCACCTTAGTCTTTCATTTTCAAAATAAAATCATTCACCCCTTGGGAAAGTTCGAAATTTTATTGCATGGTTTAATATTTTACAACAGCGAACTAAAAGGGGCTTGGTTACTAAGAACAAATATTTTTTTGTCACCATCAATTATTGGTACCAAAGTACCATGTACTTTATAATTGTTGGGTTGTCACCTGTTAGCACAATTAATAGTTATACTGAATTTAGTTGGGATAACCTACTTATTGGCTGTAAGAATCGTATAATTGTTGTAGCTACTATCTTACGGTAATTCAAACCATGTAACCATCAATACCATGGAATGTTGATGTTTGAAAGAGAAAGTATGTTTATCCAACCGAATATTTGTAGTACGGACCGATTTCCAACTGATTTTTTCACTGTGTGTGTAATTTAGTGACGTTACCCAGACTTGATCAAATAGACCTCCATGAGGAGACCTCATTATTATTCAAAACAACCACAGTTTTTTTAGTGGCGTCTCATTTTTGTCCCGAGCTAAATATAATATACTTATATAAACCGTCATTATTTTTTCAGTTGACCCAGTGCAAGGCGGTTAAATATTAAATTTTTCAAAAAGTACTTATAAATAGATATCCATTACAACAACACTTTACATGTACAAATTCAGTTACAATTATCATCTTAGTCTGTTAGGATTACCGATACGAGTACTTGTTTTCTTCAACCGAAAGTGTCAGTTTCGTTTTGGTTGTAACGGAGGAATACGTGGATAGTTCGGTTGGCAAAAAATTCGGTTGTGGCAACAAATATGTTCTCAGTGTGCAGGATGAAGGACATTTTCTGATACGAGTCTAACCGGTGCACAACATTTTTTGGGTTTTTAATCTAGTTTTTTGGTTTAATGGTAACGCACAGCATCTAAACAGTTAATTGCATAGAAAGTTTGACGTCAAAAATCGGTGAAAACCATTAAAACTACACACAGAGAAAATATCAGTTGAAAATCAGTCGGAACTAAAAAAAATCGGTTGGATAAACCGACTTTCTGTTGCAATAACCAACAATCCATAGTATTGATGGTAGCATGGTTCGAAATATCATATGATCATATCACTGTATTCATAGCCAATAAGTCAGTTTTACTAACCGAATTCAGTTTAACTAGTAGTTGCGAAAACTGGCGGTTATGGCAACCAATCAATTATGATGTACATGTTATTTTGGTACCAAAAATTGGTGATGACAGCAAATTAGTTCTTTGCAGTGTCCAAACCCTGTTTAGTTGGCTGTTGTAACATAATATTGTTTATTTTAACATCAACATTTAAGTATATACCCAATAATATTTTATCGGCTCTTGTAACTACAAAATCGTTGTTTACGACAAGAACATATTTCAAAATCCCCAAAAAATGTAAAAAACCTAATAAAGGGTCAGACAGTTTAAGTTTCTTGGATTAGATGGTTAATGTTTAAACACGATACTGCCATATGGGTGTAAATAAACAAACGAGAAATAAGAAATATTTTTCAGAAAGAAAAATTATTTTAAACAATAACCAATTCTTTTGGTGGCGACCCATGTTTCCCGAGGTACGGCGACCCAATGCTTGATAATAAATATTGTAAAATATAAAGTTGCATATTTCGACTTATGACAGACCAAAATAATTTTTGGTCATTATGACCACCCTATGATGGGACATAACGGTAAATTTTTATTTGGGTATTTTGCCCTCCCTCACAAAGTGTAACGGGCATTATGGCTTTTGAAGAAGTAGTTATTCATTCAAATTTGAGATAAATAAATTTCTACTCGCACAAAAATTATTTTCCGCGTTATGTCCAGGCACCGGTGGAAAGACCAAGTAGATGAAGATATATATATCACTGCGGTATAAAAGCTAACTGCAACACCAACCTGATTAGAAGAACCTAGAAGACCAACACCATAGACAGGTTGTAGAACCAGCTTAAGTCATTATTATATTCAATGTTTGGGGTCAAAAAAAAAATAATTAAAATCTTACTGTGGGCGTTACGGCATATCAGATATAGGTCCTCTGTGTAAAATGAGACCAAAATTGAGACCCAGATCCACGGATACCTTAGATGGAATGGGTCATTGAAACGATATCCCAACTGAAACGAAAGAAACATTGGAATGAATGCAAATATTATTAAAAGAAAAGGAAAAGACTATATTTTTTTAGACTAAACAATGGATTACTTGAAATTAAACCATTATTTTCCTTCCTTCACCTTGGGTAATAATCGTGTATAAAATTTAGTTGTTTTTGGTAATCTCTAATGTCTTCCCTTAACTTACCTCGTTCTGCACCTCCACCGAACCCATCAAATAGATGAAAGTACATTTCATAGTTTTTTCCGCTAGCTTCATTCATCCATCCTGTTAGTTTTAATCTCGCTGCCATGTTTGCCATTGTTTTTTTCCCTGCGCTGGCTAATAAATGCTCCTGGCGACGCACGACGCAAAAAGCAAAGCCATGAAATTTTATCTTAATTTCTGTGTTCACAACAAACAGCTGCAGCAGCAGCAACGCTGACAGAGGGAAATGGAAAAAGACGAAAAAAAAATAACATTTAGAAATAAATTTTTTTCCATCGTGATTTTCCCTAGGCCTATTTGTTGGCATTAATCACTTTGCCGTGGTAGCGAAGCAAACTGAAATGTTAACTACATGGAACGTGTAGGGAATGGGCAAAACCAGAGCAAAAATAAATGGCATTTACGTGTGTTACATATTGAAATGTGAAAAACTATTTACCTGATTACCCCACCAATCCATTCAAAATTCAAACAGCCTTTAACAGGAATAACATCCTTACTCCTTCCTTCCTAAGAATCCGAACCCTAGCTAAGCTGTTTATGTACACGTTGGTATTCACGTTCTTGCGATTGTGTTGAGCCTAATGATGCCTATTATGTTGCGGTAATGTTTGGTATCTTTAGTTGTTAACTCGCTTTACATATGTTTAGGTAATTACCACAGATTTAGGTTATGTGATTGTTTGTTAAATATTATATGGCCTAAATATGGGCTAAACTTTAATCGTTACGGGCGAGATGCGACTATGTACTTTACATATTATGCGTGTTTACCTGGAGGCGAGAAAAGTGAAATGATTTGGAACATTTTCATAATTTTCCCTTAGCTACGAGAGATGGCTGTGATTGTTATGGCCATCCATCCATACCATCCAAAAACGTTAATACTGTATTGTTGTTGAAATAATTTGTGGAATTTTATTTTCAAACGGGTTTGTTATGGCTAAAGTTTGAAGGGTTCATGTTAGCTACTCTTTGAAATCATAACAATTAATAGTACTTATACGTCCCAGGGGGCATACGTATGCGTATGGTAACTATTAATATCACTTATACGCCCGCAGGATCAAATACCAGAAAAGTATATTAAAATTTAGTGTTGAACTTTCGGTATATTTAGATACATTAAACAAATTAATGCTTATAAAGCTTAAATAGCTGAAGATAGAACTATATAACTGAATGTGTTGGTATCTAGCCGATGTAGACGCGGAATAAGTTTTGTTTTGGTCTGGTACAAGGCCTAAAGTAAGTCTCCTTCAGGCCTTGTACTTTGTACCAGCCCTAAGAACTGTTGTATTGATATAACTAGCATCTTATTGCCATACCTACTAAAAGTTTTTTTTTCCCTAAAATCGAAAATCGATACGGTTTGAAATTTGATACAACCAGATGCTGAGATAATTTCAAGGCTGAACTTTTGTTTGTATAATATGCTTTAAATTGCTAAAGCGAAACTGTCGTAAAGGGTCGTTGGACATCGCATGCTAATAAGCTTTAGTGTGATACGAGGGCTGCTATTTATATTTCTGGCCTAATAGTGAAAATGCAAATAATAAGCAACAAAAATGGTTTTACTGTTTTCCAAAGTACTCTCCAGCATGATTTATACACTCTTGCATGCGCTCAAACCAATTGTCGAAGCACTTTTTCCACTCCGATTGAGACACCTCCAAAACATGGTTTTTGGACGCTTCAACATCATCTTCTGGCGACAAAA
The DNA here is from genome assembly GCA_963513945.1 of Hydrotaea diabolus. Taxonomy (NCBI): domain Eukaryota; kingdom Metazoa; phylum Arthropoda; class Insecta; order Diptera; family Muscidae; genus Hydrotaea; species Hydrotaea diabolus. Next base: position 49,999,738 of record OY740717.1, on the reverse strand, counting down.
ATCGTTAACCACGCATTTTTTTCTTGAGGTGCGGGAATAAAAAGAAGTAATTTGGATACAAGTCAGTGCTGTACGGCAGATGACCAATCAATTCGACGTTGTGGCTAGTCAAAAAAGGCGCTGGTTTGAGCCGATGTGCGAGAGCTCGCATTGTCATGGTTCACAATGATTCGTCTTCTCATGTTCGTTTTTCGAATTTCTCCGAAGTCTTCAGGCAAACAAATTGTGGTGTACCACTCAGAATTGACCGTTCTACGTTGCTTAAGCGGAACAGTCGCCACATGACTAGTTCTACAGAAGAAACAGGCAACCATTTGCTTCGAAGTGCTTCTTCCACAAACAACTTTCGTTGGATTTGGCTCGTCCTCGAAGACCCACACGGTCGACTGCTATTTTGTTCGGGCTCATACGCAAAGATCCATGATTCGTTACCTGTGGCGATCTTATAAACGCCTTTTGAAGCACCGCGATCGTATTTTTTCAAAATTTCTTTGCACCAATCAACACGAGCCTTTTTTGAGCGATAGTCAAATTGTGCGGGATTCAACGAGAACAAACCTTTTTTACGGCCAGGTGTTTATGCAATATCAAATATGTGCTGGTGGAAGAAATGCCCAAGAATGGCTCTATCTCACGGTATGTCACATGAAGATCTTGCATTATCAGTTCACGTACGACATCAATGTGCTCTGGCACAACGGCCGTTGCTGGACGACCTTCACGACCTTTGTCTTTGAGTGAGCGTCGGCCACGATTGAATTCATTAAATCAGTTTTTCACAGAGCTATAGGATGGTGCTTCATCGCCATATTTAGATTTAAGTTCATCGATGCACTCTTTTCGTGATAATCCACTTCAAATGTTGTGAAAAATGATCGCACGAAAATGATAGCACGAGTTAATTCCATTATTTTGCCAAATTGACTTTTTCAAGGCACTGTAAACAACACAAATGATGTTCGTATGGCAAAAAGTTTTGAGTTAGTTTATGCTAAAAAATGTCAAACTTTCCAAAAGTCAAACTTTCCAACACTTAGTGTTGTCTAGGCCAGAAATATATGTATCAACTTTCGTAACATGCTTTAAATTGATTAAGGGGCTTTTAACATCGCATGCTAATAAGTTTGAGTGTGATGGGCTGCTATTGCAATAATCATGCAGATATTTTTTACATTGGACGTTGTAAGAAAACCCTACGTTAGGAATAAATGGGCTTACATGATTACACTTTTTTAAGAGGCTATGATGTCGCATTGTTTTTATGCTCTTTTACTGTATCATACTCTGAAAAGGAGCTTATAGGCGACTAAATTATAACAGCTGTCCGCAATAACTAAAATGAGCAAGTCTATTTGGACAAAATTCAAAGTTTATCCGGAGGTAAAGTCTGGTTCTGGATGTTTAGTGTGGCTCTGGAGATAAGGCGTTGCCTTGGAGGTAAGGTGTGGCCCTGACGTCAAGTTTTTTTCTCCCATGTTTTCAAACCCTTTCAGATTATCGAAGTCGAAGTACTCATACCTCTATTTTATGATTTTTATATTTTGGCCTCTATTTTCGGTCATTGTTTATAGCGTTTTTGTATTAAGCCGTTGTTAAATAAAAAATTTTGACTAAATATAATGAAGAAAGTAAAAACGTAGTTAAGTTCCACCAGGCCGAAACTTACATATCTTCACTCCAAAAATATCTGGTTTTTGGGACGAAAGGGCGTCAGACTTAAAACTTAGCCACAACTTTAAAATTACTCTATGATTAGATTCGTAGCATTTTTTTTTAATTTAAGTATCCATATGCCCACATTCATTATTGGTCGCCCATATTCATTATATTCCAAAACAGCACTAACGGTACGCTTTCACAAAAATGTACATGTTGTTAAGCAAATACTCTGAAAAGTATACTTTATTCCAAGGTACCTTTTGCCCCTTATTGGGAAACTCAGTGCTCAGTGCTGATGTTTGTAAGTCTTTAAAGAATGGAAATAGAGGATCGGCTAGGTCGAACTATCTTTAACCTCCACCGTTTCTCTGCCCCTAAAGTAAAAAAAATCCATGTTTCGGACCTTTTCGGTCCTTGCGTCCGTCCACAATCTCGGCCAAAACCAATGCTATATTTGGATTTGTTGCCAAATTTGCTTTAATTTAAGTACTCAGATTTAACGTATGTCTGTCCACAAACGTCCGACCTACCCTAAGTCTTTTAAAATAAACTTTTTCACCGTACACTGATTCCCCAAATTGGCAATCCCAAAGAGCTTGTGACTGTAAACCAGGATTATTTGTTGATTCTTTTGACAGATTTCATGCTTTTAAGAGACAGACGGACGCACGAACATGGCTAGATTGTCTTAGAGTTTGACGAAGAGTTATGATACGAGTGTTGCTATATATATTTCTCCCCTAGGCAACACTTAGTGTTGCTTGGCACCATCTGACATTTCTATTGGAAAGTTTGACATTTTTTAGCATAAACGTACTCAGAACGTTTTGACATACGAGCATCATTTGTGTTGTTTGCATTGACTTGAAAAAATCAATTTAGCAAAAAAATGGAATTAACTCGTGAACATTTTTGTGCGATAATTTTTCACAACATTCGATGTGGATTATCATGACATGCATCGATGAACTTAAATATTTATATGGCGGTGAAGCACCATCCTATAGCACTGTGAAAAACTGGTTTAATGAATTCAATCGCGGCAAGCGCTCGCTCAAAGACGAAGGTCGTGAAGGTCGTCCAAAAACGGCCGTTGTGCCAGAGAACATTGATGCCGTGCGTGAACTGATAATGCAAGATCGTCAAGTGACATACCGTGAGATAGAGGCACCCTTGGATATTTTTTCCACCAGCATGCATTCGATATTGCATGAACACCTGGCCGTAAAAAAGGTTTGTTCTCGTTGAATCCCGCACAATTTGACAATCGCTTAAAAAAAGGCTCGTGTCGATTGGTGCAAAGAAATTTTGAAAAAATATGATCGCGGTGCTTCAAAAGACGTTTATAAGATCGTTAAGGGTGACGAATGATGGATCTATGCGTATGAGCCCGAAACAAAACATCAATCGACCGTGTGGATCTTCGAAGTCGAGCCAAATCCAACGAAAGTTGTTCTTGGAAGAAGCACTTCGAAGAAAATGGTCTCCTGTTTTTTCGGCAAAACTGGTCATGTGGCGACTGTTCCGCTTGAGCAACGAAGGAGGTCAATTCTGAGTGAAACACCACAATTTGTTTGTCTAAAGTCTTCGGAGAAATTCGAGAAACGAACAAGAGAAGACGAATCATTGTGCATCATGCCAATGCAAGCTCTCACACATCGGCTCAAGCATTTTGACCGGCCAAAACGTCGTATTGATGGGTCATCCGTTGACTTGGCACCCAATGACTTTTTTCCCGCACATCAAGAAAAAAAATGAGTGGTCAACAATTTTCGTCGCCAGAAAATGCTGTTCAAAAACCATGTTTTGGAAGTGTCTCAATCGGAGTGGAAAATGTGCTTCGACAATTGGTTTGAGCGCATGCGAAAGTGTATAAATCATGCTGGAGAATACTTTGAAAAACAACAAACCCATTTTTGATGATAAATATTCGCATTTTCATTATTAAGGCAGAAATAAACTTATATATAGCATTCGTTACAGGTTGGGCGATTTAACATTTTAAATTTGAACCAGCTGTAAAAACTTCTGATAATTTTTCAAAGTTCTGGTTTTTTGGAAATGTCGACTACCACAACTGGCTTAGCAGTACCTTATTTGATCAACCGATTTTTTCAGTACATTTTGGATTATTTTGGTTTGAATCTTTTCAACTTCGATTTTATGTTTCAAAGCTTCAATAGTCTCAGGATGCTTTGCGTAACATTTATTCTTAATGGCTCCCCACAGAAAATAGTCCAAAGACGGCGAATTGACATCACAATTTCGGCTGATTAGTCCAATTTTAAAAACAGTGCGTAAAATGTCGATGTTTGGGTAGGCAGTGTGACAGTGTGAAAAATTTTTAGTACATTTTTGTTTACAGCCGATTAAAATTTAAAATGTTAAATCGCCGACCCTATAATTGAGAAGACACGAGATAATTTGAAATCGACTCTGAATGATTTTTAAAATTAAAATTTAATTTGAAATGTGAAAAGGTATTGGTAATAAATACATAAATTAGATAATTTTAAAGAAACTCGGTAAGCTATAGCTGGAGCTCATCAATATTCTGTATCAATTAATTTTTTAATCTTGATGTAAAAAGTAAAAGGCTTGTAATGCATTTTTTTTCATGAGGCAAGGTGTTAAATTCCGCATCGCCACAATTTTCAATGCTTTGTTTTGTGTTTTCTGTTCTGCTAAATATTACATTCAATTGAATATTATTTCGTGTGTTAAATGGATAAAGATTACGGGGAAAAATGGTGAGTTTTCCTATGACATGCAGACATTTGAAGGCGTACAATAATAATTCTATTTTATACGTTGCGTGTATCTGCAAAACAGTTGAGATAACATTTTTATACAAAAACTGTGTTGGATCTGTCATTGGTAAACTTGACATGGCATTAAGGGCCTGGAGTTTTTGGAGTGTGCCAGCTCTGTACTTTCTGATGTCCATAAATAATAGCTAAAGAACTGCAGTGTCTTTGAATGAAAGCCTGATAAATAAGCAGTTTGGTACGTTGATCTCCAAAATGACATTTTTGAGTTCGCCTTTCGGCTTAATAATAAATACATGTAGTATTTGGAATACTTTGAAACAGCGAACTATTCTGTGCTACATTTACATTACAATAGTTAATACATATTTGTTTATAGTTGTCAATACCGACAAGTCACCCAAGCAAAACTAATTGAAAATGTGTAAACTGAATTCATATGCATTCACACTACATACGCGTGTATTGTCAAATAATTAAATGGTGTCAATAGCAACGTATACTTCATTGGGCTATAGTGTTTCTCTACCGCATTTTGGATATTACATTTTTTTCTCAATATAACAAATTTGTCTTCTCAAAATTTAACGAATTTAAGGGCATTATACTTGCAGCTTCTCACTAATAATTTGGGTTTTTAAATTAAATATTTTTTACAATTTTTTGAACAAAATTAATTAATTTAAAGCACAAAATTATTGGTTCAAAGCTCAGTTGGTTCCAAGCTTTTATGACATCCCTAGAGTGTCAAAAACCGAAACCAAAAACCGGAATTTCGGTTATTATATCCAAACCAGCCAGTCCGTTTTTTAATAATAGCTAAAACCCGTCATGTCGGTTTATCTGGTTTTTTGCTGTCGGATTTTTCCGTTGTTTGATTGTATGTAAGAGCAAAGAAAATTTAAATTTTCCACATACCAATTACGTACGAGGTTGCTATTTATATTTCTGACAATACTGGTGTTCCCAGATGCAAACTGGAACTTCCATTAGAAACTTTGACATTTTTTAGCATAACTTCACTCAGAACGTTTTGTCATTTGAGTGCGAATTGTTTTTTTTTGCAGTGTGTTGTAAAATTCATCTCAGTCAAAAAAAGGAATTATCCCGTGAACATTGTCGTGCGACGATATTTCAAGATTTTCCGAGTTGGTTATCGAGACAAGAGTGTTTAAATCAACTTTTCTCGACTTTTGACGATGAAGCACAATCAAAAACCACTGTTAATCGCTGGTACCAAGAGTTCAGTGTCGGACGCCACTCGCTCCAATTTGACGAATGCTCAAAAAAAAGCTTCAACATCTCTTATGGTGCAATGAGATGTTAAAAAAGTATAACTGCGGTAGCTCAAAGGCAGTGTATAACATTGTCACAGGTGACAAATCGTGGATCTATGCATATGAATCCGAAACAAAACAGCAATCGACCGATGGGTCTTCTAAGACGAACCAAATCCAACAAAAGTTGTTCGCCGAAGAAGTACATCGAAGCAAATGATTTCGTTTTTTTCTCGGTATAGCCACAGTGCCTTTAGTGGAACATAGGACGTTCAATTCTGAGTGGTACACAACCGTCTGTTTGCCAACAGTGTTCGAAGAAATGAGGAAAGATAATAAGAGAAGACGGATTATTTTGCATCACGACAATGCGAGCTCTCACACATCAGCTAAAAGAATTAGCTATTTGACCACTCAAGATGTCAAATTGATGGGCCATCCACCGTCCAGCCCTGATTTGGCACCCAATGACTTCTTCTTATGCCCTAGCATCAAGAAAAAAATGTTTGTCAACGTTTTTCATTGCCTGATGCAGCGTTGAAAAATCATGTTTTGTAGGTGTCCCTATCGGATTGGAAAAAGTGCTTCGAAAATTAGTTTGTGCGCATGCAAAAATGTATTGATCTTAAAGGAGAATATTTTGAAAAACAATACTCGTAAAACCATTTCCAATGATAAATTATTGTGTTTTTATTGCCGGACCAGGAATATAAATAGCAACCCTCGTAACTACCAAATATATTTAAGAAAGACCAACCTTTAAGTGTTCTGGTCGACTTACCACTTGATTCGTTTTATCGATATTTGGCAGTCCGTTAGCCTGCTGTCTATCTAAAGGGTGTTTTTTGATACGTGTAGTTTTCAATCTGGCCACACTTTTTCCGGAAGTGGTCTTTTTTACAGCTGCCACTCGATATATGCTCAGTTTGGTTTACCATTTCATAATGAATATTTTTATTTCTAAACAACCTTTGCAGATCGTGGTGAATGGGCACAACATGAGATGGCCACCGATCCAGATTTTTACACAAAAATTTTAGCGATAAAGCTCACTTTTGGTTGAATGGGTACGTTTATATCCAAAATTTCCGCATTTGGAGTAACGAAAATCCGCGATTGTAAAGACGCCGAAACATTCTCAAAAATTTACTATTTGGTGTGCTTTATGGACAGAGGGAATATTTGGTCCATATTTCTTCTATAATGAAGCCGGCTATAATGTTACAGTCAATGGAGAACGCTACATAGCCATAAATAATGATCTTTTCGTGCCTGAATTGGAGGATGTTGATGTGGACGACTTTTGGTTCCCACAAGACGGCGCTACAAGCCATAAAGCCGACGAAACAATCAATTTGTTGAAGGAAATTTTTGGTGAGCGAACTATCTCGCATCGTGGGTATGGGGCGTTGACCCCAAGATCGTGCGATTTTACACCGCTGGACTCTTTTTTGTGGGGTTTTATGAAGTTGCTTGTCTACGCAGATAGGCCCGACACGATTGACCCCTTAGAAGAGATAAGTCGGCGCGTTATTGCTGACATACGGCCCCAAAAGCTGCAAATATTGGTCAAAAATTGGGCTTTTCGGCTGGACATTATTCGAGCCAGCAGCGACGGCCACTTGCACGAAATTATTTCTTAAACATAATGGCAAACCCATATCTTTATAATAAAGCTAAATTCGTGGCCATTACATTAAATTATATGAGTTTTATTTCTTCTTGAAAATCATACGTATTAAAAAACTCCTTTAAAAGTTGTTTTTAAATTACATTTCGCATTGTTCGTGCGATCTTCATGAAATATAGCAGACATAAGTTGTTTGTACAAAGAACGGAGGCTGTGGAATTTCGGAAAACTGGTATCAATTTAGATAAAGCTTCTACACGTAAATTTATATCCGTCATTATCTCTAGAAGCCATATATTCCATCCAATCTTAATGAAATTTTCACAGTCCATTAGATCAGTAATCAATTTAGATAAAAATGAGTCATACCGATTCACGTTTTGGTAAAGCACCAGTACAAAGATCGCATCCGATATTACATAAACCCTCTCTGGAACTCCGATTTCGATCAAATTTGGTACATTATAAGTATATAACGATGGACAAACACCTAATATTCACACAGAGAAAAAATATGGGTTCTATATGTTCACGGCAATAATAATATGTTCTCCGCAATAAAAGTATGTTCTTCGCAACCATAGTATTGTTTATTGAATTTAATTTTGACAAAAGTATGATGCCGCAATGTTAATATTGTTGAAATGTAACAATAGTACTTTATTATTGTCGAATTTAAAAATATATTGTTGTAACAGCAATATATATATGGTTGCTGCAACAAAAGTATTGTTTTTTAAGTTTTATGCTACCAATAATATGATTAAGGCAATAATACTGCATGATTGTAATTTTTCTTCATTTGATTATGCTTGTGAGAATAATGTTATTGTTACGGATCTAATGCAATAATAGTATTTTTTAATAGAAATAAAAATTTTCAAACAAACTGCTTTGGCTTGGTTAAACTGAAATATTTTTAATAAAAACGATAACGTTTTTTAAACTGATTTTTTCTACTGTTAGATAATCACTTTCTTTATTTTGGATTTAATGTATTTTTAATAATTCAAATCTATTGTAGACAACTTAACCCAATCCTAATAAATAGTTTTGGGATCATAGTATAATGGTGTGTGATTATACTATGGTTGTTAGGATCATAACGTGGTTGCTTGTGAATCATACTATGGTTGTGAGGATCATACTATGGTTGTTAGGATCATACTATGGTTGTATATGAATCATAATATGGTTGTGGTGATCATAGTATGGTTGAGTGCGAATCATACTATGGTTGTGTGGATCATAGTATGGTTATGTGTGAATCATACTATTGTTGTGAGGATCATAGTATGTTTGTGAGGATCATTGTATGGCTGTATTTGAATTTTACTATTGTATTGAGGATCATTATATTGTTGTACCACAACCGTATACCCAACAAAAGTATGATGCTCTTTGAATATTGTTATCCCAACCATATTATTTTTCTACGTGTTGGAACGATATGGATCATAGAGAATAATTTTTTGATAGTCATTTTTTTTATAAAGTCTGGTGTCCAAAAATGGCAAAAATGTACATGGACTTTAAAATAACCATAAAATTTACTCACAAATTTAAACATCGCGATTTCAAGCCTGTTGCAGCTGTTGCAGAATTTTAAAATTTAGATAAAAATGTTTTGCCATAAAATGTTGCATGAAGTTACTAATAAATTAGTCATAAAATTGTAAATATTATATAAATACGAGTAGTATTTCAAATATTCATAATTGTTAATTACAATCCCCAAAGACTGTGCTGAGGCACGCGACACGCCAAGACCCAAAACATGCCGGAAACGATAATGGAAAATGTGAGTGTGAAATGAATTTTTCATAAATATTTCAAATATATTTTGTAACCGTATGGAAATTATTTTATAATTTCCTCTCCACATACACATGTGACATACACATTGTTGACGATGCATCGTCAACAATGTTGTATACAAATTCATTGATACAACATTGTAACATTGGCTTAGGGGCCACAGTGTATGTGAGTACATACAGAGGCAAGGGGGAATGTTTCAATGTTTTACCTATTGTAATACGTCTATATATTTTTGTTTACCGGCATTATTCTATCTGTTTAATTGTGTGTCCCCTTTAAATGTATTTGTGAATTTTAGCGAGAATATTATCGGTGCACGTAAGAGGGTATGTGCCTACGAGTATAGCTATCAGTATGGACTTGCGTTCCTTTGTAAGTGTTCGAGTTACAAAAAAGTGTTCAGACGTGTGCACATTCACCGAGTGAAGGATAAATTAATTGAACAAAGCAAAAACTTTGTTTTTTATAAATAAAACATGAATGTAATTGAATATGCTGCTCCTTTTTTGTCTTTTGAATTTTTTTTTTATCAATTTTATAAGTTTATTAGTGCTTTTTCACTGATCAACCAATGTCGGATCAGAGATTATAGCCGCATTTTCATTTGGCTCAAATTGGCCTATACTCAACTGCCAATGTATTATTATAGACAAAATTTAGCTGTAGTCCCTTAAAGAATAAATTTAGCTGTAGTCATCTAAAGAAATTTAGCTGTAGTCACTTAAAGAAACAGTGAAATTTATTTTAACTTATATTCAATCAGCCTTAAATCTAAATCAGTGCAATGTACTACTTAAATCAAATATACACGCAGAGTAAATATATGGTTACTATATGGTCACGGCAACAATAGTATGTTCTCTATAGTAAAAGTATGGTCGTCGCAACCATAGTATTGTTTTTTGAATTTCATTTGGACAATAGTATGATTGCGGCAATATTAATATTGTTCAAATGTAACAAAAGTATTGTTGCCAAATTTAAAAATGAAAATATGGTTGTATAAATATGGTTGGTGGGACAAAAGTATTATTTCCATGGGTGTTATGTTAACGATAACATGATTACGACAATCATACTGGCAAAACCTTAATTTTTTTTTAATTTGACAATGTTATTTTTACGATTCTTACGAATAAGTAATAAAAATAACATTTTTTCAAAAAAAACTACGGCTTAGTATAACTAAAATATTTTTAATAAATTAATTTTTTTACTGTTAAATAAATCACTCCTATTGTTACATAACTTACTTAATAAAATTCTTTATTGTTGAATAACAACGTTTTCCAGTCTTTACAAACAATGTTGGGGATCATAGTATGGTTGTGCGTAAGTCAAACTATGGTTGTGAGGATCATACTATGGCTGTACGTTAAACATAATATGGTTATGAGGATCATAGTATGGTTGTGGGGATCATAGTATGGTTGAATGTGAATAATAATATGGTTGTGGGGATCATAGTATGGTTGTGTGTGAATGATTCTATTGTTGTGAGGACCATAATATTGTTATGGGGATCATAGTATGGTTGTGTGTGAACCATACTATTGTTGTGGTGATCATAATATTGTTGTGCCACAATCATATAACCAACAATAGTATGGTGCTCTTCGAATATTGTTACCCCAACCATACTTTTTTTCTGCGTGTAGCTTTTAAGAGAATTACAAAGCTATTCTCAAAAAATAGCGGCGAAAGTGATTCTTTTTCGGATGACACATGTTCTTGTGGTATAATCAAAGACTTAAACTACTACAAAATCTTTATTTTCTAAAAAAAAGATCTTTCGCATCTACACTGGGCTAGGCGATTGAAGTGTTGCCTCAAACGACCACATTTTTATACCTGGGTTAGGAAAATATATCATTTGGTACAAAAAGTATGGAGCATTGAAAAAACATTTTGAACCCTACATATGTTTTGACTAAATCCGCCGTACTCTCAAAAGGAGAGCTATCGTTTTTAAATTTTGCATATCTTAATGTTTTGATAAAACTTCCTATGGTATTGAAAATGGGCCATATGTCCACACCTCTTCTAATAGCACCCACAGAAATGCTCCATTGCGCCCACTATTAGCATTCTTACAATATCTTTAGTACTGCTTGTATGATCTCAACATAATTCAATACACGCAAAGAAAAAATATGGCTACTATATGATCACGGCAATTATAGTTTGTTCTCCGCTATAAAAGTATGTTAGTCGCAACCATAGTATTGTTAATTGAATTTAATTTTGACAATATCAAAATTGCCGCACTTTTAATATTGTTGAAATGTAACAATAGTTTTATCGCCAAATTTAAAAATGAAAATATGGTTGTAGCACAATATGTATATGGTTGTTGCGACAAAAGTATTGTTTTTTGAGTTTAATGATAACAAAAATATGATAACGGCAATCATACTGTATGATTGTAATTCTTCATTTGATTATGCTTTTCAGAACAATGTTATTGTTACGGATCTTATGCAATACTTTTTTTTTTTACTTTTTATATGGAAATTTAAATTTTTCAGTTTTTTAAATTTTTTAAACAATTTTCATAATTAAAATCGTTTGTTGACAATTTAACGCAATGCTAGTAAGTAATTTTGGGGATCATATTGTGGTTGAGGGGGATCATACTATGGTTGTAGAGATCATAGCATGGAGCCGGGTGAATCATACTATGGTTGTGAGGATCATATTATGGTTGTATGTGAAACATACTATGGTTGTGAGGATCATAATATAGTTGTGGAGATCATAGTATGGTTGAGTGTAAATCATACTATGGTTGTGGGGGTTATGACTGAATCATACTATTGTTGAGAGGATCATTGTATGGTTGTGTTTGATTCATACTTTTGTTGTGAGAATCATAATATTGTTGTGTCACAACCATGTACCCAACAATACTATGATCCTCTTCGAATATTGTCAGCCCAACCATCCTTTTTTCTGCGTTTACTTAAGAATGATGTTATAAGGCAAACTTGGTGATAACATTTCCTAGCCACTCCCTTTCTGGCACCGGACGTAACGACGAACAATTTTAAATCCATTTATGGGTGAGGGTGTATGTATTAAAAAATCACAAAACGTATCTTCGTAAATAGTAAAATAACATGCATCCCTCACGCAGAAAAAAGTCCCCGCTAGCATTTGGAAGATCATTTTTGAAAAATCACCGTGCTGAGTCTTCTGCGAGTACTTTTGGTGATCAAAAACTGATTAATCACCTACATGATCAAAAAAGGACTCGATAATGATTCGCGCTAATGGGTAAAAGGAGTTCGTTTTAAATTATAACAACAAATTGCATAGTAATCACAAATTAATCTTCCAGACGTTTGAAATTTGAGTATTATTTCCGTGATTTATTATCATATTTCGCTCATCTGGAAGATTGAAAAATGCTTAATTAAAAACAGATCATTCAGGTGTTTGAAAAGTGATTATAATTATGTATTTTATGATCATATTTTGTGAAGATGAGTACTGGACTGTTTAATTTTACTCGGATTCGGATTTCACTCTTAATAGGATTGCGGAACAGGGGGGTAAATACGTTTAGAAATACGACTGATAAATGGCTCAAGTTAGAGTCATAAAAGACGCCAAAAATGACTCCCAAATGACGCAAAAAAGACTCCCAAATGATTAGAAATATGGGTGATTAAAGACGATAAAATGACTGATAAATTACTCTCAAAAGACTCGTAAGTGATTCTAACATGACTGAAAGGCGAATCCAAAAAGAGTCACAAATGAAGTCAAATGAGACTAACAAATGATCAAAAACCGTTTCTAAAAAGACTTTAAAACTACTCGGAAAGGGGTCGAAAATGACTCTAAACTAATATAGAAAATGACTCATAAATGATTTATTAAGAAGAGTCACGGGGCAGGCACACTTTTTTCCCGACAAAAGTATCTTTAATGTTCAGAAAATGCGCGCATATTCCGACTTTTTAATCGCGCAGAAGAGTCGAAAAAGACTCGAATTTGTATAAAAAATTCAAAAAATGCTAGCTGGGATATGGTTGTGGTGACAATATTCGAAGAGGATAATACTATTGTTGGGTACGTGGTTGTGGTACATCAATATTATGATCCTCACAACAATAATATGATTGAAATACAACCATACTATGATCCCCACAACCATAGTATGATCCTCACAACCATCGTATATTTCATATACAACCATAGTATGATCCTCACAACCATCGTATATTTCATATACAACCATAGTACGATCCTCACAACCATAGTATGATTTACAAGCAACCATTTTATGATCCCTACAACCATAGTATGATCACACACAATTATACTATGATCCCCAATATAATTTATTAGAATTTGTTTAAGTTGACGACAATAGTTGATCCCCAATATTATTTATTAGAATTGATTTAAGTTGTCAACAATAGATTTGAATTATGAAAATTATTCAAAAATACATTAAATTCAAAATAATACGAGTTATTTATTTCACAGTAGAAAAAATAATTTGAAATAAACGTAAGCGTTTTTATTTAAAATGTACAGCCAAAGCAGCATGTTTAAAAAATTTTAATTTCGATAAAAAGTACTATACCAATAACATTTTTTCTTAAAAGCATATTTAAATTAAGAAAAATTACAATCATACAGTATGATTGCCGTAATCATATTATTGTTAACATAAAACGCAAAACACAATACTTTTGTCGCTCCAACCATATTTATATTGTTGCTATAACCATATTTTCATTTTTAAATTTGGCAATAATACTGTTGTTACATTTCAACAATATTAATATTGCAGCAATTATGCTATTGTCAAAAATAAATTCAGTTAACAATAATATGGTGGCGACGAACATACTTTTATTGCAGAGCCATGTTTTTTCTCTGCGTGCTCATTTCGATTATATTTGGAACCTATGGGTTAGGTCAAATGTCCCTTGAGTCTATCCCAAAATGTATGATTATATGGTGGACTCTCTCATATTTGACAATAGCGAGTTAACAATTTTTGAAAATATTTTTCATTTAACACGTTGATAAAGTATTTAAATTGTTGGTATCCTGTTGTTTTTACGTAGAGCGGTCCAGGTTTTGATATAAAAATAAAAGTTCCGCAAAATTTCAGATTTCTTCACTATTAAATTCGCATTCGAATTCATATTTTTGTTGAATTATGTTCGGAAGCGATGAGTGTTCTATGTACCAGAGGCCTAGGAAATCATATGGTCAGCCCTGTAGTCTTTCTAATTTGTTCTTAAGTGAACTAATGAATTTAATACAATCGGAAAGTGTTTAATTAAATAAACTTAATTTATTAAACGATTTTATGGTAACATCGCCTCATGCTTATGCAGCCGTTTTATTTGTGGCATAGTTGCAAAATATTTCTGTTTCAATTATAACCATTATATAGTAGCAACATTGGCTATTTTAATCGCTAGCAATGGTAATTTTATTTTAAAATAATTTACTAGCAGTTATGGGCAAACGATGCACGCACATTAATGTGGTTCAGCACAAATTTCCATTTTTGTTCGCACTTTAAATAAAATATTGTAGGGTTCTTATAAACATCTTAAATACGAGGACATATTAATAATTTCGTGACATTTCCAACTTCCCTGGTAGTTTTATGGAATGCAACACAGCTGCCCTAAAGTATAATTTTTTTATAGACAACTGTTAAATTTTGAGAGAGTTCCGTCATTTAGTTTGTGTTTAGCAGCTGTTCAAAACAAACAACCAAGTGGATTTTGTTACAAATGGAAAAAATGCATTCGAGCTCTAAACATTAAACATTATTTTTTGCGGAAAAAACACCAATCAAACCAAGGAAAAGCTTGATACGAGTTTATACTATGGGGACTCTACACCATCGATTTCAATGGTAAAAAAGTGGTTTACTGACTTTCTTTAGATCGCACAAGTAAAAATAACGCTGAACGTTCTGGACCAGTTGAGGCCAATACACCCGAAAATGTCGAAAAAAAATCCACGATATGTTGGCCGATCGAAAAGTAAAAACGTGTGAGATTGTGAATGCCATACGCATTTCATATGGCAGTGTGGTTTCGATTTTACATAATCAGTTAAGTTTAAAAAAGATGTCTGCCGCGTTTGCTCTCAATTAAATATAAACGAAATCGTGTGACAACTTTAAAGGATTGTTTAGTGTTGTTTAACCGCAATTCGATTGGACTTTTGCGGCGTTTTGTAATTGTGGATGAAGCATAGATCCATATCAACACTCGGGAGACCAAGCAGCAGTCTTAACAATGGGTTTCTCCGGGTGAACCAGCTCCGAAGAAGGCCAAGATGACTTTGTCGGCCAATAAGGTGATGACAACAGTTTTTTGGGATTCACCCGGGATAATCTACATCGATTACCTTCAAAAGGGAAAAACCATAAACGGCGAATTTTATGCCAACTTATTGGACCAATTTAACAAGAATTAAAAAAAACGACACCATATGGCTAAGAAAAATTTCTTTCTCAACAAGATAATGCACAGGTGCACACGTGTACAGTCTCAATGGCGAAATTGCATGAATTAGGTTACGAATTGGTACCTCATCCGATAGTAGCCCCCAATGACTATTTCCTATTGGCAAACCGAAAGAAATAGCTGGGTGGAAACAGATTTAGCACCAACATTGAAATTATTGATCGAACAAATGCCTATTTTATGGACCTTAAAAAATCCAATTTTTTGGGAGGGATACAAAAATTGGAGAATCGTTGTCAATACACGTAGTCGTATTGAGTTAAAAGGAGATTATGTTGAAAAATATTTTTTTTTGCAAAAAAAAAATTGGGTTTTATTTTAAAAGTCACGGAATTATTGATATGCCCTTAAATTAACTCAGTACGTAATATTGGATTTAATTTTAAGTCTACAAAATAGTTTATGTTGCATCTAATTTTGTCATAGTATTTAACAATTAAAAAGTATCAGTCAGTTAAAGATTAGTTTCTGTCCTGGACTTAATCTTTGAATGGCAGTCATGAAGCGTTTCCTAGATAATATACAAATTTAAAAGTGAATGGAGAGGATCATTGGTAGGGAGATACTTATACATAAAACAGTTGAAACCCAATATATTCCTAAATATAAAAATACACAACGTTTTAATGCCATGAAAGGATTTTTGCCAGAATTCTGAATTTTCTTCGTCGTTAGGAGTCATCACCTGTTGCGGCGCCACATTGGAAAAATTACGTTTTTTTTAATTTAGAATATTCCTTGGTTTAGCCATCATACATTTCTAATGTTTTGCAGGCTGGTCTTTGTACACAGCATTTTATTTTTATTTATTTTTTTTTTGCTTAGAGAAAACATAATTTTTAATCCTATAAATGCCAATCCACCTTAATGTCTATAATAATTTGTACAAATATGACTCATCTATACAAACAGTTACGCAAATATTTATGAAGTTATCGTATTTGCTGTGGAATCCACGACTATAGAGATTTCAAATATTTTGAAATCAATATTTGTGGTTGTGGCCACAAGGTATGAGGCAATGCGAAAAGGCTTCAGCGGCTGGGTTGGCATTTTTAAACATTTCGATTTTCATAGTAAAAATGAGGCTTAAACCTAATACTTATAAATAAATACAATGAGAAAATGGACGTTAAGCCAAGCTGTCTTTAATAAATATCGATTGGGAATATAAGAATGTTTTTTTAAATATTTATTTATTATTGGTAAGCCTTCGCAGATGGTGGTAAAAGTGTCGGATGCTTATTGGAAATCAACAAGTATACACGCAGAGAACACATTCGTGGCTACAACCGATTTTTGCGAACCATGAACCTCGATTATTCAATCAGTACAGCCGAATGTTAGTTTGTGAAACCTAACCTTCCTGCCTCTAATAATCTGCGAGATCGTTTTAAATGTTAAGGTTTTTGGGCGGGACAACGCCCGTTCTCCCAAACTTGATTCCAAAAAGCCTGGGCGTATGACCAAGTGTAGTTCCAAAAAGGCTGGGTATACGAGGCTTGATATATATATTTCTGGCCTAGGCAACACTTAGTGTTGCTTGGCGCCATCTGAAATTTCCATTGGAAAGTTTGACATTTTTTAGCATAAACGTACGACCATAATTTGTGATGTTTACAGTGACTTGAAAATCAATGAATCAATTTGGCAAAAAAATGGAATTAACTCTTGAACAGTTACGTGCGATCATTTTTTACAACTTTCGACATGATGAAACACAATCCTTTAGCACTGTGAAAAACTGGTTTAATCAATTCAATCGTGGCCAACGCTCGCGCAAAGGTGAAGGTCATCCAAAACGGCCGTTGTGCCAGAGAACATTGATGCAGTGCGTGAACTGATATTGCAAGATCGTCATGTGACATACGGTGAGATAGAAACATCCTTGGGCATTTCTTCGACCAGCATACGTTCGATATTGCATAAACGCCTGGCCGTAAAAAAGGTTTATTCTCGTTGAATCTCGCACAATTTGACATTCGCTCAAAAAAGGCTCGTGTCGATTGGTGCAAAGAAATTGCGGGGCTTCGAAATACGTTTATAAGATCGTCACAGGTGACGAATCATGGATCTATGAGTATAAGCCCGAAAAAAAATAGCAATCGACCGTGTGGGTCTTCTAAGACGAGCCAAATCCAACGAGAGTTGTTCGTGGAAGAAGCACTTCAAAGCAAATGGTCGCCTGTTTCTTCGGCAAAACTGGTCATGTGGCGACTGTTCTGCTTGAGCAACGTAGGAGGGAAATTCTGAGTGGTACACTACAATTTGTTTGCCTGAAATCTGCGGAGAAATTAAAAAAACTGATAAGAGAAGACGAATCATTGTGCACAATGCGAGCTCTCACACATCGGCTCAAACCAGCGTTTTTTGACCGGCCATAACGTCGTATTGATAGGTCATCCGCCGCACAGCCCTGACTTGGCACCCAATGACTTTTTTTTTATTCCCACACATCAAGAAAAAAATGCGTGGCCAACGATTTTCGTCACCAGAAGATGCTGTTAAAGTGTTCAAAAACTATGTTATGGAGGTGTCTCAATCGGAGTGAAGATAGTTCTTCGACAATTGGTTTGAGCGCATGCAAAAGTGTATAAATCATGCTGGAGAATACTTTGCAAAAGAATTAACCCGTTTTTGATGATAAATAAGCACATTTTAATTTTTAGGCCAGAAATATATATAGCAGCCTTCGTATCTCTTGACCAAAACTGTGCATATTTCAGGATGATCAGAATATAATTATGGCCGTTATAACGGTTTATTAAAGAAGAGGCGAGGCACCGCCCACTTTTTCAAAAAAATATTTAAAATCATATCTTTATTTGTACTAAACCTTAAATTCCTATCTGTAATAGTCAAATATAGACGTGCGTAAACGGCGCCGCTTCTTTGTTTCCAAACTTGATTGCAAATAGCATGTGCATAATATTGTTTGGTATATTTACTACTAATATCATGGGAAATATTTTTTATAAACATAGGCTGTGCCACGCCCTTTTAAAATTTAACTTATAACAGCCATAACAATAGTCTGATAGCATACAGATACATAATATGTATCTGTAGGCTATCAGATGTATCTGTTGGCTATAAGTTAATTTTTAAGAGGGCGTGGCACAGCCTTTGTTTATAAAAAATATTTCCCATGATATCAGTAGTAAATATATCAAACCCAATCTTGTTATCTCTAATAATCTTTTATACATGGTCGTTTCAAATCTTGAGGTGTGCGGGCGGCGCCACGTCTTTTTTCTGAAATCGGTTCCAAATACCCTGTGCATATCTCTTGGCCTTCTGCAATAGATTATGATATTTGCAACGTTTTCTTTTAAAAGCGGTGTGATACCGCAGATTTTTCGCAAAAATTGTTTGCATCATATCAATAGTATATGTATGCACCAAATCTTACCTTCGGACCTCTAATAATCTGTGAGTTATGGCCGTTTTAGGTTTTGAGAAGTGCGGGCAAGACCAAGCCCATTCCTTAAATAGCCTGTGGGCATCTTTTGACCAACTGTAACATATTAATAAGTTTCAGGATGATCAGACTTTTACTATGGCCGTTATTACGGAGTGGCCCCTCCCTCTTTTGCAATAAAATATATCAAATCAGTAGTGTTTTTATAAAACCTCACATTCCTATCTCTAATAGTCAGTGAGATATGACCGTTTTGCATTTTGAGACCATATTACTATTCCAAATAGTATGTATACATACTAGGGCGGGTCGATTTGAAGGAGGCAAAAAAACCGCTCAAGTGACAAGGAAACTCGTATTCTAGGGATCAAAATAAGAAACTTTGCCCAACACAGTACAACACTTGATTTCGGGACTCAATTCTGATAATTGTTTGTGAAATTTGCCCCAAAAAGAAGAACTTTTGCATCATTCGTTTGGTCAAGGTACATCAAATAATAATTTAATAATTAATTTGAGGTTAGTAAGTATCGTATAGGGGAATTTGTCGCGTTTTGGGCTCTTTTGTTTGTCATAACTCGAGAACCACTAGTCCGAATAAGCTGAAACGAATTTAAAAAATATAATAAAAATTACAAATCCTTTAATCTGTTCATACAACGTTTCGCTACATAAGCAACAGTTTCGCAGTATAAATGCATGAAAAAAAATAAATAATTAAAGTTTTTTTTTGAATTCATAAAAAATACAAAACGGTAAAAAGTGTCAAGTCCTATTACGAGTACTTTCACGTAAAGTCACTTAACCTATGAACAAAATGAGACATAGATCATGAAAATCGATTTACGCTTTTCGCTTTGTGCACAATTAAGTGAAGGTATGAATTTCAAAAATTTGCTCGCGATATGCACAAAATACTTTGGAAAAAACATTGGTGACTTTTTAATTGATTCTTTATTTTGCATTAAAATAAACATTTCGATTCATATTAAAGCTATTCTCACACAGAAAATATGGGATTTTTATATGTAATCTATGCATGGAAACAAAATTTAGAACATTTTCAATTACTGAAGTTGACGCTTGTGGTTCTGATGACCTTATTGTCAAATGATACAAAAGTTCTTCCTTTTGGGGTTACTTTCACAAACAATTATAAGAATTGAGTCCCGAATCAATCACCTGAAAAATGTTGTACTGTGCAAGGAACCATACCCCTAAAACGAATTCTGATGCCCGACTTTTGACCCGTAGGATCAAATTTTGAAAAATCCCACTTTTTAACTTTCATAGCTATTGCTATTGCAGGAGTGTTGAAGTTATTGATGCTTTTAAAGTCCAAACAATTTAAAAGGTTTCTTCGCACATTTATAAAGTTACTGTGGTAGTTGTATCCCTTTACGTACTTACTACCGCAATTGCGGAATTTTTTGGAAACGCCACAATTATTCGCCTCCAAATTATTTAATGAATTTAGACAATATGTAAAATTAATTACTAACATTCCTCCTACCAAAATCTAAATCAAGCTAAACCTAAATCTGACCAAAGCAACAATAAAAACAAATTGTCTGCATAATCAATGGCTTTCGTTGCGCTGGAGACATTGTAATACAATAAAACAATTTCAATATTTTTTTTTTATTTTTGTAATGGGTTTTGCGTGGGAATTTGAAATATTTTCAAACGCACGCATACATACGTATGTACGTATACATATGAACATATACTTACTTATATGTATGCATCGATATTCATAAATACAAATGTGTACAGTAAATCACACCCAGACAATTGTTAGCAGTCAGACCCACTCATTAAATATTTAAAAAATATAAACGTTTAAATACATTATAATAATGGTACAACAACACTTGTAAACCATGCCATAAATAAGCACAAAGATAACGCTTGGTATACATGAAAAGAGAGAGAGAGAGACATAAAGATTAACCCACATATAAATGAATATTGCACTTGTTCTATTAAAGGGTATTAACTCGAAATTTTTAATTTTTAAGAAGAGGCAAAAAAAATTTTGCATTATGCCTTTAAAACAATCTGAAAACATTGAGAGTGGCATGCCCATTTATCTTGAGTAAATAGCCGAGATATAAAATCTTATTATAGTGGTTTTTGTATAGAGATAGCGTCTGAGAATCGTTTTCTTACAAAAGGTAAATTCTTAAGATTTTTGTGTTAATATCCTTTTGTTGAAGCGCGATAAATGCATTAACTTGCTTCTAAAGGGTGTTTTTTATTGGGGTATAGAACTTTAAGTTGGCATTACTTTTTTAACTGGCGGCCATTTTGTCAGCTGTCAAGTGATTAATATTTAGTTTGGTTTGCCATTTCATCATGAACAGGTTCACAAAAGAACAACGCTTGCAAAATGGGCCGAAAATGAGATTCATCTCGATGCTGGTTTTCATCACAAAATTTTGTTCAGTGATGAGGCTCATTTTTGGTTAAATGGCTACGTCAACAAGCAAAATTGCCGCATTTGGAGTGAAGAGAATCCACATGAGACCCTTGAGACGCCATTACATCCACAAAAACTGACTGTTTGGTGTGCTCTATGGGCTGGTGGAGTCATTGGGCCATACTTCTTCCGAAATAATGCTGGAGAGTCAGTTACCGTTAATGGAGACCGGTATAGAGCCATGATAACCGACTATTTTGTTCCCGAATTGGATGGCATGAATGTGGATGAGTTGTGGTTCCAACAAGACGGCGCTACATGCCACACAGCGCACGTCACAATCGAATTATTGAAGGAAACATTCGATGAGCGCATAATTTCGCGGAATGGACCTGTCAATTGGCCACCAAGATCGTGTGATTTGACACCATTGGATTATTTTCTTTGGGGATATGTGAAGTCGCTCGTCTACGCCAACAAACCAGAAACGTTAGGAGACTTGGAAGCCAACATTCGTGGCGTTATTGCCAACATACGGCCCCATATGCTCGAAAAAGTGGTTGAAAATTGGACCTGTAGAATTGGCTTTATTCGAGCCAGCCGCGGCGGCCACATGCCCGAAATCATATTTAAACATTAATGGCATAAAATTATCCTTCCAATAAAGCTAAATTGATGGACATTAAAACGATTTTCTTGTGTTTTATTTCAATTCGAAGTTCTATACCTCAATAAAAAACACCCTTTATATACACATGTGAAAATGTGTGGGTTTTAAACTGCACAGCGGTGGCAAGAAGTACCTAACAGGCCTTATGATAGGTCCTATTTTCAGTCCCACTCCATAATCCTTTCTAGTATACACGTGTCACTGGAGATCTAAGCGATAGATTTTTCAAATGATGATATTATAGAGTTCTTATTTCTCCATTAATCAAACAAACAAAAAGACTAAATTCGGAAGGCTCTGACTTTGAGACATCTACCATACATCACTGTACAAAAAATGTACAAGGTTTTAGTTAATTTATGCATTTTGGAACTAGTTTTAAGGGATTTTTAATGTGTTCGACTAAATACGTAGATACTTGCACACCGAGATCAGATTCGTTGTCACAAACGTTTCTTTTGCCAACCGAATGGCTGTGGTTACCTATACTCTTTTTATTCGGGTAGCACATCCGAATGTTAGTTCGTGCGCATAAATTTTCGGTTAATGCAACGTCACTGGTTAAATAAATTCTCCTGAGTTTCCCTAAGAGTCAACAAAGCAAATTCAACTAATTTTGTAATGAAATCATGATATACTTAGTAGGGACATGATTACTGTTACACACGTTTTATGCGGTAACATAAAAAGTACTGAATGTTTTTGGACCAAATATTTGTTAATATATTTATTGATGTATATTGTATTCAAAAAAGAATGTACTTATTCGAAATTTCCGCCTTTTGCGTTTACACACGCCTTAAGTCGCACTGGCCAATCGTCAATAGCTGTACGAACCTCGTCCATTGGCAAATTTGCCACAGCTCGAACTAAAGCAGTCTTAAGAGATTCAATGTTGAGGTATCTTTTGTGACAAATCTTGTTCTCTAAAGCCGTCTACAATTTGTAATCCAATTGGATCAAACCTAGACTGCCTGAGGGCCATTCTTCAGAGGAAATGAACACTGGCAAATTGTTTCGAAGCCAGGTCTGGGACGTTTTAGCCTTATGGTCCATGGCCTTAAAGTCCATGGCTGGTTTTGGAACAGGGAATTGTTCACAGGCTACACAACAGCTTTCAAAACGGTTTCTTTGAAATTATTGGCCGATGTGACCCCATCGTAAGAGACACCCCACCAAACCATGACTGAAGCTGGGTGATGACACTTTTCCACCCTTGGGATCAGTTCAGATGCTTCTTTAAATGACCGCGCATACACTCCATCATTTTGCTTGTTAAATTTTTCCTGGACGGTAAAAATGTTTTCATCGGTGAACAAAATTTTTCTGTGCAAGTTATCAGCGTGCTTCCCCAAAAGACGTTTGCATATTTCAATCCTATTTTAAAGCTGCAGTCAATAAATGTCCGGTACGTCGTTTGAAAGCCCCAAGTCCCAAGTCTTTTTTAATGATGACTTTTGCGTGATATTCATCTCACGGGCCATGATTTTCTGTTTTCGGAGCGTATTTCTGTGAATTCTTGATTTAACGGCTTTGGTGACATGCGGTGTTCGAACAGAGCGTGGGCGGCCAACCGCTGGCGGTCTTTTACAGTCTCCTCAAATAGTTGTATGCATCGGTAGACGAACATGCGGCTATTCCTTAGTGGCCAGAGCGTTTTGAAAATATCGCTTTTTTCATTTCACACTAGAAAAGCACTATTACAGCGATACGGTTCTCATTATCCAACCACTCCTTGATGAAAGTTGAAACAATTTTAAAATCCCGTTACAGACTAACGCTATTGAGGTTAGCTTTCGAAACCCATATGACATTAACGGGGTATGTTAGTTCTACTATTGAAATGTGTTCAATATTGTAACGGTAATTATGTCCCTACTAAGTATATAGGTTGATCCATCTAGAGGTATTTTTTCAGAACAAAAAAAATATATATAAAAATTCAAATCATGTGTGGAATCTTTGTTGTTCATTCGAAAGGACATTTTATGCCATTTATTTTTTAAATATAATTTCATTCAAATGTTGGCCGCAAATACGCCTCAGGGTTTCCATTCTGAGTGTCCAATTTTAGATGACTCGTTCGGGAATTTCGACCAATATGGCTTTAATGACACGCGTAGTGTTGGCTTCCAAACCCTGAATCGTAGCTGGTTTGTCAGCATAGACTTTGGACTTTACGTAACCTTAAACGAAAATTTCTAAAGATGTGATATCACTCGATCTAGGCGGCCAACTCTTCTGTCCAATACGTGAAATTAGCTGCTCTTCGAAATGACCTCTCAATAGATCCATTGTTTGATTACCTGTATGGCAAGTGGCACCGTCCTTTTGAAACCAAGTGTCGCCTCGATTACGGGCTTCAATTTCAGGTAGCATTAAGATCGATATCATGGCGCGATAGCGAGCACCATTCACTGTTACGTTCCGGGCATCATCATTTTTTAAAAAATATGCACCGATGATTCCACCAGCTTATAAACCGCACCAAACCGTGGTTTTCTCTGGGTATAATAGCACCTCTTGAAGCTCTTCTGCGGCAATTTTGTTTAATGACTTTGCCTTTGGGCCAGAAATGGGCCTCATCACTAAACAAAATTTGGTCAAAAACAGCGGATCTTCCCGTTTGCAAACACTTGAAGGTACTGATTTTCAAAAAACAAATTCCATAATTCCTTTCAAGTTACCAATAAAGATTCCATGCTTGATTTGAATTTATATATATTTTTTTGTGCTGAAAAACTACCTCTAGATGGATCACTTTATATTAATTTGACCAATTTCAGCATTTGATCTACTTTTTAGTGTTAGCATGACATGTAGGGGACGGTGCGTTCCTTTTCAATAGGCAGTAAGAATTTTATTTCTGGTTTTTATGTTGGGTGAAAGGAACAACTGTAAACAAAACTATTAGTAACTATTGGAACATGCCGTTCTGGCAACTGAGTATTTACACTTCATTCCATTAGTACAACTGACTAGTTGGTAATTCGTACCATAATATTAACACAGCTTTCATATTATGGTTCGTTGAACAGAATATTTATCAAAACTATTAGCATAAAATTAAACTACTTATTCTAATTTTGAATGCATTTCTTTTTAGCAAAGTACATTACATAAAGTACAATTAAAAGACACGGAGGTGTCTGAGAGAGTGCACGTACAACTGCGTTCAACCTTACTGCTTCTGTATCGGCCTTTTATTGTTTTGGCTCTTCACATCAAAAATTCTTGCACTTTTTTCTTCAGTTAAAGCTGTGTATCGGGGTGACAGCGCTGCTCAATACGGTGCATAAAACCGGTGCATAAACGCGGGATTGCTTGTCGTCAGTTGATCCCAATGGATTTAGATAATTCAGATATATTTTATATTTTTTTTTAATACATTTAATGAATAAGTTATTTTCGGAATAAAAACCTTAATCTATACAGAGGAGCACTTTTTTAATTTAATATTTTTCACCATTTTTTTTGGAAATAACCCATAATATTTGACTGATATAACAGTACAGGGTGGAACACGATAATTTGCAGTTTTGCACTGCAGGCTATGGCTGTTGGTCCAAGAGAGTGAAGAGTTTGCGCAGCTTATAGTGGCTGAGGGGAGACTTGTTAGTCTGCCTTTCAGTTGCCATCATGCATTGGAAACGTGAGAAGAGTTCATTTTGTGTTGAAGAGTATTTTTCAAATGCGCACTCGATCATTACACTGCAGCGTGCTTTTCGTTTAGGATTCGCTGTTTCCCCACGCGGACGTTTTCCTGGTGGGCATAGAATTGTAAGTTGGGAAACTTTATTGAGAACAGCAGGGAATATGTCATGTGTACGAAAGGGACCTGAGAGAAGGATTACAACACCAACAAATCGATGAGTTAGTGAAGCAGTACCGCAAACTCCGAAACGCTCTTCTTGGAAGCAATCTCTTGCTCTTGGCATTTTCTAGATTTTTTATCAGCCGGCTTCTGAGGCAATGTAGTGAGAGGATACATGGTTCCAACAGGATGGTGTCACTACGCACACTGCGAGGGTTACCATGAATTGTTTAGGGCAAATATTTCCTGGACGGCTTATCTCTTTGAGGGGTGATGTGAACAGGCCGACACGCTCACAAGACTTAGTCCCATGCGATTTTATCCTTAAGGGATACCTGAATTCAAAGGTGTATATCAACCGTCCCAATGCCTTGGAAGACCTTATTAACAATATTAAGGCTGAAATTGGCAGAATACCAGTCGACATGCTTGTTAGAGTTCATGAAAACTTCAGAAAGTGCATGCTGCAGTGTGTGGATTTGTTAACTTCATTACTTAAACCTATGTAATTTAAAAATTCCCTTACTGTTCAATATAATTAAAATATAAAAAAAAAATTTACTAATATAATAATCAAATTTCCCCGCTCCACCCTGTATATAAATTTTTTTTATCACATGTAGCCAAGAATTCATCTGAAGTATTTTGTGTTACATTACCCTTAAGTGGCAGAACATATTTCGGCTATAAATTTCACTTTAATTTTTATCATAACCAGCTTAATCGCAACATTTTTTGACACTTCAAACCAAATTAAATTTTGCTGACCCACTTTACCAATTTGAAGCATAAAATCGTTCCACTTGTGCACTTAATAAGATTCTAGGAAAGAAAACAAGTTTTAAAAAATCCTGCTTATTATTCAAATAGGAGAATAAATAACTTCAAATCGGTTAATATAAATGTTAAATAAAAAAAGTTTATTTTATCGGTCAGAAAACACACAATTTTACCATCAGTTGGTTCAGTTGACACTTGGTCGTGGAAATGACAACCGAATTACCGCAACGACTAGTTACTAAATATATTTCGGCGTTTCATGGACCTATCAAAAATAAGGAAAATAATATGAGCAATAGATCATAATGGCGTGCGTGAAAGGCAAGATCTAAGAAATCTTCTAGAAATACAATGTGAAAAGGAGATCTTCTTTTTAAAAGGCCTTGTCAATACATCCCGTCGGAGACAGGCATAAGTATTAGGGTGGAGTGAAAACATGCTTTTTTATAATTTGAAAAAGTTAACCTCGGAAAGAGATGTAGTCTGGGGTCCTAAAGAGGGGAAAAATAAAGAAAAAAATTTAAAAAAAATTTTAGGGGTCGCGCCACTCCCTAGAAATTTGGAAATTATCGCTATTTTTTCGTTGATTTTAGAAAAATCCTAAAAATTAACGACTTAACTTATTCGAAATTTAAAAGTTTGAGCTTGTTCAGTGCCCAAACAAAAGTATTTGAGGCAAATATGAGGATAATCGACTAATATTTGTAGCTTTGGTGGCGATTTCATTGTTCAGTCAATTTTCTGAAGAAGGGACGATTTGACTTATTTTACTTTTTGAAATTTTTGAACAATGAGAAAAATTTTTTTAAATTTTTTCATGCCCTTATTTCATTGTTTACGCTATTGCAAACATTTATTGACATAAAACTTTTTAGGATTTTTCTAAAATCAACGCCAAAATAGCGATAATTTCCAAATTTCTAGGGAGTGGCGCGACCCCTAAAAATTTTTTTAAATTTTTTTCTTTATTTTTCCCCTCATTAGGACCCCAGACTACATCTCTTTCCGAGGTTAACTTTTTTTTTTTTTGAATTTCACTCCACCCTAATAAGTATGCCAGTATGTATTTAACTATAAAAGAATACACATACCCACGCATGTTTTGTATTGTTGTGTTGTGTTGTATTTGTCGAGAATTATGAAAGATATGTATGTATATAAGAAAGGATTTTGGCTGTATGTTCGAGTATGTACGTACCATGTGTGTATGTTTTTAACATGCAAAATGTTACGGTTGCCTTCTACTACCGACACAGATTCCGCATAGTCATTAATACTTTTCTCTGTATTTGTACAGGGTGTTCTAAATGATACCCTCATTTTGAATCTGATATTTTTTGGAGCTTACAGACTTTTTTATTAGTATCTCTGGGACGAAAACTAATATTTTCTGAAACGTTGTGTGATGGCAAACTAAATTTTCGCATTAGGGGTTCGGTCAACACAAAAGTAATTATCCAGAGACTTGCCATGTCTGCCCTAACGACCGACCTTCTGTATGTCCGTTTAAAGCACCATTCTGTGAGATCTGATCTCAATTTGACTTTCTTAAGCAGCGATGTCAATAGCTGTTGCTACGTTTAATACACAAGCTTATTAAACTCTTAGGGCGACTACAGTTCGAGCTTTTCATAAAATAAAAAAAAAACTTTAACAAGATTTTGAAAAAACAGCTCTTTGGATGAGCTACTACTGCCATGGTTTCCACATAAAAGAAAAATGTGATCCCTTTATAGGGAAATTATTCTAATAAAATCATTCTTTTACTTACTTAAGACCCACAACATTCCATTAAGGAACAAGGCCAAACTTTTATCGTATAAGAGAGCTGTGCACGTTATAATTCTTATACTCACTGACCGGGACCTACTATTTAACGCCGGCTCCGAACGGCTAATTCATTTTTATAGAGAAGTTGTTACATGGCAAAGTATAAATCACTTGCTCGTAAAGTCGCAGGAATTCATGAGGTGGTAAACCCGAAACTTGTAAGATGTTCTTACCCGGATTTAAACCTGGGTTTACTGACATAA
This sequence comes from Hydrotaea diabolus, assembly GCA_963513945.1. NCBI lineage: Eukaryota > Metazoa > Arthropoda > Insecta > Diptera > Muscidae > Hydrotaea > Hydrotaea diabolus. The sequence goes on along the minus strand of OY740717.1, from coordinate 49,970,928 downwards.
TAGTCGTGCATACTCCCATCACACTACCCATACATGCAAAAGATATTTACTGTAGCCCTTTGGCTATACAAAAATACTTGCATTTGGTACACCCTTTCGGTATATGCTCATATTTGTAAGTATGTATGTATATTTTAGCAGAAGTGTTGGCGTGTAAGGTATGAGTGTATGTGTGTGTATGTGAGTGTATGTGAGAGAGCCAGCACCGCCATCCTTGCTGTATAGTGAAGGACAAATAATGCTGGAAGATTTACAACCTTATTGGTGTCGAGTGCAATAAATAATGCTGCATTTACATACGCACATAGATAAATACCGGGAGTACATGGAGAAAATCGAAAAGAAATTCTTTTTGGATAACATTTTTCTACAGCATAGACTTGACTTCACAGAACATTAAAGAAAACAAATTAGAAAAGTCTTAAGTCGGGCTGTATAATACTTCTTTCTATATTCCACAGCAAAGTTTTTGAATTATTAGTTTCTTATATTAAAGGAACCAAATCTGTGGGATACTCTGAAGTGAAAAAAAAACATTGATTAATATGCTTGATTTTCAGCTGGAGCTATATTAAAACGAGCATCACCTTGTGTACAGGGCTAGGCGATTGAAGTGTTACAAACATTGCGTTGACAATACTGCTTACTTACTTAGGCTGGCTCCACAACCTCTTGAGGTGGCTCTTCCGGGCTTGCTCAATAAATGATTTATAAGCACTTTGGTCTTGGGCGTGCATCCTGCAGTTTCTTATCCCGCTAAATCAGTACTTTGTCTCTTCAGCGGAGTCTCTGCGTTACATGTCTGCGCTTTCCGTGTTAGTTACCGTCTAGCGCCTTTCCTGCTGAAATGTTAATTGTCATTCGACAATCAGGTTAATGCCAGCGCAATCATTGTATTTTGTAACTATAAACATATCGGGATACAGCTCTCGGTTCGTCCGACGCATATGCTCTCCGCCCTCTCAGCTGGGGAAAAAGATTTTGTGAATAATTTTTCTGTTAAATACTGCCAATACGAGGGTTGCTATTTATATTTCGGGTCCGGCAATAAAAACACAATAATTTATCAATGGAAATGGTTTAATTGATTTTCAAAATATTCTCCTTTAAGATCAATACACTTTTGCATGCGTACGAATCAATTTTTGAAGCACTTTTTCCACTCAGATTGAGACTACTTGATATCATGATTTTTTAACGCTTCAACAGCTGCTTCGGGCGCTGAAATACATTGACCACGCATTTTTTCTTGATGCTAGGGAATAAGAAGAAGTCATTGGGCGCCAAATCAGGACTGTACGGTGGATGGCCCATCAATTTGACATCATGAGTGATCAAATAGCTCGTTTCAGCTGATGTATGAGAGCTCGCACTGTCGTGATGCAAAATAATCCGTCTTCTCTTATTATCTTTCCTCATTTCTTCGAACACTATTGGCAAATAGATGGCTGTATACCACTCAGAATTGACCCCTTACGTTCCTCTAAAGGCGCTGTGGCAACATGGCCGGTTATACAAAAAAAAACGCAATCGTTTGCTTCGATGTACTTCTTCCACGACCAACTTTTGTTGGATTTGGCTCGTCTTAAAAGACCGAGCGTAGATCCATGATTCGTCACCTATGACAATGTTATAACACTGCCTTTGAGCTATCGCAGTTATACTTTTTCCATACGAGCCTTTTTTTAAGCATGCAATGTCTTATTTTGATGCTTGTCATACAAATGCATAAGGATGCCTCAATCTCACGGTATGTCGGTCTTGTTTAATCAGTTTACGCGCAGAGCATCGATGGTTTCTGGCAAAATGACCGAAGTTGGACGTCCTTCAGGAAATTCATCCAGGAGCGAACGGCGCCTATGACTGAACTTTTGGTACCAGCGGTTAACAGTGGCTTCCGATAATGCTTCATCGCCAAAAGTCAAAACAAGTTGATGTAAACACTTTTGTCTCGATAAACCACGCCGAAAATCGTAAAAAATCATCGCACGAAAATGTTCACGGGATAAATCCTTTTTTTGACTGAGATGAATTTTTCAACACACCGTAAACAAAACAATTCGCCCTCATAGACATAACGTTCTGAGTGAGATTAGGCTAAAAATGTTAATGCTCCGAATGGCTATTTGATTTTATAGAGAAGTTTTTATGTGGCTTAGAGATAAATCTCTTACAAAACTCGCAGATAAAATATGTAAAATGTTCTGACCTGAATTCTCATCACACCACGGCGGTAAAGTGAAGAAGCAAGAAATGGCATTATCTTATATGAACGGTTGTGTCGCATAGGCTAGTATCTGCTTCCACTTACCGAAGTGTTATATGTTCATTTTTTATATATTTTTATTTATTTCAATAACTTTTCAAAGTAAAATAACTGTCTCACTCGCTTTCACACACAGACTACGAGTGTGCATTCCTGGATCAGCACTAAGTGTTGCCTGGCGCCATCTGACATTTCCATTGGAAAGTTTGATATTTTTTCGCATAAGCGTACTCAGAACCTTTTGACGTACCACCTTCATTCGTGTTGTTTACAGTGACTTAAAAAATCAATTTGGCAAATGGAATTAACTCGTGAATATTTTCGTGCAAGAATTTTTCACAACTTTCGACGTGGAGTCCATCGGTGAACTCAAAATCTTTGTATGGCGATGAAGCACCATTCTATAGCACTGTAAAAAACTGGTTTAATGAATTCAATCGTGACCGACGCTCGCTCAAAGACGAAGGTCGTCCAAAAACAGCCGTTGTGCCAGAGAACATTGATACCGTGCGTGAACTGATAATTCAGTGCACAGTTTAAAGTGGAATTTGCCCCAAAAATAAATAAATAGTTAGTATATTCGAATTCTTCTCTCCCGATTTTGTCCAATTTGATCCAATTTTAGAACCAACCCATCCACAACAATGGAACACACACGCCGGAAGAAGCTTAGTCTGCGGCAATCAATATGGGGTCCTGGAACAATATTCGTGATATTGCAAAAATAATAAAAAACTGATTAGACTTCTCTGGTGGAGGGTATAATATTGTATTCTTGGTTCCAAATTTGGAGGGTCTTGCAATGACGACGATATTCTAGCACTTCTTAGTGGCAATAACATTGGACAACTTGTTGATGCTGTTTAATCTGCGGCATTCGAATTTGCTTCAATATTGCTTCTATAACATTATGTATTTTTTATTTCCCCCTATTATTTCTTCGCATTCTGGCGTTGGCATCAATGCCTGTATAGTAAGTCAACTTAAAATGGACTAGCTATAAAGGATGGTCTTACCATTATGCACTGTGTTAATTGTGAGTCAAACATTAACTTCAAGTTTTTGAGTTACACAATTGAGCAGCCCGTTTAAACTGTTAAATCATTTTACTAAAATGGGCCTTCAAATCAAAATTCATTTTGTGCACCTCGTGATTTTTTAAATATAATCGACCAAATGTGTCCACAATCCGAAGAATTTTATGCAAATTTCAGCAAACCGGGTATGTAGGAAATTTGCCAACCATGTACTTGCCTAGTTCGATCTGCGGAAAACGTTGATGTTGTTCGCGGTGGTGTGGCAGAAGAGCCGTCAATCTCTACTCTACATGGTGCCCAACAATTAAACATTTCTCGAACATCACTGATGCGAGTTCTGAATAATGATTTCAGTTTACACGCTTAACAAGTTTATTTGACTCAAGAGCCTACTGACCATTTCAAGAGTCGTCAATACGTCAAGTAGTTGGTGGAACAGACAAAAGTTAATAGTGACTTTACAAAGAAAATCATCTTCATCGATAAGGTGAAAGTGTACCACCTCAGCTGATTCGTTAACAAACAGAATTGCCCCATTTGAGCAAATGAGAATCCACAAGTGATTGTTGAAATGTCCATGCATTCACAAAGAGTGAATGTTTGGTGCGGCTTATGAGCTGGCGGAGTCTTCAGGACGTAGCTCTTTAAAAAAGAGGTAAGCCAAACAGTTACCGTGAATGGTGTTTTCCATCGCGAGGTGATAACATAATTCTTGTGGCCAGAAATGGAGGATAAGCACCTAGATGAAACGGGAACAATAGGTCTCTTGATTGGGAAGTTAAATTGCTGTGTTATCTGACATCGTGGTGATGTTAATTGACCTCGACGAATTGGATGCGCTTGACATCGCCGATATGTGGTTTCAACAAGACGGTGCCACTAGTTACACAGCGTTACAAGCGATTTATTGAAGAGAAAATTCGTCGAACGTGTTATCTCAAGAAAAGGTCCGGTCGTATGGCCACCTCGTTCATGCGATTTAACACCATTGGATATCTTTTTATGGGGCCACATCAAGTCATTGGTCTATGCCAACAAGCCAACAACTTTAGACGAGTGGTGGAAAATTGGGTCAAATGAATAGATCGCTGTACACGGGCTCGTGGTGGTCATATGACCAAAATCGAATTTTATTCTTAAAATGTAACATTTGAACTACACCTGTAATGTATTTGAAATTTATATTCTTAAAATGTAACAATTGAACTGCTCCTGTAATGTATTTGAACTTTATATCTGAAATATTCTGTGTTTTATTTATATATATCAAATTGTTATGTCGTTAATTAAAACCCTGTAGGGTTGCTGTAAATATATATCAGGCGCCATCTGACATTTCTATTAGAAAGTTTGACATTTTGTAGCATAAACGTACTCAGAAGGATTTGACGTACGACCATCATTTGTGTGGTTTACAGTGATATGAAAAAATCAATTTGGCAAAAAAATGGAATTAACTCGTGAACATTTTCGTGCGATCATTTTTTTACAACTTTCGACGTGGATTATCACGACAAGAGTGCATCGATGAACATAGATCTTTGTATGGCGATGAAGCACCATCCTATACCACTGTAAAAAATTGTTTTTATGAATTCAATCGTGGCCGACGCTCGCTCAAAGACGAAGGTCGTCCAAAAACAGCCGTTGTGTCAGAGAACATTGATGTCGTGCGTGAACTGATAATCTAAGATCGTCATGTGACATACCGTGAGGTAGAGACATCCTTGGGCATTTCTTCCACCAGCATACATTCGATATTGCATGAACACCTGGCCGTAAAAAAGGTTTGTTCACGTTGGATCAAGTACAGTTTGACTCGAAAAAAAGGCTCGTGTCGATTGGTGCAAAGAAATTTTGAAAAAATTCGATCGCAGTGCTTCAAAAGACGTTTATAAGATCGTCACAGGTGACGAATCATAGATCTATGCGTATCAGCCCAAATGAGCGTATGAGCAATCGACCGTGTGGGTCTTCGAAGACCAGCCAAATCCAACGAAAGTTGTTCGTGGAAGAAGCACTTCGAAGCAAATGGGTGCCGGTTTCTTTGGAAAAACTGGTCATATGGCGACTGTTCCGCTTGAGCAACGTAGGAAGTCAATTTTGAGTGCTACACCACAATTTGTTTGCCTGAAGTCTTCGGAGAAATTTGAAAAACGAACAAGGGAAAACGAATCATTGTGCTCCATGACAATGCGAGCTCTCCACATCGGCTAAAACCAGCGCCTTCTTGAACGGTCAAAACGTCGAATTGACAGGTCATCCGCTGTACAGCCCTGACTTCTTTTTATTCCCGCATATCAAGAAAAAAATGTGTGGTCAACGATTTTCGTCGCCAGAAGATGCTGTTGAAGCATTCAAAAACCATGTTTTGGAGGTGTCTCAATCGGAGTGGAAAAAGTGCTTCGACAAAAAAGTGTATAAATCATGCTGGAGAATACTTTGAAAAACAATAAAACCATTTTTGATGATAAAAATTCGCATTTTCATTATTAGGCCAGAAATATATATAAGAGCCCTCGTGTAAGTGCAATTTCTAGTTTAAGTACGGTGATTCGAATAGCAGTGAAATTTTGATTACTTGGATATGCTAGTTTTAAATAATATTTTCAGTTAGAAACAAGTAAAAAATGTTTAGTTTGGCTGTGTCGAACTTTGGATACCCTCCACCAGATTCCCAAATAAAAAACTATTTTTTTAATTTTTGTAATTTATTTATTGTAATTTATTTAAAGCAATATAACTAATATAATTTATTATAACTTAAAGTTAACATTTTTTCTTTTTTTGTCTTTTTTATTATTTACACGCAATATTTCTTAGTAAGAAGCCTAAAAATTATTATAAATAAAAACTAAATGCCTATTACTATAGCATCATGATGA